>CM019065.1:387791888-388132202 GCA_009667805.1 Leptobrachium leishanense
GACGAAAATATGTGCTGAAATATTCTAGAATAAAAAGAACAAAAACTGAACTCCGTTGCTTTGTGAATAGACCCCATTACTTCATCAGGTTTGGGGCTGGCTGATATGGTTCTGCCTTGGTCCGTGGCTTCAAATGCTCTGATATTTGTAAATAATAAATGTGCCATAATATAGTAAATTATTTGAACTTACTGTTCACACAGCAAAAGGAAGTAGGCTTGTGCACCGATTTTTTTTTCGGTTCGATTCGGTTCAATTTGTTCGGATGTTTAAACTTTTCGATTCAGCTCTTTTCGACCGATTTCTGTTTCGATTCGGTTCGGTTCGTTTTTCGTGTACATTTTTTTTTCGGAATATCGACCATTTTTCGTATTTTCGTGTCACTTTGCTCGTTTTTTGTATCGACTTTTCGGAAATTTCTGAAATTTTCGTTTTTTTCGGAACTTCTGTTCTCCTCGTTTCAAAGTGTCTACGATAATTCTGGCGATTCTATCGTGTTTTTTTTTATTAAATAAAGATCAAATCATGAATAGAGCAAAAATAAATTTCGATTTGACACATTTCAAGTCCTTTCGAAAATTCCGAAAATATTTCGTTTCGGCTCGGAAAACTTTTCGCATCTGCCATTTTCGGATCTAAAAATTTTCGGAAAATCGGCCGCATCCGAAAACACGAATCGGGAAATTTCGTGAAAGTTCCGAAATTCCGAAACCCGAAACGCACATCCCTAAAAGGAAGATTAAACGGGCTTCTGTATCAGAATAGAAGGCAAAAAGCACGTCTGAAAATTGAAAGTTAAAATACTTGGGCTCTGTGAAGGAGCTGCGGAATCAATGCACAGCAGAAGCTGCATATAATTGTATCCTTATTATCAATCATAGCCAATTACCATATCTTTCCAGCACAGTAAGGACACCAATTAATGACACCGAGATGTGGGAAATGCTTTGAAGAACACCAGATTTTTAATTTAGTGCCCAACAGGCTCACTGCCTTCAAGTAATGATTTGGTGCTGTTTAACCCTTTAAAGGCGTTAATATTATTAAAAATAGTTACATTGAAAATTCTTGATAATTGTTAATAACTGGCTTTAGTCTCGATCAAGCCATTGTAATATATCATTAGAAATAGTTAAATACATGATGCAAAAGTTATTTTATCCTAAGAAAATGTGTTAAAGTATATATATATATATGTTAATTATATGTATATATAATCAAGTTTATAATTGTGGAAGACGTTTACACATCCCAGCAATTCAGAGAACTGCTTCACAGAGCTCATGTGCTACATTCCCCCTTTTGCAGCAAGGAACTCTGGGTAGTTCATGCAAATTAAGTCCCCAATTTCTCACTTTTTGCACCCAGGGTCTGTTTTAACACAGAACCCTCCTTGCCAGTGCAATGCCATGCTAGATGGCTTTTTAGCAAAGTTCAGGTTATACAACGAGTCACAGCCACTCCTGGACAGCTGGTTTGGGCTGTGGAGGCTTTTAATCTCACTTTTTGCCCTCCATCATAACTTATAGTATATATACTATCAAGGCCCAGTCTGAGCCGAAACGTCAGACCTGTGTATTTTAATCTTTTGATTTAATTAAGTTTGTTGTTTTATCTTAGCAAGACCCAGAGTGCATCTCTTTTTGTCTGTATATACAGTCAGGTCCAGAAATATTGGGACATGGACACAATTGTAACCTCTTTGGCTCTATACACCACCACAATGGAGTTGGAATGAAACAAACACAATGTGCTTTAACTGCAGACTGTCAGCTTTAATTTGAGGGTATGTACATCCAACTCATGTGAACGTGTAGGATTTACAGCAGTTTGCAGATGTGCCCCCACTTGTTAAGGGACCAAAGGTAATGGGACAGAATAATAATCATAAATCAAACTTTCCCTTCTTAATACTTAGTTGCAAATCCTTTGCAGTCAATCACAGCCTGAAGTCTGGAACGCATAGACATCACCAGACGCTGGGTTTCATCCCTGGTGATGCTCTGCCAGGCCTCTACTGCAACTGTCTTCAGTTCCTGCTTGTTCTTGGGGCATTTTCCCTTCAGTTTTGTCTTCATCAAGTGAAATGCATGCTCAATGGGATTCAGGTCAGGTGATTGACTTGGCCATTGCATAACATTCCACTTCTGTCCCTTCAAAAACTCTTTGGTTGCTTACGCAGTATGTAGTGAATTTCCCCATACAGTGCCATTTCGGGGCCATTCGGCTTTTCAGAAAGTAGGCAGTTAGCAAAAATCAGCGAATTGCCAGCGAAATACAGTGCTGTTCGGCGGCAGTGAAATCCCCATAGAGAAGCAATGGTTAATCTATTCAGAGACACCAAACAGCAGAGAAAAGTTGCCGACGTGCCCTGCTGTGCAGTGTTTTCATTCGTCAGGTTTATTCAGGCGAATCCCATAGGCTTCAATGATAAAATTATTCCTGTTTTTATTCAATATCTTCTATGTTACAATTGCCGCGCCTCCGAATTAAGGATGTGCGTTTCGGGTTTCGGAATTTCGGAATTTTCACGAAATTTCCCGATTCGTGTTTTCGGATGCGGCCGATTTTCCGAAAATTTTTAGATCCGAAAACGGCAGATCCGAAAAGTTTTCCGAGCCGAAACGAAATATTTTCGGAATTTTCGAATGGACTTGAAATGTGTTAAATCGAAATTTATTGCTTTGAAACGAGGAGAACAGACATTCCGAAAAAACGAAAATTTCCGTAATCACGAAAAGTCGATACAAAAAACACGAAAAAGTGACACGAAAATACGAAAAATGGTCGATATTCCGAAAAAAAAATATACACGAAAAACGAGTCGAGCCGAACCGAATCGAAACAGAAATCGGTCGAAACGAGCCGAATCGAAAAGTTTGAAAATCCGAAAAATCGAATCGAACCAAAAAAAAAATCGGTGCACAAGCCTACTCCGAATTACTGCAAATTACTAACAGTGTTATTCAAAGAGAGTCGAACTAACTGGCCACGAAATTGCACCGAACAGTGAATTTACCCGTACGGTGCAATATCAGGGCCATTCGTCTATTCAAAACCTGGCAATTCGCCAAATATTGGCGAATTGCCAGTGAAATACGGTGCTATTCGATGGCAGTGAAATCACCATAGAGAAACAATGGTAAATCTATTCAGAGACACCGAACAGCAGAGAAATGTCAGTGAAAGTTCAGTGGTTTCATTCAGCAGATTTTTTCAGGTGAATCCCATAGGTTTCAATGTTAAAAATATTCCCGTTTTAATTCAATATGTAATAAACCGTTTATTATAATATTCTGCAGCAAAAAGTCTCCTTATTTTTAGATTTTTTTTGGATCTTTTAGGTATTTTTTGGATTTTATTGTCAATTTTTTTTTTTTAAATCGTCTTTTCTTTTTCCTGTAACAGCCCTTTTTATTCTCATTCTTTGGATCTTATATGTAAATTCCAGACATTTTCATTCAGTAGTTTTTTTGCAAACAGCGTCGGCAGGTTTATTCAGGCGAATCCCATAAGTTTCAATGTATAAATATTCCCCATTTTTATCAAATATTTATTCAGCCGTTTATTCTGTTCACTTGCAGCAAAAAGTCTCTTCATTTATTTATTTTTTAGGATTTTTCGGAATTTTTTTTTCCTATTTTTTAAGAATGCCGTTTTTGTTCTGTAACAGACCTTTTTTATTATTATTCATAGGATCTTATATGTAATTTTCAGGCATTTTCCTGCAGTTATTTTTTTGCAAAACATTTAAAAGTTGCAGTGGTTTTTTATTGTTTTTATTTTACACATTCGCCAGATTGTCAGCTTTTAGGCTAGGGTCAGACGAGCGTGATTTCTACGGACTGTACGTCCGAGCACACGGACATATGTCAGTACGGAAGACACAGTAGTGGCCACACAGTCGTTTATTCACTGATGTATATTTTGACGGATGTAGGAGAGAAAATAAAATAAAAAGCAAAACCATTTTGTCCGTGAAAAATGCTGGACGTATAAATGCGTCCGTCTGACCACGTTCCATCACTCACACACAAAGCTATGCAGACGTTGCGGACGCAGCGCACTTTGTGCGGCCGTTCTAGGGGTTGTACGTTCTTGCCTGCCTTGCGTCCGTGGGCCGCGGCCGTTGTGCGTCCGCAGTTCAGTGCGGTCATACTTCGTGTAACAGGCTCCAATGGGCTTTCTTTCAGGCTATCACGGACGTACTTTTAAGTGCAATCACGGACGTGAACACTATGCTCGTCTGACCCCAGCCTTACAGGCGGCCGGTCGGCGCTCTGTTTGGCAGGTCGTCGTCTTTTTTCGTATGGATTCGGTGTCTTTTTTGGCAGTTTTCCTGTGGGGTTTCAGAGTTTATTTTGATCGATTTAGTGTTTTTTCGGATGCGTACGGCGGTTTTGCGGCAGTTTTCAAGGTCGACTCCGCAGTTTTTCGGATGCGTTCAGCAGCTTGTTCCCTGCAATGCTGAATTCACCGCAGGGTCGGCGATTTTAACTAGAGATGTGCCCTGCTGAATTTTTTTTTCAGGTTTTTTTTTTGTTTCGAGTTGTTTCGGACCGTTTTCGTTTCGATTCGGGCATTCTAAATCGATTCAAAATTTCGGATCGATTCGGCGATTCGGGTCATTTTGGCGTTTGGTTCATTTCGGTGATTCGGATCATTCGGGTGATTTGGTTCAGTTTGGTTTTTTCGTTTTTTAATGGGTTATTTGGTTTTTTATTGCTTATTTAAGAATGGGAAATAGATTTACTACCAATCAAATGAAAGTTCCTTTACTTATTTATTCTTTTAAGATTTTTTAAGCATTTTTTTGGGTGAAATTTTAGGTTTCTTAACTTTTTTTAAAGAAACAAGGCTTTTTAACCCAAAGGTTTCAATGCAGCATATGATTCCGCACACTGCTGGGCAGCACCTCTACAGTATAATAATGCAGCATATGAATCTGCACACTGCCGGGCAGGACCTCTACAGTATAATAATAGAGCATATGAATCTGCACACTGCCGGGCAGGACCTCTACAGTATAATAATGCAGCATAAAATGAAAAACCAACTGAACCGAATGACCTGAAATGATCCGAATCACCGAAATGATCCAAACGCCGAAATGACCCGAATCACCAAATTGACCCGATTTATCGAATCGACCTGAAATTTCGAATCATTCGAAGTATCGAATCGAATGACTCAAAATTTGGAATCGATCCGAAATTTCGTGTGGTCGACATTTTGTATTCGGGATGCCCTCGGAAGCACGGAAATGGTAAATTTCGTCCAAAAATCGATTCAGTACGAAACGAATTGCACATCCCCAATTTTGACTCCCCGAAGTGCGGGGAATGAAAGAGCACCGAAATTCCGATGGATCTTTGGTGCTCTTTGAGCAAACTTGTATCTGTGTGTGAGTGTGACTTTTCTATTATAAAGACAACCATAATCCTGGATAAAATTCATCTGAACCAGTTAAGAGATAAAAGTAAAAGGCTTTTCGTGCTTTGTAGTGTCACTTGTTTTGCCTTCAGTGTAACTTGCTAGGATTGTTCATAATTACGCGTGTCATAGAAGAATAAGATCGCGCTGATTGATGACCCTCTATGTGGGATTTGAAAGGCAAACTGAGTGACAGTGACCTGCCAAGCCATTAATTGGTAACCGGGATGATGGAATAAAATTTTCTCAGTGTCTTAATTTGTTCACTGGACTGAAAACACCAAATCAGAAATGTGTTGGGAAAAAAAATATCTTCCTATAATGTTAATGATAATCAGACAAGAGCTGCTCGGAGGTCTCAGACGGATTAGGAGGAAATTAAAAACAAAATCTCTCCGACTTTAAGATTTATTTTTTTATGAAATAGTTTTACAAAGGACCTTGTTATTTCTTTGTATGGAAAGTGTTAGCATTTCTAAAAGAATTGTATCAGAAGAGTGTCGTTACTCTTATTATGTTCTGAGGAATGAAGGAATTTCTGCTTCCACAACCCCCAAGCCAGTTCATGACCGGTAGTAGCCCATGGTTGGGTGGTTTGTGAGAATGCATTATCAGGGTTATTCAAAGAGAATCGAAAACTCACCGCACGTTCGTTGACTTTTCGTTCTCTTCAATTCGGTGTGATTTGGCGATCCCATTTCGGTGACCCTGCGGTGTATTCAGCAAGCACCACAGGGACGTCGTCGTGCCGGGAAAAGCCACCAAAAACCTACCGAACACTCACTGCAAAACCCAGGCGAACGCACACCGAAACCCGCAAAAACATCTGGATTAACCCTGCCGGAGAAACCCGAGCAGCCGCCGATCACAGCGCAGGGCAGCCGCCGGAAAAATCCGACACGGCAGACGAATGGAGTGAAAAAAAAAACAGTACGCTTGAATGTTTGAAAAGTGAAACGCTGTTTGCAAAGAAACAAATGAGCGAAAATGTCTGAAATTTACATATAACATCCAATGAAAGATAATAAAAAGGGCTGTTACAGAAAAAAGAAAAAACGTTTGCAAAAAAAATAAAAATTAATTGGAAAACTTTTTTTGCAAAAAAATCCCGAAAAATGCTTTAAAGATCCTAAAAAATCTATAAATAAAGAGACTTTTTACTACAGAATATTATAATAAATGGTTTATTAGATATTGGATTAAAACGGGAATATTTTTAACATTGAAGCCAATGGGATTCGCCTGAATAAACCTGTCGAATGAAACCACCGAATGGCTACATTTCGGCAACTTTAGCTGAATAGCTGAATGGCCAGGAAAGGTAACCAAACGCTGAATTTCAGCATTCGGTTACCTTTTGCCAGCAATTCGGATCTCTTTGAATAACCCTGTGAGTCTGCAGCAATGACCACAATGTACTTTGGAGGAAGGTGTAGGTCGTGGGGTCAGCAGAGGTTAATAACTAACCTTTCTGGCCTGCCACCCCAAGTATTTTAGACTAGTGCTTTTAAGCCTTTTGCTACCAAAATGTGTAAACTCGATTTTTCATTTTAAAGGATGAAAAAACAAGGCATTTTAGGTTTATTCAGAGAGAGCCGATCTGGCCCCGAAATTGCACCGAACAGTGAATTTCCCCCTACGGAGACATTTTGTGGCCATTCGCTGTTCAGAAAGTAGGCAGATCACCAAATTTTGGTGAATTGCTAGAAACTACGGTGCCTGTTTGACGGCAGTGAAATCCCCCATAGAGAAGCAATGGTTAATCTATTCAGAGACACAGAACAGCAGAGAAATGTCAGTGAAATGCCCTGATGTTCGGTGTTTTCATTCGGCAGATTTAATCAGGCGAATCCCATAGGTTTCAATATAAAAATATTCCCGCTATTATTCAATATCTGATAAATAGGGATGGGCGTTCGGTTCGATTCGAACATTGGCCGTTCGAAAGTTCTCGAACATCAAACTTTTAGGGACGTTCGCCAAAAGTTCGTGAAAAGTTTTTTTTTTTTTTTTTTTAAATGCTTAAAAAATCCAAAAAAAACTAAATATAAAGAGACTCTTTACTGCAGAATATTATAAGCAATGGTTTATTAGATATTGAATTACTAACAGGAATATTTTAACATTGAAGCCTATGGGATAAAACATTATTGTTGCTAAAACATCAGGCAGACGAGGCCCTCTAATCAGGCACTGTAGAGGGCAGCCTGCCAGGGGCCTCCCAAGGATCCCTTGAGGAGCATGCGGCCACTGGATGACAGAGCTGCGACTGTGCTGGCTGGCCGGGTGCATGTTGCAGAAAGGTGGCGCAGGGAGGGAGCCACGGCAGACCACCCCCACAACCAGGATCCAGGGAGCCCCCATTGACCACCAGGATAAGGTAAGATGGCACATTTTTTTAAAAAAAAATCCAAGGATATCTTTAAATGTCCCCTGGAACATAAAATAAAACTTTTTTCTTTCTTTCTATTACTCACAAATAAGCACAGCCTCCTGTCAAGGCAAATGCGCACGCTGCTGCAAAAGACGCTGTGTTAAGCCGCTCACTATCTGTCTATCCTAGACCCAGATAATGACTGCGTGGACAACAATCCCTGCGCGCTCATTTACCTATCTGCCCCTGCACACTTTCTCTCACAACAGGTACGTAGAGCACAAAAAAGTGGTCCCAGGATTGCAACGCAGTACCAATCTTCTCTTGAATTGGGTAGTGACTACGTTTCCCACAATCCCTGTGCCCACTTTCTTATTCTATTAGTTACACTGCCACCAGTTCCCCTGAACACTACGCGCGTCGCAGTGAAAGACGCAGGGCTAAGCAACCCACTATCCGTCTATCCTAGACCCAGATAATGACTACGCGGACAACAATCCGCCACTCTCTTACCCAACCGTCCCCAGCGACTGCAACTCACAATTTCGTAGCTACTCGAGCTTAGCACAACAATCAATACTCCAGTCTATTTAGTTAGCGATGCAAAATGCGCAGCCAGCTTCCCCGCTACACCAATAGCATATCTTCTCGTTAAAGCTAGCATCAGACTGTAGAGGTGCTGCCCGGCAGTGTGAGGATTCATATGTTGCATTATTATACTGTAGAGGTGCTGGCCGGAAGTGTGCAGAATCATATGCTGCATTAATTATTCTTCCTACAAATTTGGTTACTTAACCCGTTTGCGTTTGGATTGTAATATTGTGACATCCAGGGCCCCGGGTGGCGATCGGGGGGGCCCCGGGCACATGGTGCCGCCAGCTGGCCAAATGCCAGGAGCTCCGGCGGCACCCGGCGCAGCTGTGAGTGATCAGGTGGCAGGGCGTGGCGTGATGATGCAGAGCTGCCGGGACGTTTAAATCAGGAGCACGCGCTGTACACCTTTACTTGCCGTGGAGTTTCATTCCCACAACGCTAGCTTATCGAATCAGTTTGTATACTTGTTACTGACCCTGCTTGTTCTGAGGACCCGACCTGTTGCCGGCTTTGCCTGCCATTTGACTATTCTCTCTGTGTACTCCCTGCCTGTTCTGTTTGCCTCCTGTTGCTACTGGTGTGTGCCAATTCTCACCATATACAGTAGCGCAGTACTAGTGCCTAAACGTTGTTGATCCGGTTTTGTTATAACAACTACTCTCGCTCTGTATATCTGGTATATTCCGCTGCTTGTTACTGCTGGTGCGCTTTCATCCTGCCATACAGTATAGCGCAGTAATATTTGGGTGCACTGCCACTGACGCGTGTACCAGATTCATATCATTTTAATATTTGAATGCAGAGTCCACCCCTGCACTCTTCCACAATACCTCAGAGGGGTTACGTTGTGAAGGCACTAGCTGGCACCAAAGGCCCAATATTTGGGTGCACTGACGTGTGTACCAGACTCCAATCAATTTAATATTTGAATACAGAGTCCAACCCTGCACTCTTCCACAATACCTCACAGGGGTTACGGTGTGAAGGCACTAGCTGACACCAAAGGTCCAATTTTAATGCACCTGTTGTTACTTTCATCCAAAACCTGCATAAGTTTCACCATAATTTAGCCAAAAAAATCACTAAAGTTGTTCTGTGTGTCCTAAAATGTTTCCTCTTTTCATACAGGCTGCTGCCCCAAGCAGTTGTTGATTAATAGATTAAAGGAAAAACATTTACCGTTATTTGAAATGTAATTTTTTTCTTTTTAAATGTTTCTATACATTCTACAAATTCGCCACTTCACGGGCAGGTTATGGGGACCTCCTAGGCACGATATTTGAAGGAATTTTTTGTTTTTATTCTTAAACTTCATATCATGGAAAAATCACTGTTCCTTTAAAAAAAAAATGTTAACTTTTTTTCCTTGTTTCCTGTCCCCCAGGGCACTACCCGGACCCCCATACACCTTTTATGGCAAATATCTAGCAGATATGCCCTCTTGGAGGGCACTCTAAAAATTGAACGTTCGAGTGCCATTGACTTGCATTGAGTTCGAATCGTGTTTGCGTTCGAATCCGAACTTTTTCAAATGTTCGTGTTCAAATGCGAACCGAACGCGGGGATGTTCGGCCCATCACTACTGATAAACCGTTTATTATTTTAATCTGCAGCAAAAATTCTCTTTATTTATTTATCTTATATGTAAATTCCAGACATTTTCATTTAGTAGGTTTTTTGCAAACAGCTTTCAACTTTGACACTTTCAAGCGTATTTTTCTTTTTATCCCGTTCGTGAGCTTGTTGGCTTTTTCCAGCAGCTGGTCTGCACTGTGTTCGACGGCACATTAGCTTTTTTTGGCAGCTGGATTGCGCTGTGTTCGATGGCTCATCGGCTTCTTCCGGCTGCTGGTCAGCGCTGTATTCAACGGCTCGTCGGCTTTTTTTGGTGGCTGGTCTGCGCTGTGTTCGACGGCTTGTCGGCTTTTTCCGGCGGTTGGTCCGTGCTGTGTTCGATGGCTCGTCATCTTTTTCCGGCGGTTGGTCTGCGCTGTGTTCGACGGCTTGTCGGCTTCTTCCAGCGGCTGGTCTGAGCTGTGTTCGACGACTCGTCAGTTTTTCTGACGTGTTTGGCATGTATTTTGCGGCGGTTCTGGTGGGATTTTGGCGTGTGTTCGGCAGGTTTTCGACAGGTTTTCCCTGCACTCTGGGTGTTGTCTAATACATGGAAAAATACAGTAATTATTTTCTCTTTATTGAGTGTCTGACTCTGATATATCCCAGGACTCTCTCTCGGTTAATTGTAGAAGTAGATTCTCTAGTTTCTTTCATGTCGAAAACGGAATTTAACCATTCAAAACTACAGCACAGTGATTTCTTTATTATTCATTACTATTTTTATTTTTAATGCTCTTCAGTTTGGAGATCATCCTTCACATTGCTTGATTAGTTGCTCCTCGACAGTCTTTTGTGAGATGCCATCTATTAATGAGCATTACTAGCAGTCAATCACCATCTCAAGAGTTTCAAGAGTGGTTCAAGATGCTTAACCCAGCTAATCTGCATGTTGGCTTATGACAAAATTTACATTTACAATACATTACCTTGAGCGAGCTTCAACAGGGCTGGAAAAACGATTCCTTCCTTTCAGCGCAAGCTTTTATTTTATTTAATTTAAAAAAAAAAGGTTTATTTAATGTAGAAAAGCATTTATTATGCATTTTGGACTTTTTATATTGAGATTATAGTGTGTTTGGAAAGTGGAATAAGCAGATATTGTTCAATAACCCTTTTACTTACATTTTCATAATTAAATCCGTAGTTGAAGGGGTTACTCATTAACTCCATTGTGACCAGGCGGTTTTACCATTGTCTGTACGAAAGTACCTACTGCTATTTTCCTCTTACTCTTTTATGGAACCCACACGTATTATATACCATTTTTCTCCTCATTAAATGGACTTTCTAAAACCATTATTTTCATCATACCGTATAATTTACTATAAAAAAATTATGAAATATGAAAGAAAAAAAAAGTTTTATTTCATGTTCCTGGGGACATATAAAAATGTCATCAGATTTCATTTTTGTAAAAATTTGTCGCCTTACCTTAGCCTGGTGGTCAGTGGGGGCTCCCTCGATCGTGGTTGTTGGGGGGGGGAGTGCCGGGGCCGCAGGTGCAGTGGCTCCCTCCCTGCGCCGTCTCTCTGCAACTCGCACCCGGCCGGCCGGCCAGCCCGCACAGTCGCAGCTCTGTCATCCAATGGCTGCTCGCTTCTCGAGGGGATCCTTGGGAGGCCCCCTACAGTGCTGATTAGAGCGCCACGTCTGCCTGATGTTTTAGCAACAAGGTGTGGGAAATGTTGAATCCCATAGGCTTCGATGTTAAAAATATTCCCGTTTTAATCCAATATCTAATAAACAGTTGCTTATAATATTCTGCAGCAAAGAGTCTCTTTATTCTTAGATTTTTTAGGATTTTTTAAAAAAAATTCTATCTTTTTTTTTAACTTTTTAAGAACGTCCCAGAAACTTTGCAGTTCGCGAACTTTCGAACTGCCGATGTTCAAATCGAACATCGAACCGGCAGCACATCTCTAATGACAAACATCAAACAACACGAGAGAAAACCCGTGAAAGGACACCCCTCAAGACAAGACAGACAACAAACCGAACAACAGACAAAATTGATGCACAACCACAAAAAATAGGGGAAGGAGCACCAGGAAGAGATAGCGGATCAAGTCGTCATCAGGGTGCAGGTACAGCCATATTTATTCTATTTGCTATTGAAGCTAGATATTTGCGGTTTGTTTCATTCCGAATCGCAATTCGGAAGTAATTATACCGATTCATATTTTGGAAGCACATCCGAAATAACAAATCGATTCCATCAGAAACGGAAAGAAAAGGAAAAGGAATATAACAAATTGATTAAATTTTTACGAATCGATTTGTTATACCCTTTCACTTAGATTAAGCACCTCGTCCCTGTCCATTGGCCATGGTGCTGAATCTGTACAGCACCACAGACCATGGACAGCGCCATGGTTCCGTTCGGTGCTTAGGTTTCAATGTAAAAAAAAATCCCCGTTTTTATTAAATATTTATTCAACCGCTTTTTTGAAATAATTTTTTTTTCATTTGCAGCAAAAAGGTTTTTTATTTATTTATTTTTTTGAATTTTTTGAGTATTTTTAGGATTTCCAATTTTTTTCCGACAAGGCTTTTTTTCTTTGCCAAACGCAGCGTCTTTGTTTCTTCCTTCAGTCTGGCTGCGATCGGCGGGTGCTCTCCTTGGTGCTGAAACATATTTCAGCACCAAGGACAGGGAGATTTTTTGCTCCGGAGCCACGCAGTGCTACTGTCCTTGGTTCAGAAGGGGGATTATCAAACAGGGGGATTATCATCTTTTAACCTTCAATTACAGTAAAAACTGTAATTAATTCATCCGTTTCAATATTCTGAAATAACGAAACAAAACAAAAATAAAGAATCAAAATGAAATAACGAATCGATACGAAATACGAATTACTAGCCTCCCAAAAATAACAACTTTATGCGAAATATGAATCAAGGCAACACAATGAAGGCACTGAAACAAATTGATAAAACCGAAAAACGAATCAATCTGATTTTTTTTTTTCGTGGTGCACATGTCTAATTGAAAGAGGATCAATAAAGATTAATATTTGCATAAGCCTTTATTAACTACTGTGCAAATTCAATAGTCCAGACAAAATGCACAGATTGCAATTTTTGCCCCTAAAGTGGATTACCTACCAGTGGAAAAAAATTTTTTATAAAAGAAAAATAAATAATTAATAAATAAATACAGGGTTATTTAGAGAGCGTGAAAAGCAGGAGAATGACTGGAGAATGACTGGAGAATGAAAAATTCTAGGGCAAAATAGCCAAACCAGAAAAATTCTCCCTTTCATCTCACTTTCCAAATTGGCTATTTTGACCTAGAATTTTTCATTCTCCAGTCATTCTCCAGTCATTCTCCTGCTTTTCACGCTCTCTGAATAACCCTGATAGTAAATGATTTTGCAGGGTCTTCATCAGTAACGAATGTCCGGTACAAGTCTACAAGAAATACCTACAAGCATAGGCATACGAAGAAGGGTATTCCTGCTTGATGAACTGCTTCTGCTATCAATGCTTTAGGTCCCATTCAGCACTCTTTTAGGGTTTTTCTTATTTGGTTCATGATAAAGAACCTGAAAAGCAACAGTTTTTGCTCATTTATAATCTACAGTTTGTAAATAATAAATGCATTGAGTGTTCACACCCTAAAATAGGAGCTGTTGTTTATAACGTGTATTTATGCAGACAGTTGACACATTATTACAAGTAGAAGTGGGAAGGCAACAACGTAACTAAGTACTCCATGTTTTGCATCACCTTAGTACATTGGGGCTTATCTACATAAAACAGCAGTGAATAATGTCATGCACTGCTTTCAACTAGGGATGAGCTGTTCGGTTTGATCTGTTCGGAGTTCGCATCGAACATCGGCCTTTCGGCTGTTCGCAAACTCCGTACATTTCTGCGTGTTCGGTTCGAGTTCGCCCACAATGCACCACAGTGGACCAAAATGCACTTTTCCACTGGCCTGAAGCTTGTAATTGGCTACAGCCTTGCACCTGACCACAGGTCAGGTGCAAGACAGGTGCAAGACTATGCCAATCACGGCTCAGAGTCCTGATTGGGCAAATTTTGCCCAATCATGGGCTCACAGAGCTAAATCCCGCAGCACACTATATAAGGCTTCACACAGCCCCCAGCACGTTTTTTGAGAGTAGATTGTTCTGTTAGTGTGTCTTCTCAGTGCCAGCAGCTATTGGGGGTCTCACTTCAAAAAGATATCTGGGAATTGTTGTAATCTGTGTGTTCTCACTGCCATCAGCTATTGGGGGGGTCTCACTTCTACAAGATATCTGGGAATTGTTGTAATCTGTGTGTTCTCACTGCCAGCAGCTATTGTGGGGGTCTCACTTCTACAATATATCTGGGAATTGTAATCTGTGTCTTGTCACTGCCACCCATAAGGGGGTCTCAATGATTTATAGGAGGTTCCTTGGAATTGTAATCTGTGTCTTGTCACTGCCACCCATCAGGGGATCTCACTGATTTATAGGAGGTTCCTGGGAATTGTAATTTGTGTCTTCTCACTACCAGGTATCAGGGGGTCCCACATACTTCTAGCAGATATCTGGGAATTGAAATTTGTGTCTTGCCACTGCCACCCATCAGGGGGTCTCATTGATTTATAGGAGGTTCCTGGGAATTATAACCTGTGTCTTATCACTGCCACCCATCAGGGGTCTCACTGATTTATAGGTGGTTTCTGGGAATTGTAATCTATGTCTTGTCACTGGCTGCCAGCTATCAGGGTGTCTCACTGAGTTATACCAGAGTTCTGGAAATCTTTAATCTAGATAACACAGTTGAATCAGAGTTCTCCTTATCTCCAAATTTTATAACAGAGTTGAATCAGAGTTCTGTATATCTTTAATCTATATATCACTCACCATGTCAGAAAGACCAAAAAGGACAGGCAGAAGCTCACAGACACAGATAAGAGGGCAAGCAGCCTCTGTGTCAGGAGTCTGTGCCTCTGGTCGTCATGGACGTGGTGCATCCTCTGCAGGGGCACGCTTGTCTTTTCTAACTGGTGCTGGCTGTCTTAAGCAGCAGCAACATACAGAGGATTTGGTGGATTGGCTAACCAGGCCATCCTCATCCTCTGCCAGCCAGGCTTGTATTGGTTTACTGTCCACCTCAGCTGCCAAAACATCTAATTCAGCCTCCATGTCCACAGCTACTCCTGCCATAGCCTCACTATCACACATGGAGGAGTCAGCTGAATTGTTTGACTACAATGACAGTGACATGCTGCTTGAGGATGTGCAGCAACTACAGTGCTCTGATTCAAACTCTGAGGTTGAGGAAGGGAGTATAATCAACGTAGAAGAAGGGGGTGCCAGTAACACACAAATAACTGGCACTCATGTTGCCCCAGCAGCTGCAGCATACTGCCAAGTTGGCTCCAGTGACGAGGAGATAGTGGTGATGACGATGATGAGGTCCCTGACTCCACCTGGGTGCCTGAACGAACAGAGGAGTCAAGGGAGGAGGAGGCACAACAAAAATTAGGCAGAACGTCCTCTATGACCAACCGTAGCCAGTCCAAGGCATCAGAAGTCACAGCTACTCAGGTGCAGAGTGCTGTTGTCTCAAAGCACATGTACAGGAAGTCATGTACAGGCTGTCTGGGAGTTCTTTAAGAAATGTGCAGCAGACCGCACCGTTGCTATTTGTAATCTATGTCAGATGAGGATCAAGCGTGGGAAACACATCAGACACTTGGGTACCACATGCTTGAGGTGACATATGACCACCTGCCATGCATCCCGTTGGCACAACACTTTGCATAGGTTCTCCTCCTCATCTGTCTCTACCCCCACTATATGTCCTGCCATGTCATTACCTACAACCTCCACTGACAGGGATGATGCTACAGTAATGGGTGTACCAGGTCCTTCCTCAGAATGTGACAGCATCCCATCAGCTGAAGATTTACGCAGTCAGATTACATTGCCCCAGCTGCTGCAGCGTAAGAAAAAATATAGTCCCAACCATCCCCAAGCACAGTGTCTAAATGCCAGCTTAGCAAAATTACTCGTATTACAGCTACTGGCTTTCCAGCTGGTGGACTCTGCTTCCTTCCGTGAATTTGCTGAATGTGCTGTAACACAGTGGCAGGTTCCAAAACGCCATTTGTTTTCACGGAAGGCCATTCCAGCACTATACCAGCAAGTGGAAGACAATGTAATGGAGTCATTGGGAAAGGCAGTCAGTAGCAAGGTGCACATGACTTTAGACACGTGGTCCAGCAAGCATGGACAGGGCCGTTACATTTCCTTCACGGCACACTGGGCAACTGATTGCAGCTGGGAGGGATCCAGGACGGGGCTCTATGCTGGATCTTGTTCATCCACCATGCCTCCAGAAAGCTGCTTGTATGAGGTCTGTCTGCTCCACCACCTCTTCCTCCTCCTCCTTCTTTGTCTCTGGCGAAGTGGCAGTTAAACCGACGCGTGGCAGGGGCTATGCAATGGCTCAAGCAAAAAGATGTCATACTGTGCTTGAGCTGGTTTGTTTAGGGGACAGGAGCCACACTGGGCCAGAAATTCTGTCAGCTCTGCAGGGGCAGGTGCAGAGATGGTTAACACCATGCCAGCTTAGCTGGGAATGGTCATCTGTGATAATGGCAGCAACCTTCTCTCCGCCCTACACCAGGGTAAGTTGACGCATGTACCATGCC
The DNA here is from genome assembly GCA_009667805.1 of Leptobrachium leishanense. Classification (NCBI taxonomy): domain Eukaryota; kingdom Metazoa; phylum Chordata; class Amphibia; order Anura; family Megophryidae; genus Leptobrachium; species Leptobrachium leishanense. The sequence goes on from CM019065.1 coordinate 387,808,562, forward strand.
TAGCACACGTCCTAAATCTGGTGGTACAGCATTTCCTAACCAGGTACCAAGGGCTGGAAGAGTTTCTCAGCCAGGCCAGAAAAGTCTGCAGCCACTTCAGACAGTCATTCCCAGCAAGTGTTCGCCTGGCAGAATTTCAAAGAGAATTCCACCTTCCCACAAACCATCTGATCTGTGACATGCCCACCAGGTGGAACTCGACATTAGCAATGCTGCAGCGTCTGCATAAGCAGCAGAGGGCCATCAATGAGTACCTGTGTGAGTATGGCACAAGGACCGGTTCAGGTCTTCTTTTCCTTTTTTTTCCCCCCGCAGTGGCTGATGATCAAGGATGCATGCACTGTACTGTCACCATTTGAGGAAGCAACGAGGATGGTGAGCAGGGACAGTGCATGCATCAGTGACACAATTCCTTTAGTGTTCCTGCTGGAGCGCACTCTGTGGGGAATTATAGATCTGGCACTAGAGGCAGAGCAGCAGGAGGAAGAGGAGGCCTTCCCTAGCTCTCAAGGCCCCAGTCTTTATGCAGACAGCATTCCTGCGGGTCCTCAGATCAGACAGGAGGAGGATGAGGAGGAGTAGGAATATTTAAGTAGTGGGGGCATTGAAGGTGAGGATTCCTCAAGGGAGGGTTTTGTGTGTCCAGAAACCCAAGGACTAGTATGTGGCTGGGAGGAGGAAGTGCACGATGGGGTCATCCTCATTGACCAGGAAGACTCGGAAGCTAATGCCACCTCCAACCTATGCTGCATGGGCTCCCTTATCCTGCAAAGCCTGCTAAAGGACCCCAGGATTTGTGCTATCAAGGAGAGGGATAATTACTGGTTGGCAAGCCTTCTTGATCCACGATACAAGGGTAAAGTTGCAGAGCTTATCCTGCCCGCACAGAGGGAGGACCAGATGAAAAACTTGAGTACGCTCTAAAGCAACACTTGCGTAACACCTTTCCAGGCACTGGTAGGTTACCAAGTGATGACACAGGTGCTTCTGAGGCTGCGGATGATAAGAGGAAGAGCGGTGAAGGCCGGGGCCGCTTGACTGATGCCTTTTTAATTTTTTTTAGTCCACGACGCCCAGGGACGTCAAATGTAGGCACCCATTGCCAGCGTCTTCACCGTATGGTGTAGGACTACCTGGGGCACAGTGTGAAGGCACTTGCAGCCACCAAAGGCACAATATTTGGGTGCACTGCCACTGACGCCTATAACAGATTCATATCATTTTAATATTGGACCGCAGGGTCCAACCCTGCACTCTTCCACAATATCACAGAGGGGTTACTTACGGTGTGAAGGCACTTGCTGCCACCAAAGGCACAATATTTGGGTGCACTGCCACTGACGCCTATAACAGATTCATATCATTTTAATATTGGACCGCAGGGTCCATCCCTGCACTCTTCAACAATACCACAGAGGGGTTACAGTGTGACGGCACTGTTGACGACACTAAAGGCCCAATTTTAAAGCACCTATTGTTACTTTCATCCAAAGCCTGCATAAGTTTCACCATAATTTAGCCAAAAAATCACTAAACTTGTTTTGCATGTCCTAAAATGTCTCCTCTTTTCATACAGGCTGCCGCCCCAAGCAATTGTTTATGAATAGATTAAAGGAAAACCATTTACCATAATTTGAAATGTAATTTTTTTGTTTTTAAATGTTTCAATACATCCTACAAATCCGCCACTTCATGGGCAGGTTATGGGGACGTCCTAGGCACGATATTTGAAGGAATTTTTCGTTTTTATTCTTAACCTTTATTTCATGGAGAACTCACTGTTCCTTTAAAAAATTTTTTTTTTTACTTTTTGTCCTTGTTTCCTGTCCCCCAGGGCACTACCCCTACCCCCATACACCTTTTATGGCAAATATCTTGCTTACTGTATATGCCCTCTTGGAGGGCACTCTAAAAATCGAACTTTCGAGTCCCATTGACTTGCATTGAGTTCGGTTCGTGTTCGCATTCGAACTCGAACTTTTGAAATTGTCCGAATTCGAATGCGAACCGAACACGGGGTGTTTAGCTCATCACTACTTTCAACAGATAAATTAAAAAGAGATGTAGCAACGATAGCTGGAGAGTAAAACCAAATCAGCATCTTGTACTTTTTCGTGGATTGACTGGACCACACAAACAAGAGTCTAGTGAAAAGTCCAGGCATCGTGCCAACCCTAAATATGCCTTACAAATAGGGATGGGCCGGACACCCCCGTGTTCGGTTCGCAGTCGAACTCGGACACCCAAAAAAGTTTGACCGCGAACCCGAACACACGGTGCCCTCCAAGAGGAATATGTGCAAGATATTGGCCATAAATGGTGTATGGGGGTCCGGGTACTGCCCTGGGGGACAGGAAACAATGAATTTTTTTTTTAAAAAGTTTTTTAACCCTTTCACTGCTGAGTGCTGAGCCATTTCACCGCTGTGCGCTGAGCTCATTTTTACTGTTTTTGCTCATGTTTAAAAGCGATTTGAAGCCATGGGAAATGTTTGAGCAACAGTGAGTGGGAAATGTTTGAGCAACAAGGAGTGGTAAATGTTTGACCAACAAGGAGTGGTAAATGTTTGACCAACAATGAGTGTGAAATGCTTGACCAACAAGGAGTGGGAAATGTTTGACCAACAAGGAGTGGGAAGTGTTTATTCAGGCGAATCCCATAGGCTTCAGTGTTAAAAATATTCCTGTTTTAATCCAATATCTAATAAACCGTTTATTATTATAATCTGCAGTAAAGAGTCTCTTTATTTTTTGATTTTTTTTAGGATCTTTTAAGCATTTTTGAATTATTTTTTTTCTCGAACTTTCCGCGAACGTCCCGAAAAGTTTGAAGTTCGTGAACTTTCGAACAGCCGATGTTCGAATCAAACTTCGAACCGTTTCGAACCGGCAGCCCATCCCTACTTACAAATAGTCAGTTCAAATTTCCTTAATTCTGACAATTCTTCCTGTTTGTTTCATCACGCTTTGACCAGCTGGATATATAATGAGCATTTACTAAAGAGGTTATATAAACCTATCTATGTTGCTTGTGGTGACCCATTTGTTCATCACAACCAACTCAAAGTAGATGCTGGTAGCTAGTGACAGTAGATGATTGTGACTGTATGTTTTATGTGTGGCCAAACAAGTTACCATGAGCACCAGAAGACCATATGCACCTAGAGACATGTTTATAAATGAAGAGCTCTACTCCATTGTTGACGCTAACATGGAGAAGATCAGCAGGCTAATGTGCGCTTGCAGATTTTTTCCCTTACCGTCTCCATGTTAACGTTGCATTCTCAACACCTTGCCCCGGAACGCATCGCTAACCTCTCGTGAGAACGTACAGTGCTGTGGCATGATCACGGAGGGAGACTAGGAACTCTTTGTTCCCAGTCTCACTCTGCTCCTGGTGAGAAGAAGTGGCATATTGGGCCACCCTTTTCACCGTGGGATGAGAGGTGAATATGGGATTTTTAGGGGGGTTTTGGTGCGTGTTAAATTATTTGGTTTGGTTCACATTTGAAAATTTCCAATTTGGACTGAATCGAAAACATCGAACTAATACAATAACAGTTCAGTTCAGAATATTTGGGTAATTCATATTAGGAAATTATGGTTAATTTAAGGGTTAAGGTTACTTTCAGGGTAAGATTTAGGGTTAAATATGTGTTGTTACTTTTAGGGTAGGGCTAATATCAGCATTACTTTTAGTAATAGAGTTACTGTCAATGTTACTTTTAGGGTTAAGGATAAGGTCAGGTTTACTTTTAAAATTAGGATTACTAGTTCTGCTTGTTTCATAATTAGCTATTAGGTTAATTTTATGGTTTGGGTTACTGATAGGGTTAGGGTTCAGGTTATTGGTTCTACTTGTTTTATAGGGTTAGGGTTACTGTCAGGGTTAGGGTTCAGGTTACTGGTTCTTCTTGTTTTATAGTTAGGGTTACTGTCAGGGTTATGGTTCAGGTTGCTGGTTCTTCTTGTTTTATAATTTGGGTTAGGGTTACTGTCAGGGTTAGGGTTCAGGTTGCTGGTTCTTCTTGTTTATAATTAGGGTTAGGGTTACTGTCAGGGTTAGGGTTAAGGTTACTGGTTCTTCTTGAACAAATAGCAAACAATGGTGTAAAGGAAGATAAATAATACTCAGCTTTCATGCTGAAGTCGACTCCCAAGAGATGGTCCACCGCTCCAGGAAACATAAATTGAAGAAAATACGGAGGCTTCAGTACTTGGTGAATACACAGGTCTATGTATCCAGGGAACCAACCGCTTGTTCAGGAATGAGTTGAATAAGTTGAATAAAAATAAAATAATCCAAATAATTTTAGGATCTTTTATTCTAATTAAAACAATATAAATTATAATTATAAAAGCCCAACGCGTTTCGTCTATCAACTAGTCTTCCTCAAGGGCAATGTGATATACAAGCAGTCAAAATATAATGCGGAAGAACCTGGCTGGCCGCACAGAGCTTTGATCGTGACCCTATCCAACTCCTTTTGGATGAACTGGAACAGAGATTGTGATCTAGTCCTTCTTGTCCAACATCACTGCCTGACCTCACAAACGCTCTACTGGATGAACGGGCAGCAATCCCTCAGAACACCCCAACAAAGCCTTCCCAGAAGAGTGGAAGCTGTTGCATAGTGTGGAAAGTGGTACAAGAGGTCCATGAGAGCTAAACCAAAACTTACGGATCCCACTGTTTACTTATTATTATTATTGTCATCATTTATATAGCGCCAACAGTTTCCGCCGCGCTTTATAATAACTAAAGGGAATGAGATACAGATAAACGGACATAGGATGGAAACACTAGCAGGGTTATTCAAAGAGAGCCGATCTTGCCCCGAAAGGTAACCGAACAGCGAAATTCAACATACGGTTACCTTTCCTGGTAACGATGCGCGTTAACGTCTAACGCGAGTGACCCTGCGTGAACCCTGCACGAACGCAAGTTCGTGCACGTATCCCATACTTAACATTGTGAGCGCAAATGCGTTCGTGCGCTGGTACGCGGATGGTATTACAATCGATGCGCAACTTTTTACGAACGACGTTTGCGCACATAATTTTAACGTCTTTTAAAAGCTGGTGGTAACTGCCCAACATTTATTAATATCTCATAAAACGGATAATAATTGATGAACAATTATAAGACAGACAACATGTTGCCAGTGCATTGGTCATACAAAAGCTTAAAAGGGGAGTAATGGCTATATGTTTCAGGATAGTATCAGTGCAATAAAGTATGCAAAAAAAGGCTCAACAGCCAGTGAGTTGCTGTTGCGGATATCCCAAAAACAATAAGCTATAACATGGTGGCTAAGGAGCGTATATAATTTTTGTTCATAAGGGTATCCATGATTATCAAGAAGATAAAGTCATGGGGGGTAAGATTCTGACTGATCAGATTCAATGATTACTGATGGATGAAATCAGGCATGCATAATGTGGTTTGGTTAATGAGCACCTATAATTCATTGACCTAGGATTGTGCTGCAATGGAAATAATTACTATTTTGTACCCATTATTACAGTTCCCAACTCTAAACCGAAGTGACTGCGTGGTAATTTCTAGATTTTTTAGGATCTTTTAGGCATTTTTTGGGGATTTTTTTGGCAACATTTTTTTTCCGATTTTTTTTCTTTAAATCGTTTTTTCTTTTTTCTGTAACAGCCCTTTTTATTATCACTCATTGGATCTTATATATAAATTCCAGACATTTTCGTTCAGTAGTTTTTTTGCGAACAGCGTTTCAATTTTCAAACTTTCAAGCGTACTCTTTTGTTTTTTTACCTCGTTCGTCTGCGTGTCGGATTTTTCCGGCGGCTGCTCTGCTAGTCGGGTTTCTCCGGGGTGTTCGGCGGGGTTAATGCAGCTGTTTCTGCCGGTTTCAGTGAGTGTTCAGGGGGTTTTGCGGTGAGGGTTCGGCGGGTTTGTGGCGGGTTTTCCCTGCACTACGGGGGCCCTGCGGTGCTTGCTGAATACACCGCAGGGTCGGCGAATGAAAATTGCCAAACCGTCCCGAAGTGCTGGGGACGAAAAGTCACCGAACGTGCAGTGACTTTTCGAATCTCTTTGGATAACAATGTTGGTGTAGAGGGCCCTGCTCATAGGAGCTTCCAGTCTAGAGGGATTGGGGGTTGAGGAAGACAAGGGGAGTGTTACTGGACGGCAGGATCATTAGTGCCAGTGGTTCGGGAATGGTGCGGCCATTGAAACAGCTTCAATCATGTGCGAGTAGATGAGCAGAGGGTTACATCAGTGATGTGGTACACTAAGAGATGGGTTTTGAGGGATTTCTTGAAGATCAGGGGAGAGTTTGATAGGGCGAGGCGAGGCAAGTCAAAAATAAGAGTATTTTTAGTACTACTGTAATGATCGTCAAGGAGTAAGACCAACTACTGCATCACGGAAAGCCCATCAGACGCAACATTATTCACCAGCTATAACGTCAAATATAAAATGTCACATGAGACGAGGGGAGGGGGGCTAGGAGAACTTTACACCACTAATTAATGCTAATTTGGTATGCTGACCAATTACCCAGTACTAGGCTGAGGCTGTCAACACTGCTTTATATTTTATAGCATCCCACAATAAATCATCTGGTGCGGACCTCGCGAGCATGTTACATCCCAGAGCGAGTTACACGATGTATCATGACAAATTACGCATTAACCACAATAGAACGAGTAGCACACACATGTAGCACATATCACGGAGAAAGGTAAACGAGGAAAGGCCAGGCATGAGATATATGTGTAATTAGATATGACATTAAAGTCTAACGAGATACCATTGATATTTGGAATCAAAGGGTTTCTTCTCCCACTGCTGAAATCTGCAGTTATGATAATTTGCTTATTAGTAGGGCTGAAGCCTACAATTATGGATTGAGAATAGGCTCTACTCTGTTCATTATTGCTTAATTCGTTCTCCCAGCAGCCCCGTGCTACCCCCTCCATTGTTGGCACGGTTCCCTCAGTGGGAAGCTCGCAGTTATTCTTCCAATATAAATAAGAAAATGAGATCAAAACTCTTATTGAGTAAACTGCCTATGTGGCGCGCTCCGTGTGTTTGTCGAAAGATCTCCGGGCTTATTTTGCTTCAAGCCATTATTTTGTAAAGCACTTACGGAGTATTTATAAAGTCAGGGAGCTGCAGTACAGATTATCATGGAAGTGCCATCATATAGTGTGTATTGTGATGTACAACCTGTCTGATATAGAGCTTTCCTTCAATTTATTTGCTAGAAAAGTGGAAAAATTGCTTTTTTTTCTTATTTTTTTTTATTAATTTTATCTCCACAAATAGGAGAAAAAAAAGATTTTCTGTTTTACAGTTTAAATTATTTTGACCCGCTCCTATAAAAAAGCGTTATGACGCTCTTGGATTCACCGCTTCTGCTCCTGAGCGTCGCCATGGTCATCCCCGTATTCCTTGTTCCATGGCCTGATCAACCACCATTACTTCATCTTGGGGTCTCTTATGTATACAAAAGGTGGCCGCCATCTTAGTGCCCCACGAGGCCCAAGCAATGGAATTTTACTTTTCTTTCTATTTATCCGTTTCAAGCCCAAGTTTCACATCCTTCTCATGCAATCCCTGCTATTTTTTTTTTTTTTTAAATTCTTTATTTAAAGAGTCACATTAGCACATAACATACAGTGGATAAAGAAGAATAGCGATGATAAGACACGGTAACACTTATTTTATCAATTTAACATCAAAGAACAATCGCACAAAATATGGGAAGACACCCTATACAAAGGGAAAAACAAAAAACACATAATAATGAAAAAACAAATCATAAAAAACATAAAAGTAAACAGAACAAAGTATAAGGGGGGTAAAGGGGAATGTTCCAACCATCAGCTGAAGGTGTGTTATGAGATGGGACCATTCGGGCACCAGCCTGAAACAGGGCTAACAGAGCGAGACAATTGATTTACTAATTAGGGGCATGCTATGTACTCTTCCCATAGGGACCATGTTTTAGTGAAGGAGCTAACCGTGTCTCTGATCTTGGCCATCAGTTCGTCCATAAGACAGGCATCAACGATCTTTTCCGTTACTACAGTCCAGGAAGGGAGAACACTCTGGCGCCAAAATGCCGCCAAGGCCCGACGGACCGCAAGGGCCAGCCTATGAAATAAAATTTGCTCAGATCGAGACAGAGCCGACAGGGGACGAGAGAGGAGTTATGCCCAGGGATCAAGGGGTAGTTGTCGGTGGAATATTTTCTGGAATTCAGCATGAATTAGAGACCAGAAGCGGCGTACAACCGGGCAGTCCCACCACATATGAATATAAGTGCCCTTATCCCCGCAGTCTCGCCAACAGAAATCACTGCATGTGACTCCCATGCGATAAAGGGATACCGGGGTGACATACCAGCGGAGTAGGATTTTGTATGATTGTTCCTGGTGAGTAACACAAATGGAGGACCTGGCTGTTTGTTCCCATATATCCTCCCATTCGTCGCCTGGCAATGGATCACATAAGTCAACCTCCCATTTATCACAATACGTGAGGGGTCCCCACTGACCTGGGCTGGAGCTAAGAAGAAGTTATAATTGGGATATAAGCCCTTTTAGGGGCCATCTGCCATACAAAGATGCTCTAAAGTGGTAAGGGGAACAGTTGAGACCCTTTCTAAAGTCAGAGCGGTAGCAAAATGTCAGACCTGTAGGAACCGAAAAAAGGAAAAAGGAGTCAAATGACCACGTTCCTGAAGTTCGGAAAAAGTGATGAGCCGTCCACTCTGATAAAGGTCTCGGTACCTCAGTAGCCCCGCTCCCACCAGTCCCCCGAAGTCCGAGGCCCTCAGTCCTAGTGGAAATTCTCTATTACGTAGTAAGGGGTTGAGGGGGGAGGAAGTGCCCACCAGCGTAAATTTCTTCCTAGCTAGCTCAAAAAGGCAAAGAGATGTCAGAATCGAGGGACACGCCGTGCGCAAAATAGGTCTGGAGGTTCTAGGAAGCCATATATAGAGGTCAGGGCGGTCAGGGAACATAAAGGCAGATTCTAGTGCGACCCACCGTCTAGCAGACGCGGGAGAGTGCCAGGCCACAACCTGAGTCAACTGGGCTGCGCAATAATATAAGTATAGGTTAGGGAGCCCTAGTCTTCCGCGGGTCTTAGGGCGATATAGAATGCGGCGCGCCACCCTATGCCTCTTATTTTGCCAAATAAACGAGTCGATCGCCTGTTGGAGCCCGGCTAAATCCCTTTGAGTTAGTAATAAAGGTAGTGTCTGGAACAGAAAAAGAATACGTGGGAGAATGTTCATCTTTATGCTATGAATGCGTCCTATCCACGATATGGGCTTATCACACCAATGCTCCAGATCACACTTAATCTGATGAACCACAGTTGTGAAGTTCCTGCCATAAAGAGCTTTCGGATCTGCTGTTAGAAGGATACCCAAGTACGGCAATTCAGAAGGAGCAAGACGGAACCCAAATTCTGATTCAATCGAGGCTGTGTCTGTGTGTAACATATGAAGGGGCATAGCACAGGATTTAGTGTAATTAATGCGAAACACCGCTACTTTACCAAAGTCGGATAACAACGGTCTAAGATGGGAAAGAGAAGAGATGGGATCCGTCAAAGTGAGAAGGATGTCGTCGGCGTAAGCCGAGACAGTGAAATTATCTCCTCCGACTGGAACCCCCCTTATACCGAGGTGACCTCGTATGGCAGCCAATAAGGGTTCAAGAGAAAGGAGAAAGAGAAGGGGCGAGAGGGGACAGTCCTGACGAGTGCCATTAAGAATAGGGAACCGAGTGGGGCAACAGCCCGGGATTCGGACCTGCGCAGACATACCAGAGTAAAGAGCACGCACCGTATTAAGATAAGGGTCTGGGAGGCCAAAGCGGGAGAGGGTAGAAAAAAGGAAACACCATTCCACCCTGTCAAAAGCCTTCTCCGCGTCCAACGATAAGACAAGGGAAGGCGTCGTTCGAGAAGATAGCCACCAGATCAGGTCGGCATTACGTCTAGTGTTATCAAATAGTTGACGATTAGGAACAAAACCGACCTGATCCGGATGGACTAAGGATTGGAGGAGTGGACTAAGGAGGGTCGCCAGGACCTTAGCAAGAATCTTGGCATCAAAGTTAATGAGGGATATAGGGCGGTAGCTTTCAACCGCTGCAGGGTCTTTACCCACTTTAGGAATAAGGGCTATATTGGCCACGAGCAAATCAGGGTGGAGAGACCCACCCTCAGCACAGTCATTAAAAACCGATGACAAAAAAGGGACGAGTTCCGGACGCAGCACTTTATAGTACCCCCCCCTGAGAACCCATCCGGGCAGGGGCCTTCGTACCACCCAATGCAGAGATGGCGCAACTAACCTCCTCTTCAAGGATTGGAGCACTAAGACTCGATATGTGAGAATCCTCAAGTTGCGGTAAAGAGAGGGAATCTAGGAAAGAGGAGATGGCTTCTAAATGGGATTTGTCAGAGGGAGTATGATGGGGAGAGTGGTTATATAGGTCAGAATAATATACTGTAAAAGCCGTGCTGATCTCCTGTGGGGAGTTAACTAGGACATCGTCTACTGTTTTAACTGCAGGAATAGAGGAGAATTTACTCCGGGGTTTGAGAGTGCGGGCCAGTAGAGTATCTAGTTTATTAGCCTTCTCAAAAAACAACCGACGGGACCAGAGCAGCTGTTTGGCTACATCGTCGAGTAAAAGTTGTTTCAGGGAGGAGCGTGTGCGTAGGAGTTCAGAGAGAAGTTCAGGGGAGGGGGAGGCCTTATGTCGCATCTCAAGGCGACGGAGAGACTGTTGTAAAGAGACGAGTAAGTGTAATTTGGTGCGTTTTCTGTGGGTGGCAATCTTAATGAGGTGGCCCCTCATGACCGCTTTATGAGCTGCCCATATCGTGGATAGGGATGTCTCACCAGGTGGATTGTCTTCAAAATATTGTGATGATAAGGTACGAAGTTGTCTAATTACATCTGGGTCTCGTAGAAGGGACGAATTTAACCTCCATGACCAAGAGGTCGCGAGCTTCGGGGTATGGAGATACAGTGCTATATTGGCATGGTCAGACCACGAGATAGAATTGATCTCGGCGCGAATCACATTGGACATAGCTAAACCGTTAACCAGGAAAAGGTCTATGCGAGAATAGGACCCATCGGGAGCGGAATAGAAGGAGTAATCTCTCACACTTGGATATAAAACACGCCATACATCAATAAGCCGTACTTGGTGTAAAAAACGGGCAAATAACTTGTCTTGTCTACCTAGGGTCGGTGTACCTGTGGGAGCCTGGCGGTCACTCCGATCCACCGCTGGGCACGCAACAGCATTCATATCACCTCCTAATATCACTGCCCCTCGAGGAAGGGACGATACTAAGGTGCATATGGAGTCCCAGAAATCAACGGAGGGGGTAGTAGGAGCATAAATATTCAAAAAATGATAGATCATAGAGTATAGGGTACCAGTAAGCAATACATATCGACCCTCGGTATCGATTTTTTGCGATAGAAGTTGAAATGGACACGTTTTCCGAATCAAAATGGCAACTCCGTTGCGCTTGCTCAAGGCACCAGAAACATACGCCCGCGTATAGACGTGGTCAGTTAACGCAATTTTAGCAGATTTAGTGAGATGAGTTTCCTGGAGGAACACGATATCAATTTTATCAGATTTCAGCGTGCGGAAGAGTAATCTACGCTTCGTAGGGGAGTTAAGGCCTTTGACATTGAGAGAGGTTAGTTTCAGTGCCATGAGAAGCACAACAGAGCACCTCGTCCAATTAGCAGTATGCCCATTACCCAAGCACTTTCCCCAGTAGTAATAAAGGCCCCGGAAAAAAGATTGTCCAATGTCCCAATAGCCCCATCCAGCAACGAGAACTGTATGCTTTTGCGATGGAAGGAAAAAACAAAAAAGAGGGAGAAAAAGACATAATCAAAAAACCTATAACAAACAAAAAAGAAAAAAGAGAAAAAACTAAATCCAAAAAGCCCGGACTTACCCATAGCCGGGACCTGTGGGGGAGAAAGGGAGAAAACCCTCACGGCCATGTAGATCAAAAAAGGGCCCAGTGAAGAGCCCCCACCCACAAAGAAAAAACTGGCCCCCGGGAAGGCCTGAGCAAGAGGTAATAAGAGCATAGCCATTCACTAAACGGTAGGAATGGAAAACAAGAAAAATACGTTGCAGTCGAAGTAGCTTTCGTAGAACAACCAATAGCTTCCAGAGGAGAGGAGAACCCGTGGCAGTCCAGGAAAGTACCACAAAAAGCCATAACAAAGGAACCGGGAAGCCCAAATCTCAGTAGTAATAAATGATCCATCCAAAGTCGGGGCCAATAAGTCAACGATGAGGGCGGCTTACTGTAATCCACTCCCTGGAGAGACGCGGGAGCGGAGGTGTAGGACCTTCAGGCGATGTGAAGTCCTCCGGGGGTTAGATATCCAAGGCCCGGAAGAACTTGATGGGATCCGAGTGGGGGAGCAGGACATACGTTTTCTTATTGCGGAATGCCAGGATCTTGAAAGGATGGCCCCACGCAAATGCAATGTTATGGGAGCGAAGTAGGTCAGCGACAGGCTTCCACAAACGTCGTCGGCGAAGGGTGTCAGGAGAAATTTCCTGAAAAAGCTGCACGGGAGTCCCATCGTATAATATCGGCTTAGTATGGTTTTTCTTGAGGATAAGTTCTTTTGTGGAAAAGTGTAAAAAGCGGACAATGATATCACGAGGGCGTTCGTCGGCAGTGCTGCGGGCACGTAGAGCTCTGTGGGCGTGATCAAGTTCCCAAGCATGATCTGGGAGCTCTGGAGCTAGCGGTCGAAGCATGGCAACAATAAAATCCCCCAGGGGGTCATCCTCTGCCCGTTCAGGCAAACCTCGGATCCTCAAATTATTCCTCCGGGACCTATTGGTCAGATCTTCCAATTGAGCTTCCAAATAATCAACTTTATGAGACATAGCGTTAGAGTGATCAATAAGGGAGTTATAGGCCCCTGAGAGTTCATCATTGCGATCCTCCAGATCCAAGGTACGCTGTCCCAAGGCCAGGATGTCAGATTGTAAGGCCTTCGTATTACGATCCATCTCGCCAGCCAAAAAAGTTCTCATCTCAGCCATCTGACTCAATATGTTGGCGGCATCTGCTCGGCTTACCCCAGAGTCCGACTCCCCTCCATCTTCATCTCCAGTCCCGACAGCGGAGGTAGGCCTCGATTTTGAGCGGCCGCCATCATGAAGGGCTGTGGTCCGTCGCGGTGTAAACAGCGGTGCGACGGTCGCGTCCTTAGATTTCGCCGATTTGGCGGGTCCGGGCATGGTCTGGGTCCCTTGCGGCGTCCAGCGGTGAGTAACAAGGTCCCGGGGGGAAAGGGTAGTTGCGGTTTACAGAGCGGGTGTAGCGGAGCTCAGTCACTAAGCGGCCATCTTAGATGACGGCCAAGCCACGCCCCCCTGCTATATTCTTTCTGGCCACCAGTTCCACACTCCCTTTTGTTTTAGTTAACCTTATCCATTAGATTGTAAACTCGCAGGATGTCTGGCTGAGCTGAACACCTGTTTAAAGTGTTTTATTAGCAGGACAATTATCCTACGGGCAGAGCCTTCTGTTCTGATAGATCTTTATTCTGGAGGTTATAATGTGCCGAAATTTCGGTGCTCTCTCGTTCCCCACACTTAGGGGAATCAAAGTTCCCCACCCTGCAGGGAATACAGCATTTATCGCAGGGACCACGGAGTGCAGGGAAAAACCTGCCACAATCCTGCTGGAACAGCCGCAAAAAACACGCCGAACATGAAGGAAAATGTTGACCAGTTGCCGATCACAGCACAGTCCAGCCACCGGAAAAAGCCGACAAGCTGACGAACGGGGTAAAAAAAAAAAAGACAATACGATTGAAAGTGTCAAAATTGAAACACTGTTTGCAAAAAAACCTACTGAACGAAAATGTCTGGAATTTACATATAAGATCCGATGAATGATAATAAAAAGAACGGTTACAGAAAAAAGAAAAAACGCTTAAAAAAAAAAGGAAACAATTTTGCCGTAAATATCCAGAAAAATGCCTAAAAGATCCTTAAAAAAATCTATTAATAAAGAGACTTTTTAATGCAGATTAAAATAATAAATGGTTTATTAGATATTGGGTTAAAACGGGAATATTTTTAACATTGAAGCCTATGGGATTCGCCTGAATAAATCTGCCGAATGAAACCACCGAACAGCAGGCATTTCGGCAACTTTTCTCTGCTGTTCGGTGTCTGTGAATAGATTAACCATTGCTTCTCTATAGGGGATTTCACTGCTGTCAAACAGGCACCGTACTTGCTGGCAGTTCGTCAAAACTTGGCAAACTGCCTCCTCTCTGAATAGACAAATGGCCCCGAAATGTCACTGTATGGGGAAATTCCATGTTCGGTGACATTTTGTGACCAGATCGGCTCTCTCTGAATAACCCCTTATTTCTCATGTTTGTACTTCCCCATTGTAAAGTGCTGCGGAATCTGTTGGCGCTATATAAGTGACTGACATTGTATACAGCTTTTTTCCATGCATTTTATATCAACAAGCGCCGCCATCATCCAAATCGCACTTATAGCAATGCGAAACTCTCAGCTGTAATTGCTGTGTGCTGGCCAATGAATGGTCACTGCGAATAAATATTCTTTAGGTGTTAGGCCCTTGGCATGTTAATGTTCAGACATAAATATCACTGGTACAATGCTTCTCCTTGGTCTAGGGACATGTCGCACTTAATACCCTTATTTAGATTTAGTAAAGACATGCTTAGTTGAATTACAAGCAGCATCCTGGACAACTGTTATTACATTGATTATTATAATTTCCTACAAATCATTAAGTTTTATTATGTAGATATGGAACTGTCAAGGAGAAACATTTTTTTTGTAATTCACCCACAAAACAAGTGGTCTCCAGTCTGATCATTTTCCAAACCAAGTCTTGGAAACTATCTCCTATTCATTTTTCAGACACTCTGTTATTTTATATGGGTCTCTGGTAATGTCCGGTACAAAAGGGTAATGGAGAGATGGAGACTCAAGAAGTGAAAGGAGACACAATAGGGTAATGGTGGAATAAGACACAAAAGGTGATTGGAGGCACAATGGATTAATGTGTGGAAGGAGACTCAAGAAGTGAATGGAGACACAACAGAGTAATGGGGTGAGACACAAGAGGTGAATGGAGACACAACAGAGTAATGGGGTGAGACACAAAAGGTGAATGGAGATAGAATAGCGTAATACGAGAATGGAGAGTCAAGAGTTAAATTGAGACACAATAGGGTAATTGTGGAATGAGACATAAGAGGTGAATGGTGGCACAATGGAGTGATGCAAGGATGGAAACTCAAGAAGCAGATGGAGACACAACGAGGTAACGGGGAATGAGACACAAGAGGTGAATGGAGACACAATGTGGTAATGAGAGGGTGAGGCAAAAGAGGTGAACGGAGTCACAATTGGGTAATGGGGGATGAGACACAAGACGAGAATGGAGACACAAAGGAGTATTGCAGGGATGGAGACTCAAGAAGTGAATGGAGACACAATAGGATAA
The DNA here is from genome assembly GCA_009667805.1 of Leptobrachium leishanense. Taxonomy (NCBI): domain Eukaryota; kingdom Metazoa; phylum Chordata; class Amphibia; order Anura; family Megophryidae; genus Leptobrachium; species Leptobrachium leishanense. The sequence continues at coordinate 387,824,135 of CM019065.1, forward strand.
TGGGGGATGAAACACAAAAGGTGAATGGAGACATAGTACGGTAATGGTGGGTCTGAGACACAAGAGGTGAATGAAGACACAGCAAGGTTACTGTTACAGTTACAGTTGCAAGTACTTATACAGCGCCAACAGATTCCGTAGCGCTTTACAATGGGGAAGCACAAACAGGAGACGTACATGACACAAGAGGAGAGTCAACCCGGCCCGTAGGATAACCGTCCAGGTAATACAGCATTTTAACCAGATGTTCAAGCAGACATCCCGTGACCGTACAATCTAAGGGAGTGGGGTAAATGAAAACAAATGGGAGTAGAGGGAAGTTGAAACTGGTGGCCAGAAGAATATCATAGGGACTGCATGGAAAGAAGCAGAAGTATGGGCTTGTAAGAGTAATTAGAGAGAGAAGTAGAGACAGCTGGAGAGGAGACCTGAAATTAGGAACCGGCGTGGGTGGCCGGGTGGATGGGGAGGGAGGGTTTGGGGCAGCAGAGGGAAGAGAGCTGGAGGTAAGTCTATGAGAGTATTCTGTGGATAGAGAATGAGGTTTAGTGAAAATGCTCCAGATATTAACAGTTTACAATGGGGGAGGGATGAGGGAGAGGGGAAATCAGATAAGATGTTTCTAAGAGAAATGGTGGTAAGTTTAAAACATGACTAGTCAGCCAGAAATTAATAAATGCAGACAAAAAATACAGTTGCAAGAATATAGCAGCCTGGAATAAAGTGATGGAGGGCATGTTGATCGTGGATACCTTGATTCTTGTTACAGGGCAGCAGAGGGTAGAGAGCTGGAGATCAGTCTGTGAGAGTAGTCTGTGGAAAGAGAATGAGATTTAGTGAAAATGCTCCAGATACTATGGGATAAAGCCATGGGATTCATGGTATCGGCTCTTGGCTAGGGATGAGCTGTTCGGGTTCGGACGGTTCAGAGTTCGACCAGAACTTTGGCAGTTTGAAAGTTCGTGAATTTCAAACTTTTTGGGTCTGTTCGGTTCGAGTTCGAAAAAAAGTATAGAAAATGCTTAAAAAATACTAAAAAAATCTAGAAATAAAGAGACTCTTTACTGCAGAATATTATAAGCAACGGTTTATTAGATATTGAATTAAAAACTAATGTGTACGTGGAAAGATTATCAACTCTAAATGACCTCTGTTCACAAACGGGCATAACACCAGGTGTTTTTAGTCTGGTAATCAATTTGATACATTGTACACCATACTGAGGGTGGGGTGGTGTCTGCTTCTGGTTGAGATTTGAGAATTAATTTCCCTAAAACATCCTAATATGCTGCATTTAACCCTTTCGCTGCTGAGGCTTTTCACACCTCTGTGCTGAGGTCATTTTTACCGCTTTCGCTCATCATGATTAACTGCGTTTTGTAGCCATATTTTGATATATGACCCGGACATATTATATATCGTTCTTTCCGGCAGACTTTGCAGATTCATAATATGTCATTATTGTATGTATACGTTATGTCATGTCTGTATATTATAACAAAAATGCAATAAAATTTGAATTTTCAATAATTTATTATGTGTAAAGGTTTTTTTTTCACATTTTAACATGCGATCGTTTGCGGTTATATTTTGTATGGGGTGCGCTTGTTAAAAAAATTAGAAATGGGGTCTCGTTACATTTTTTTTTTCGGGAAAATTTTGCTTTTTTTAACAAACGCACCGCATACAAACATCGTTAGTGCAGCATCATTGTTCACATTATAATTGAAATGGGAACAATATTGCTGCATTAACAAAACAAAAACAAAAAAAAACTTGTTTATTTTTTTTTTTATTTTTTTTTTAAATATTGTTTTTTTTTAAAACATTTTTCATGCTCATGTTTGGTATCCTTGGAAAGGCCATGCTCTGGCCGATCCAACAACATCAAACATTAACCCCTAGCTGCCACGGATCAGGAGATAGGGGGTTCATTGGAACCCCCTATCTCAACCATTGGTGGCAGCTAGGGGTTAACTCCAGGACTGGCGTCATCGTGCTATGCACGATGACGCCAGTCCTCAGGGGGAGTTCCTGGAGGCTTGGCCGACATCCAAGATGTCAGCCAGCTCCAGGAGAGGATCACGATCCGAGGTCCGAAGGACCTCCCCCTCCCTTTCAGGCACTTCCTCCGCACATGCGGGGGGCGCCTGAATTAGATGTCATTGCGCCGCCGCGATGACATCTAATTGCTCCACCGGGGTCCCGGAGTGCTGGGCTGACATCCAAGATGTCAGCCCGCACCGGGGGGCGCTGCAATCCGCCGGATTGCTGCCTCCTGTGCATGGACGCGCTCAGCGCGTCCATAGCACAGGAGAACCACTTGGCTGGACGCGCTGAGCGCGTCCATAGCAGCCAAGTGGTTAACTTGTGTTTGAAAAAAATTCAAAATAACATCTAAGGCTAGGGTCAGATGAGCGCATTTTGTATGGACTGTGCGTCCGTGCAGTACGGACGTACTTACTGACTGACAACAAGGTAGTGGCCAAACAGTCCGTTTTTTTTCACTGACGTATTTTTTGACTGATGTAGCAGGGAAAATAAATTAAAATGAAAAAACATTCTGTCTGTCAAAAATGCTGGACGTATAAATGCAGTCCATCTGACCTCGTTTCATCACTCAAATACAAAGCTACACGGACGTTGCAGACGTGGCGCACTCCGCACGTCCGTTCTAGCAGTATTACGTTCTTGCCTAACCTGCGTCCGTTTGCTGCGTCCGCAATGCATCTGCACTTCCGTGCGGACGTACTTCGTGTGTAGGGCTCCATTGGTCAGAATGCTGGACGTGTATGGACGTGATAACTGCGAATATGGACGTGATAACTGCGCTCGTCTGACCCCAGCCTTAAGCAATGTTATTTTTCACCTCGGGATTAAACATTCACAGGGTTATTCAGAGAGCGGTGAAAAGCAAGAGAATAGCTGGAGAAGTGAAAATTCTAGGTCAAAATAGCCAAACCAGAAAAATTCTCCCATTTAGGCTAGGGTCAGACTAGCGAATTTTTAACGTGCGTTTAGGCGCACTTAATCACGGCCGCACTAGCAGCAAATGACGGGCAATGACGGCCAATATACGAAGTACGGTCGCACGAAAGTCCGGCTGCGCAACGCAAGTGGAAAAAACACATTTTTTCGAGAACGCAGAACCCCTAGTACGGACGTACAGAGTGCGCTGCGTCCACTAGCGGCGTGTGTGCGTGATTTGGAGACGTCAGACCCTGCTCATGTCCGGCCAACATAACGTCCAGACACCCAAAGTTTCCTGGTTTGGATCCGTAAAAAATCACGCACAAAAATGCGCATTGTATGACCGTTTTCGCGCAATCCGTGAAAAAATCCGGCAATGCGTTCGGATGCACTTTTTGACGGTCGCTGTGAAAAATGCGTTAGTCTGACCCTAGCCTTATCTCACTTTCCAAATCGGCTATTTTGTCCAGATTGTTCTCTTCTCCTGCCATTCTCCTGGCTTTCACCTCTCTCTCAGGGTTGTTCAGAGAAAGGTGAAAACCAGGAGAATGGCAGGAAAAGAGAACAATCTGGACCAAATAGCCGATTTGGAAAGTGAGATAAGGCTAGGGTCAGACTAACGCATTTTTCACAGCGACTGTCAAAAAGTACGTCCTAACGCATTGCCTTATTTTTTCACGGAATGCGCGAAAACGGTCATACGATGCGCATTTTTGTGCGTGATTTTTTACGGATCCAAACCAGGAAACTTTGGGTGTCTGGACGTTATGTTGGCCAGACATGAGCAGGGTCTGACGTCTCCAAATCACGCACACACGCCCGTACTTCGTATATTGGCTGTCATTGCCCGTCATTTGCTGCTAGTGCGGCCGTGATTAAGTGCGCCTAAACGCATGTTAAAAATTCGCTAGTCTGACCCTAGCCTAAATGGAAGAATTTTTCTGGTTTGGCTATTTTGACCTAGAATTTTCCATTCTCCACCAGTCATTCTCCTGCTCTTCACCGCTCTCTGAATAACCCTGACAGGGTTATTCAGAGAAAGGTGAAACTCAGGAGAATGACTGAAGAGAAAATTCTAGGTCAAAATAGCCAAACCAGAAAAATTCTCCCATTTTTCTCACTTTCCAAATCGGCTATTTGGTCTAGAATTTTCCATTCTCCAGTCATTCTCCTGCTTTTCACCGCCAAAAAATCAGTAAACTTTTTCAGCGTGTCCGAAAATGTCTCCTCTTTTCATACAGACTGCCGCCCCAAGCAGTTGTTTATGGATAGATTAAAGGAAAAGCATTTACCGTCATTTGAAATGTCATTTTTTGGTTTTTACATATTTCTATACATCCTAGAAATCCGAAACTTCACGGGCAGGTTATGGGGACCTCCTAGGCATGATATTTGAAGGAATTTTTCGTTTTTATTTTTAACCCTTATTTCATGGAAAACTCACTGTCCCTTTAAAAGTTTTTTAAACTTTTTGTCCTTGTTTCCTGTCCCCCAGGGCACTACCCAGACCCCCGTACACTTTTTATGGCAAATATCTAGCATATATGCCCTCTTGGAGGGCACTCTAAAAACTGAATTTTCAGCCCCATTTACTTGTATGGGGTCCGAGTTCGGGTTTGGGTTCGGACCAGAACATTTGGAAAGTTCGGGTTCGGCTTCGAACCGAACTCGGGGAGTGTTCTGCTCATCCCTACTCTTGGCCTCCATTGGAGTCCATGGAGCGAAGCTGAAGCCTAAGCTTGCGATTGTAGGGTCGTAAAAAAGCTATTACTACCATGGCATAGCTCCTAACTGCTGTAATACAGATTGTACAAAGTATAGGAGCTGTCAAATTACAGTAAGAAGATGCTAAGGTCCCGTTAAGAACATCGGTTCCTATACAGAGAATACAAAGTATAGGAGCTGTCAAATTACAGTAAGAAGATGCTAAGGTCCCGTTAAGAACATCGGTTCCTATACAGAGAATACAAAGTATAGGAGCTGTCAAATTACAGTAAGAAGATGCTACGGTCCCGTTAAGAACATTGGCTCCTATACAGAGAATACAAAGTATAGGAGCTGTCAAATTACAGTAAGAAGATGCTAAGGTCCCGTTAAGAACATCGGTTCCTATACAGAGAATACAAAGTATAGGAGCTGTCGATTTACAGTAAGAAGATACTAAAGTGCTGTTATGAATATTGGCTCCTATACAGGGTATGCAAAGTACAGGAGTCGATTTACAGTAAGGAGACGTTATGAATATTGGCTCCTATACAGAGAATAGAAAGTATAGGAGTCATCAATTTACAGTAAGGAGACGCTAAGGTGCCTTGACTAATATTGGCTCATATACCGAGTATACAAAGTATAGGAGTCATTGACATGCAGTAAGGAGACGCTAATGTGCAGTTATGTTTAATGGCTTGGTTGGAATCTAACCCAAAATTGCTTGCACAACCGAGACGATCCATAAAAACAACTAATTATTAATTATTTTCTCATATAGCTGATACAAAGCTTGTATGTATCAAAGCAGCGGCTGCGTGTTGTATCAATGCGGAATACGAATACAATATAAGGGTGATACTGAAACTGTATCTTTCCCAGGAGAGCCACAGATTTGATGACTCAAAGTAAGTAATTGCTTTTATTAATTAAAAGATATCACAAATTACACAGATAAATGTTGCTGCATCCTAGAAAACGGTCCTTTAAATGCTATCATTAGGACATCCAGCGAGTTTATGGAAGCGCTTAATTTGAACTCCTACTGGGTTTCTACAGAAAGAATAATTATCTTTACATGTGATATTTAAGACAAACACAATGAAACGTCTGATAATGCTTTGATTCGGACCATACCCTTAGCTATTATCCCCGGCGAGGGGGTTATGAAAGGGGACTGGTTTTACAGGGATACTTGTTCCTATTGGATTAATACCTATATATACGGGTAAGCTTGTTAGCCTAATGAACAGCTGAGTCTACTCATTAAGCACATGTCAAATCTCCGCTAGCCAGTGGCCCCCGCGATTATGTTAGGGTTGTGATACATCTAACTATGCTAACAAGCTACTGTCAGGCTGGTCACGACCAGAGCTAAATTCCCAGTTTTCAGCCAGGAAACGATATGCTTTTATCGTTACCGTTAGAAGGAGATATCCCTTTAATTGTTACAGGTCTGTCTAAGGTCTATACTTAAAAAATAATAATAATTCTACTGCCCCCCCCCGCTCTATGATCACTTAACCCCTTCACTACCAAGCACTTTTTGTTGAAAAAAAAATGTAGAGCAATGTTACCACCACACTATCCAGACAATATTGCAAGATATTTGCATAGGGAATTATCCACTAAGGTCCGAATTTACCACCTAATTGCACCGAATGGTGAATTTCACCGGGCAAATCATGTATTCACTAAGCTGTATTTACACCAAATACAGGCAAATAGACTGCAATTAGGGATGGGACGAACAGCCCGTGTTCGGTTCGCATTCGAACTCGAACTTTTGAAAAAGTTTGAATTCGAACGCGAACACGATTCGAACGCCATGCAAGTCAATGGGGCTCGAACGTTCAAAAATTAAGGTCTCCTCCAAGAGGGCATATATGCATCATATTGGCCATAAAAGGTGTATGGGGTTACGGGTACTGCCCTGGGGGACAGGAAACAATGAAAACAAATTTAAAAAAAAAGGTTTTTAACAATTTCCCTGCTGAGCGCTGAGCCATTTCGCCGCTGTGCGCTGAGCTCATTTTTACCGCTTTTGCTCATGTTTAAATGCGATTTGAAGCCATGGGAAATGTTTGAGCAACAACGAGTGGGAAAAATTACGATCCTAACGCAAACGTTAACACTCACTTGCGTGAGCATTAACATTTGCTGCGGCGTTCACCGCATATTTGTAACGATTCCCCAGGACAGACCTGGTAGGATCCCTGGTAACAGACCTCTAACCCTCTGATCCTTAGCATGTTTGGGACCACTAAACTAACCTCTAGCAGCCACACAGGCCAGGGAGACAGCACCAACAATATACACCACAGACTGAGATCAATATAAGTTTGCACTGCGCTATAGTATATGGCAGGATGGAAGCGGACCAGCAGTAACAAGCAGCGGAATATACCAGACAGGAGCACAGAGTGAGAGTAGTTGTTATAACAAAACCGGGTCAGCAACGTTTAGGCACTTGTACTGCGCTACTATATGTGGCAGGATCTGTAGCATAAGATCAGCAGTAACAAGCAGAAGATATACCAGACAGGGGGACAGAGCGAGAGTAGTCGTTATAACAAAACCGGGTCAACAACGTTTAGGCACTAGTACTGCGCTACTGTATATGGTGAGAATCGGCGCACACCAGCAGCAACAGGAGGCAAACAGAACAGGCAGGTACACAGAGAGAATAGTCAAATGGCAGGCAAAGTCGGCAACAGATCTGGTCCTCTGAACAAGCAGGGTCAGTAACAAGTATACAAACTGATTCAGTAAGCTAGCGATGCGGGAATGAAACTCCACGGCAAGGCAAGGTGTACAGTGCGAACTCCTGATTTAAAGGTCCCGGCGGCTCCGTGTCATCACGCTGCGCCCTGCCCCCTGATCACTCACAGCTGCGCTGGGTGCCACCGGAGCTCCTGGCATTCGGCCAGCTGGCAGCACCATGCGTCCGGGGCCCCCCCGATCGCCACCCAGGGCCCTGGATGTCACAGTGTTACAATCCAAACGCAAACGGGTTAAGTAACCAAATTTGTAAGAATAATAATTATTGCAGCATATGAATCCTCACACTGCCGCGCAGCACCTCTACAGTCTGACGCTAGCTTTAACCGGCGCGCTGTGTGCCGCTTCTGAGAGGATACGCTATTAGTGTAGCGGGGAAGCTGGCTGAGCATTTTGCATCGCTCCCTCTACGCTAATAGCGTATCTTCTCAGAAGCTGCACACAGTGCGCCGGTATATGCAGCTTCTAACAGCGTGGGAGACGGGAGGCTGCGCTTATTGGTGGATCCAGGAATCAGGGGATTATTAGAAAGATAAAAAAAAATGATATTTTATGTTACCGGGGACATTTAAAAATGTCCTTGGATTTTTTTTTAAAAAAAAATGTGTCGCCTTACCTTAGCCTGGTGGTCAGTGGGAGCTCCCTGGATCCTGGTTGTGGGGGAGGGGCTGCCGTGGCCACAGGTGCAGTGGCTCCCTCCCTGCGCCGCCTCTCTGCCACTTGCACCCGGCTGGCCAGCCCATACAGTTGCAGCTCTGTCATCCGGCGACCACATGCTCCTCAAGGGATCCTTGGGAGGCCCCGGCGGGCAGCCCTTTACAATGTCTGATTAGAGGGCCGTGTCCGCCTGATGTTTTAGCAACAAGAATGTTTTATCCCATAGGCTTCAATGTTAAAAATATTCCCGTTTTAATACAATATCTAATAAACCGTTGCTTATAATATTCTGCAGTAAAGAGTCTCTTTATTTTTAGACTTTTTTCAATTTTTTTTAGCATTCTTTCAAAATTTTTCAATTTTTTTCGGTTTTTTTTCGAACTTTTGGCAAACATCGCAAAAAGTTCGACGTTCGCCGAACTGTCGTACAGCCGATGTTCGATTCGAACTTCGAACAGATTCGAACCGGCAGCCCATCCCTAACTGCAATATGTAAAAACACAGTCATGTGGAGGAAATGGATAAATAAAACAATAGGTCCCTATAGGCCCCATAAGGAAGGTACCCTCTTGATTTCAATTGAAAGCGAAGTACGGTGCATACAGAGTTTGGCTACACCAAAATTGTCCCATACAGAACAAAAGAATAAGCTACTCACAGAACGCTGAAATGCACCAAAATTGCAGTGAAATTACCTAATTTTCAACAGGTTTAAACAAGGAATCTAATAGGTTTTAATATAATAAATAAAGTAGATTTAAAAAAATTAAAGACCCTTTTTTTTTTTTTACAAAAACCTATTTATTTTTTAAAAGACCCTTTTTTATTTTTTTAGCATTTTTTAAAAGACTTTCTTTTAACATTTTTTAAAAGACCTTATTATTATTATTTTGTTAAGGACCATTTTTCATTATTTAGATACATTTTGATGCATTTTTAGATACATTTTTATTGATCTAACTTCGTATTAGCAGAACAGGAGACTTCCTATTATTTTTGTCAGTTCAGTGGAATTCGCCAAGGCCAATTTGGTGATTTTTGGCCATCTTCACCAACGTTTGATAACTGCTTCCGGGACTCCATTTCAGCGCAATATGGTGACTATCTGGTGAGTAGCGAATACACCGTATTTTCGCTGAAATGGAATCGCCGAATTGTGATGAAATGTGCTACAATAGAATTACTCCAAACTCAATTGTTGTGAATTGTGAATAACCCTCATAGTTTAGTTGGACACTTTTTTTGCAGTTATAGAGCAAATCTGAGAAGGAGACCCTTAATTGTTTCTTATGTAAAGTTTGTGCGGTTTGTGTAACTTATGCATGTGTTTACTCAGAGTGTAGTTCAGTAGATCGCAGGTTAAATGATACCCACAGAACTACATATTTTTAAAACTGTAACATCCTAGGTTATCGCTTATAGGGTATGTCAATTCTTACTGAAGCTCCTCCTGTTGCTCTTTGGATTTTACGTCTTCGGAATGCCATTGTTTCTCAGCGTTGCAATACTGTCAATTTTCATCCATGTTTGCAACTCAGGCACTTTAACCGGCGCGCTGTGTGCCGCTTCTGAGAGGATACGCTATTAGTGTAGCGGGGAAGCTGGCTGAGCATTTTGCATCGCTCCCTCTACGCTAATAGCGTATCTTCTCAGAAGCTGCACACAGTGCGCCGGTATATGCAGCTTCTAACAGCGTGGGAGACGGGAGGCTGCGCTTGTTGGTGGATCCAGGAATCAGGGGATTATTAGAAAGATAAAAAAAAATTGATATTTTATGTTACCGGGGACATTTAAAAATGTCCTTGGATTTTTTTTTAAAAAAAAAATGTGTCGCCTTACCTTAGCCTGGTGGTCAGTGGGAGCTCCCTGGATCCTGGTTGTGGGGGAGGGGCTGCCGTGGCCACAGGTGCAGTGGCTCCCTCCCTGCGCCGCCTCTCTGCCACTTGCACCCGGCTGGCCAGCCCATACAGTTGCAGCTCTGTCATCCGGCGACCACATGCTCCTCAAGGGATCCTTGGGAGGCCCCGGCGGGCAGCCCTTTACAATGTCTGATTAGAGGGCCGTGTCCGCCTGATGTTTTAGCAACAAGAATGTTTTATCCCATAGGCTTCAATGTTAAAAATATTCCCGTTTTAATACAATATCTAATAAACCGTTGCTTATAATATTCTGCAGTAAAGAGTCTCTTTATTTTTAGACTTTTTTCAATTTTTTTTAGCATACATTTTGATGCATTTTTAGATACATTTTTATTGATCTAACTTCGTATTAGCAGAACAGGAGACTTCCTATTATTTTTGTCAGTTCAGTGGAATTCGCCAAGGCCAATTGGTGATTTTTGGCCATCTTCACCAACGTTTGATAACTGCTTCCGGGACTCCATTTCAGCGCAATATGGTGACTATCTGGTGAGTAGCGAATACACCGTATTTTCGCTGAAATGGAATCGCCGAATTGTGATGAAATGTGCTACAATAGAATTACTCCAAACTCAATTGTTGTGAATTGTGAATAACCCTCATAGTTTAGTTGGACACTTTTTTTGCAGTTATAGGGCAAATCTGAGAAGGAGACCCTTAATTGTTTCTTATGTAAAGTTTGTGCGGTTTGTGTAACTTATGCATGTGTTTACTCAGAGTGTAGTTCAGTAGATCGCAGGTTAAATGATACCCACAGAACTACATATTTTTAAAACTGTAACATCCTAGGTTATCGCTTATAGGGTATGTCAATTCTTACTGAAGCTCCTCCTGTTGCTCTTTGGATTTTACGTCTTCGGAATGCCATTGTTTCTCAGCGTTGCAATACTGTCAATTTTCATCCATGTTTGCAACTCAGGCACTTTGCGAATAACCCCTTATGTGTTTTTATGTAGCATATCCTTTCCATCTTTGAGTGGCGGGCGAGGAAATTAGGTCAGGGGAAAGCGCAGCCCGTATAGAGCCAATGACAAGCTGTAATTCAATTCTCTTTGACTTTCAGGGGACCACATGGTAGTTAACAGGTTTTGACGGGTGATATGTTTATTGTCCATAAAGTCTGTTTGTGCTGGAAGGCAGTTTTCTCTTGGAAAGCATCCAGCCATATAAGAAATAAAATTTCCAGACTTTTTAGAGGATCCAGCGACACGGAGTCCCGCAACTGGCAGAATCATAATTTTTTTTGTCTATGATTTTTTTACTATTCTCCATTATATTACACAACGTCTCCTCTATGAAGAGGTTTCCATGATAAAAAAAACAACTCATTCGTCGGTAATGTCAATTAATTGGAAATGTTGTGTAGACGGTTGCTGTCATTACTGTTCAACGTAAAGTAATATTTCATATTTCATGTCGAATGTTCCTGTCGTTTGATCATTTTCTGATTTCCTCTTGAAATATATATATATATGTATTTTCCACATCCAATGTCATAATTCCTTTTGCAACTCCTCTAATTATCCTTCCTCTCATTACTGACTATACTTTTTTTGCTCTAGGATTGTGGATTTATTTGTTTTGCCCATTAATACGAAAATTTTGATTTTACTATTGATCGAACTGATCAGATAAAACTCACCCTTAAATTAATAAGATTTTAGGGATAAACTAAGCAATTTAAATATATTTTTTTATTTTTTCATATATTTTATGCATTTGATATGTTTAATCCCTTTTCCAAAAATCCACTGTTAGGAACCAGTGTTGTTTTTTTTGGGGGGTGGAATCCTTTTCAATTAATTATACAGTAATAAATATTTGGGAATATTTGTAATGTATTCTCTACTGTAATAAGCTATTTGGCAGGGAAATGTTGCCATCTGCTGGCCAAATGGAGTTACTACAGTTAGAACTGCAGTTCAAGGCGCCTTGCATCAACTGGGGAACAACCAATAAGGACAACATGGGGTTAACATGATATCGGGTTGCTGTGTCTGCAAATGCTGATCGTGTTTACACAAACAAGGTAGTGAAGGGGTTAGTATTTGTGCCAAATAAATTAGCATAAAACGCACAATCGGGTTTTACAATTCTCTTTCCATTGTATTTTACCCATGGTATTTTGAATCCATTATGATGGTGAAATTCTAAATTTAAAAATTTTGGGCAGGATTTTTTTATTCATCTTCAGTTCTCCTGTAGATAACTTGTTGTTGTTGTTATTATTATTATTATTATTAATAATTATAATAATAAGATTAATATTTAATAGTGTAGCGATAATAATAATAATGATAATAATAACTAGTATATAATAATAAAACAATAATTATATCATCGGTAATATTAATTAATTTATTGATTTAATTTCTTTATTTGTGAATTTCACAGTTAGACTTCAGATATTAGTTAGACTTCAGTGATATAAGCAAAATCTAAAAAGATACAATATTTATATATTCATATATGATATATGATTCATATATGGTGGTTAATAGGTAATATTATGCTGCCAGGTCATCAAATAAGCAACAGAATGTCTGTGAAGAAAATACCCAGGGCATGAAATATTAAGAAGAAAAGAAAACAAAAACAAACAAAAATATAAAGCAGGTAATTAGCACATCAATCAGCCATCCCTGGGCAAGAGTAAAATATGAATAAGCCGGAGGAAGAAATAGGTGAAAAAGGGAAACTATTTACGGATTGGAGGGGAGTTATATTTATTTCTATTTTTTAAATATCTATGATGACATACAGGTTTATTCAGAGAGCGGTGAAAAGCAGGAGAATGACTGGAGAATGGAAAATTCTAGGTCAAAATAGCCGATTTGGAAAGTGAGATGAAAGGGAGAATTTTTCTGGTTTGGCTATATTGACCTAGAACTTTCCATTCTCCAGTCATTCGCCTGCTTTTCACCTCTCTTTGAATAACCCTGTATATGTGTCATAAACTTCTCACTGTTTCATTAAATTTAAGTTTTATTATCAATGTGTTTTTTTATGTTTATGAGCCAATTTTTAAATGTTTAGAGAAATAGTTTTTCTCTGCATTGATTAAGGACTTGATTGTTTGTTACATTTAAAGAGACACTCTACACACTTTAGATTTTGCCTGCACATACGGTGCCTGTTCAGGGCAGTGAAATCCCCATGAAAAAGCACTGCTTAGTCTATTCAGAGAACACAAACCAGCAGTGAAAGGTTCCCGAAATGCCCTGCCATTCGGTGGTTTCATTCGGCAAGTTTATTCAGGCGAATCCCATAGGCTTCAATGTTAAAAATATTCCCGTTTTAATTCAATATCTAATAAACCGTTCATTATAAAATTCTGCAGTAAAGAGTCTCTTTATTTATAGATTTTTTAGGATATTTATGCATTTTTCTGGATTTTTTTTAAAAAAAAGTCAGATTTTGTTTTTAACTTTACTTCTTTTTTCAGTAACAGCCCTTTTTATTATCATTCATTGGTTCATATGTAAATTTCAGATATTTTCGCTCAGTAGTTTCTTTGCAAACAGCTCGTCTGCAGTGTCGGCTTTTTCCGGCGGCTGCCCTCCGTGTGATCGGCTCCTGCTCGGGTTTTTCTGGCGGCTTCGCTGTATGTGATCGGCTCCTGCTTGGGTTTTTCTGGCGGCTTCGCTGTATGTGATCGGCTCCTGCTTGGGTTTTTCTGGCGGCTTCGCTGCATGTGATCGGCTCCTGCTTGGGTTTTTCCGGCGGCTTCGCTGCATGTGATCGGCTCCTGCTTGGGTTTTTCCGGCGGCTTCGGGTGATCGGCTCCTGCTTGGGTTTTTCTGGCGTTTTCGGTGGGTTAATCCAGATGTTTTTGCGGGTTTCAGCGTGCATTCGGTGGGTTTTGCGGTTAGTTTTCGTCGGGTTTGCGGCAGCTTTTCCCTGCAATTCGGGGACCCTGTGCTGCTTGCTGAATACACCGCAGGGTCACCGAAATGGGATCGGTAAAAGGAACCGGATTGAAGAGAACGAAAAGTCACTGAACGTGCGGTGACTTTTCGATTCTCTTTTAATTACCCTGACAGTCTGCAAGTTGTGTCCCCCTCAGCACTGTGTGAAGAGGAGGAATTCCTCCGCCCACAGAGCTGTCAGACAGGGATTTTAATATTACACCTGCCTGGGACCAGCTCGGGGATTGATGATGTCACATGTTTTGAATGCTGACATCAACTTGTCTCCGAATGCTCGCAGCAGTGAGTGTTCGTGTAGAAAGCAGATGTAGGCTGGTGAAGCGTGCGACCACTGCACCCATCTAACACGATGTGTAGGCGCTCACGTACCTTGTGGGCAAAAAGTACTCAAGTTACGCAAGCAGGGCTGCCATCAGCAGTCATGGGGCCCCTTACTAAAGCACTGGTCAGAGCCCCCTCCTATCAGCTGCCCATTTCAATAAGCTATTTAAAAATATTACATTTTGCCTCTTTCTGCAAACCTTATTTTACCGGGAATGGCTTAAATCTCTGGTGGTTCAGCAAGGGGATAAAAAGTGTTCCCTGGTGCAGGTCCTACTAATCGATCCCTCCGTTATGAGCCAGAGTGCTCTGACCGGTCACTAGATGCCGCGGCCCACTGGGAAAATTGCTGGTATATTGGTTGACCAGTCCTGGGTGACATGGAGGGGCCCTTAACTATTTGGCACTTAAGGTGCACATAGGGTTTGGCAAGGGCCCCCTGGATCAACTGGGCCCCTGAGCGTGTCATTGGTTGTCACCCCGATGGCAGCTTTGGACGCAAGATACGTAATTGGCATCGTATACGTACATAAGGTACATACGCTATGCAATTTGCATAAGAAGCTCCAGGTTCTTCTGCATTTCAAAGTTCTAAGCTGAAGAGAAAGAGCATCTCAGCGCCGGGGGAGAAATGGTGAGTATTTACAACGGTGAATTTTATCAAACGTGCAATTTAGGGGCAAATTGTGTATTTACGAAGCTGTCAATTCACCAAATACAGGTGAATTGAAATCGAAATGCGGTACACTAAGGAGCTATCATAGCAGACTATTGTGTCTTCTATTCACAGAATGCCGAATTGCACCGGAATTGCTGTGAAATTATCTAATATTGTGTGTTTTAATTCAACAGGTTTAAACAGGCGAATATCATAGTATTCAATTTAATAAATCTAATATATTTTATAATTTTTTTAAACAGACCATTAATTATTTTAATTTTTTAAGAGCTGGTTTCTTATTTTTTTCAGTTTTTAAAAGAAAGTTTTTTATTTTTTTATGGATTGGTTTATTTTATAAAAGACATTTTTTAATTTCATTTCAGCAGACATTTTTATTATTTTTTTAAAGGACGTTTCCTATTATTTAGACACATTTTTTTTTTTATTGATTTAAGCTCATATTAGGAGTTTTTTGTTTCAGTTCGGCAAATATCCCCCACTCCATTACACCACCACCAGCAGCTTGAACCGTTGATACAAGGCAGGATGGATCCATGCTTTCATGTTGTTTACACCAAATTCTGACCCATCTGAATGTCACAGCTGAAATCGAGACTCATCAGACCAGGCAACGTTTTTCCAATCTTATATTGTCCAGTCTTGGTGAGCCTGTGTGAATTGTAGCCTCAGTTTCCTGCTCTTAGCTGACAGAAGAGGTAACGAGTGTGGTCTGCTGCTGCTGTAGCCCATCTGTTTCAAGGTTGGATGTGTTGTGCATTCAGAGATAAATCCACTGAAACGTGCAACACAGATGTCTCCAACGGAAAGTTTATTTCAAAACTAATAAGACAGCAGATAAAAATGCAACGTTTCGGTCCTTCAAGACTTAATCATGCATGATTAAGGTCTTGTAGGACCGAAACGTCGCATTTTTATCTGCTGTCTTATTCATTTTTAAATAAACTTTCCATTGGAGACATCTGTGTTTCACGCTTCAGTGGATTTGTGGATGTTCTTTGAGGTTTGGGTGGACCTCGCCGGCGTTGCACCGGACTTCTCCACTGGCCTTACAGAGCTCTCCCTGTGAAGGTACATCACACATCCTGTGTTTTGATCTCTAGTGCGTTCAGAGATGGTATTCTGCAGACCATGGTTGTAATGAGTGGTTATTTGAGTTACTGTTGCCTTTCTATCATCTCGAATCAGTCTGCCCATTCTCCTCTAACATCAACAAGGTATTTCCGTCCACACAGATGCCGCTCGCTGGATATTTTCTCTTCTTTGGACCACTCTGTAAACCCTAGAGATGCTTGTGTGTGAAAATCCTAGTAGATCAGCAGTTTTTGAAATACTCAGACCAGCCCATCTGACACAACAGCCATGCCATGTTCCAAGTAGAGATGTGCATTTGTTTCTGAAAAATTCGGAACAAAATTCGTCAATACGTATTTCGGAAGTACTTTCGAATAACGAATCGATAAGATCCAAATTCGAAACAAAATGAAATGGTATATAATGAATTTATTTAATTTTACCCGGTGTCATCATCGTAAAAGAAAAATGTGTGTTCCAGAAATCGAATCGATATCAATTATCGAATCGATACCAAATTGATATATCAACTATCGAATTGATTTTAAATTAAAATACATACAATACAAGTAATGCAGTCAGCAAACAACTTTATGAAGCAAATTAATTTCGTTTCACAGTTTCACAAGCACCTGTCCCTGTTAAATTGACTCAAATGCTAAATCTCTGACACAACTTAATTTAACCCTAGCTTGTCTTTTAACAGCAAAATTTGATTAATTGGGGTTTTATTTAGTGATCCAAAATTCTAATTGATATCAACCATCGAATTTGAAATGAACAATCAAATTGATATCAGCTATCGAATTGATCTTAACTTACAATACAAGTAATAGTCAGCAAAGGACTTTATGAAACAAATTAATTTTGTTTCACTGTTTAAATTGACTCCAACACTAACAGGGTAATTCAAAGAGACTTTGAAAAGTCACCGCACGTTCGGTGACTTTTCGTTCTCTTCCATTCGGTTTGTTTTGCCGATCCCATTTCGGTGACCCTGCGGTGTATTCAGCAAGCACCACAGGGTCCTCGAATTGCAGGGAAAAGTCACCGCAAACCTGACGAAAACTAACCGCAAAACCCACTGAATGCACGCCGAAAACCCCCAAAACCATCTGGATTAACCCGTCGAAAAACCTGAACAAGAGCCGATCACAAGCAGCGAAGCCGCTGGAAAAAGCCGACACCGCAGAAGAGGCAGTGAATAAATTAGCAAAACAGTTTGTGTGAATGTTTGAAAATGAAACGCTGTTTGCAAAGAAACTACTGAGCGAAAATGTCTGAAATTTACATATGATCCAATGAATGATAATAAAGAGGGCTGTTACAGGAAAAAGAAGTAAACTTAAAAAAAATAAAAAATAGGACTTTTAAAAAAAAATTCAGAAAAATGCTTAAAATATCCTAAAAAATCTATAAATAAAGAGACTCTTTACTGCAGAATTTTATAATGAACGGTTTATTAGATATTTAATTAAATCGGGAATATTTTTAACATTGAAGCCTATGGGATTCTCCTGAATAAATTTGCCGAATTAAACCACCGAATGGCAGGGCATTAGGGGAACCTTTCACTGCTGGTTTGTGTTCTCTGAATAGACGAAGCAGTGCTTTTTTATGGGGATTTCACTGCTCTCGAACAGGCACCGAACAGGCACCGTATGTGCAGGCAATTCGCTAGGATTTGGCGAATTGCCTGCTCTCTGGATAGCTGAATGGCCAGGAAAGGTAACCGAACGCTGATTTTCAGCGTTCGGTTACCTTTCTCAAGCAATTCGGAGCTCTTTGAATAACCCTGTAAATCTGTGACACAGCTTCAAATTTAACCCTAGCTTGTCTTTTAACAGCAAAATTTGATTAATTGGGATTTTATTTAGTGATCTAAAATTCGAATCGATATCAACTATCAAATTGATATATGAAATACAAAATATCAAATCTATCCAAAACTAAACAAAACGAAATACGAAACGAAATTAGTTACGAAATTCCGAAAACGAAATTATTTAAAAACATAACGATACTAAACTAAACAAAATTAATTTTTCAACCGTGCGCATCCCTAGTTCAAAGTCACTTAAATCCCATTTCTTCCTAAATTCTGATGCTCGGATTGAACTTCAGCAAGTCGTCTTGGCTGCGTCTAGATGCCCAAATGCATTGAGTTGCTGCCGTGTGATTGGCTGATTAGCAATTTGCGTTAACAGGCAATTGAACAGGTGTACCTAATAAAGTGGCAGGTGCCTATATCTATATATATATATTGGAAAATATACATTAAAAGGGCAGCGAGAGAAACCTAGAAGAAAAAAAACTAATTTGACAAGTGATCCAGCCGGGTTTTTCCTACAGTAAAGAAAATAATCTTTATACGAAAGTGCTTTTTGATGAGTATTGATTGGAAATACCCAATGGTAAACAATGAGATCAGATGTAACAGAGATTAGAATCGGCAGCTATCTCTGACATTTTTAGCGATTGTAGGAAAAGGGAGCAGGTATAGGTTACATTCCGTTTTGCTATTTCCAGCTCTTTACGCTCTACCAGTAATTATCTCTTCCCGTTCTCCAGTCACTGACCAAACCGCTCAAATACCACTGTTTCTCTTTCGCGGAAGGTAAACTGACATTTCTATCCCCATCAATCTGACATCAGAATAATAGATCATTGTCAGAGTTAGTCTGACAGTATTTATATGCATTGGGATTAGAAGACTTGTGAGGTTTCTGCAGAAGCTGAACACTCCACACCGCCTCGGGCTTTCATTTTAAACCAGTGAACTTGGGAATTGAACCAACAATCTTCAGCTCACTGAGCTAACAGGATACACTTTTAACATTTTTTTCCTATCATATGTATTTTCATCCTCCCGCACAAAAGCTTCGTGGACCGTCTAGAAATGTTATCCTATGATTATATATTTATTTATTTATTATTTTTATTATTATTATTAAAATATATATATATATATTTTTGTTTACTGTGACTCACTTATTAAGTTGCTTTCTATTAATCTGCCGGCTAGATCCACTTGACTTGAGAATATAGTCTATGCCTCCATGTGTCTAAACCTCGCTCTATTTTATTACATTTAATGAAACATAAAGACACAGAAATACGCCGGATACAATGTTTCTGCTGATCTTGCTTTTTATATGTATCCACGGCGAGATATGTATCTTTTTTTAGAATTCTTTGATGTTACTTTACGGTTTTTCTTCTAATTTTGCAACACTTTCAGTAGGCGCTTGCGTCAGTGAGCCTCACAGGTAATGTGTTTAACCCCTTCACTGTCATCATTGGGCAAAATGACAAAGTTGGTGCTAACTTAACCAGAGATGTTGTAAAGTTACCAGAGTCTGTGCTGTTGTTAAGTTTAGAAGAGAATCATATAAACATAGAATGTGTCGGCAGATAAGAACCTTTCGGCCCATCTAGTCGCCCAATTACATGGATACTTTACCTGGATTTATCTTTTGTTTAGGATAGCCTTATGCCTATCCCATGCCTGCTTAAATTCAATTACTGTTTTGGCCTCTACCACTTCTACTGGAAGACTGTTCCATGTATCCACCACCCTCTCAGTAAAATAATGCTTCCTGATGTTACTTTTAAACCTTTGCCCCTCTAATCTAAGACTATAGAGGTTATTCAAAGAGCTCCGAATTGCTTGTGAAAGGTAACCGAACGCTGAAATTCAGTGTACGCTTACCTTTCCTGGCCATTCGGCTATTCAGAGAGCAGCCAGTTAGCCAAATGTTGGCGAATTGCCTGCACATACAGTGCCTGTTCGAGGGCAGTGAAATCCCTATAGAGAAGCAATGCTTCGTCTATTCAGAGAACAAAAACAAGCAGTGAAAAGTTGCCGAAATGCCCTGCTATTCGGTGGTTTCATTCGACAGATTTATTCAGGAGAATCCCATAGGCTTCAATGTTAAAAATGTTACCGTTTTAATCCAATATCTAATAAACCGTTTATTATAATACTCTGCAGTTAAATGTCTCTTTATTTATAGATTTCGTAGGATTTTTTAAGCATCTTTTGGGATTTTTTTGCGAAACAATTTCAGATTCTTTTTTTTAAACTTTTTTCTTTTTTCTGTAACAGCCCTATTTATTATCATTCATTGGATCTTATATGTAAATTTCAGACATTTTCGTTCCGTAGTTTCTTTGCAAACAGCGTTTCACTTTTCAAACATTCAAGCAGACTGTTTTGTTTTTTCACTCCATTCGTCTGCGGTGTCGTTTTTTTCCGGCGGCTGCTCTGCGCTCTGATCGGCTCCTGCTCGGGTTTCTCTGGCGTGTTCGGCGGGTTAATCCAGATGTTTTTGCGGGTTTCGTTGTGCATTCACCTGGGTTTTGCGGTGAGTGTTCGGCAGGTTTTTTCCGGCTTTTCCCTGCACTACGACGGCCCTGTTGTGCTTGCTGAATACACTGCAGGGTCACCGAAATGGGATTGCCGAATCGAGCCAAATTGAGGAGAACGAAAAGTCACCGAACGTGTGGTGACTTTTCGATTCTCTTTCAATAACCCTGCATGTTACAGATACATTGCAGGTACTTATACAGCGCCAACAGATTCCGTAGCGCTTTACAATGGGGAAGCACAAACAGGTGACATAATAAATAATGAAACGTAAGAAACAGACGGCCCTGCCCATAGGATAATTGTCCTGCTAATACAGCACTTTATACGAGTGCTCAGCCAGACATCCGTGATCTTACAATCTAAGGGACTAAGGCAAGTGAAACAAAAGGGAGCAGGGGGATGGTGGAGATAATCACCAGAGAGAATATAATGATAGACTAAGAGCTTGGGCATGATGAGGTTAAACCGATGGAGGATTGAAGCAGCTGAGAAAAGGAGGCAATATAATTAGGATAGGGGGTGGATGGAGCAGGTGAGAAAGCAGATGGAAAAATGGTGGTGAAGAGTGACTTTCTGGCTTTAGGTCCTCTTATTTTGCTACTTTGTTTCCTTTTAAATATAACAGCTCTGGTTAAGTTAGCACCAACTTTGTAATATTGCCCCTTGTGTATACACGATCAGCGGTAGCAGACACAGCAGCCTGAGATCGTGTTAACACGATCTGGGGCTGTGCTATATCACAGCATTAGAAAATGATTTGTAGCGCATTTTGTTTGCCATGGGCTCCAGAAGGTGCCCTCAAAGTTTTAGCCCTTGGGTATGATGCCCAAGGTGCTAAAACTGGTTACGATTGGCTAAAGAATGTCCTTATCAGTTGGCAAGGCACTGAGCTAGGAGCTGCAGTTCTGACTGCAATAACTCCTTTTGGCCAGCAGATGGCAACATCCGTCTGCCAAATAGGCTATTACAGTAAGGAATACATTAAAAATATTCCCAGATATTTATTACTTTATAATTAATTAAAAATTATTTTCCTGACAGTGAATTTTTGGAAAATCACTTAGCAGTGAAGGGGTTAAACATACAAAAAATACATTTTTATCTTTATTGGTTCACTGTTAATGGAAAATACATGTTTTTGAAGGTCTGAATGTTTACTGTTGTTTTTTTGTAAATTTTCTTTTTGAAGGCATTTTATAGGCAGTGTTTATGATTTCATATTCATTATGACGGGTGTCTTTATCTGTATTTATTTCATATGTCACACAGAAGTAAATTTCCTGCGCATGGTCCTATTCTGATTGCTTGCTTGATATACAGCTCTTATTTTTATTTCATCACATTTGCTTGAAATCTCTTAAATGACATGACAGCGTAGGGGGGCGTTTTCCTACATTGTGCTTTAATAATAGCTGCTAAAAAAAAAATAATATGATGTGGGATTTTGGAGGTCAGAATTATTGGTGTGTGCAGGCAAAAATATGGTCTGTAATTTAGAGGGTTATTAAGAAAGCATCGGGATTTCAGTGAAATTTTGTGCTTTCGCCTCTGGCACACTTTGGTATTCATCGCAGGGTCCCCGAAGTGAGCCGAACGTGGTGCTGTCGGAAACCGCCAAATGCCGTCTGATAAGGCCTCCGAACGTGGCCGAACAGACGCATGAAAGCCGCCGAACTGCAGAAATGAAAAACCTCTGCTATTCTTTAAAATGCGTTTAATGCACGAAAATACATGGAAATAATAAAAGAGAGTCTCCCCTTTTCGGCGGTGTATAAAGTTAACAGTTTCACTGCCAGATCGCAACTAGGCGCAAATCGGCACAGAGTCGCGATTTAAACATGGAGGTGGCTGACTTCATGGTCCCCCCCCACCCACTGACATCCCCACCATATGTGTGAGGATATCAGTGGGCCAGTTAACCCCCTAGCTGCCAAGGGGAGACAGGGGGAACCTTTGGATCCCTTTATCTCCCGATCCGTCCAGCTAGAGGGTAATGCTGGACATCATTGGAAAGGCCTGATCATGGCCTTTCCAATGATACCAAACATGACTAGGTTTGGTGTAAACCAAAAGCTAAAACAAAAAACAAAAAAATCTAAAACAAATATTTGTCTTTTTTAAAAAAAAAATTGTCTGGGGGGGTTTAGTTAAATAGGACCTAGGCTGTCATCTAAAAATAATGGGCATAAAATGGTCAGAATGAGCTCAGCGCACATAGGTGAACTGGCTCAGCAGTGAAGGGGTTAAAAAGCAAAAACATGTAAAAATTGGGTATTTCTATTCTCGGGACAAAATTGTGAAACTATTTAGCCGGGGTATTTTTTGGGGGTTATAGATTTTGGGGATTAAATTACGAAAAAGTGTGTTTTTACCATTTTTTTCATCATATTTCATATTTTTTTTAGTAAATTATAGGATATGATGGAAATAATGGTATTTTTAGAAAGTCCATTTAATGGCGGGAAAAACGGTGTATAATATGTGTGGGTTCCATAAACGAGTAAGAGGAAAATTGAACCTAAACACGAACAGCGCAGAAACGTTTCAATTTCACTGCTGCCGATGGTCGCCAAATTGCTTCTTCACCGTATTTCACTGTCAATTCGCCTGTATTTGGTGAATTAACAACTCTCTGAACAGACAAGCTGTTGCGAAATTGCACCATACAGTGAAATTCCCTGTTAGGTGCAATTCGGCGGCAACTTCAGCTCACCTGCTCTGATTTTACCCTACTTCAAATGTATTTGCATGTTGGCTCTAGAAAGTGCCCTCAAAGTTTTAGTACCCCCAGGTATGACACCCGAGGTGCTAGAGCATTTTTACAGTTTTACAGTTTTTGAATATTGTTGTAGCACAGAGATTTTCACTTGCTGCAGCATGAAGCCCCAGCTGCAATAGCTCCTCTTGGCCAGCAGATGGGGACGTCTTCTTGTCACATGGGACTAGTATAGTAACTCATGCATTAGGCTTGTGCACCGTTTTTTTTTTCGGTTCGATTCGATTTTTAAACTTTTCGATTCGGCTCGTTTCGACCGATTTCTGTTTCGATTCGGTTCGGCTCGACTCGTTTTTCGTGTACTTTTTTTTCGGAATATCGCCCATTTTTCGTATTTTCGTGTCACTTAGTTCGTTTTTTGTATCAACTTTTCGTATTTTCGGAAATTTTCGTTTTTCGGAATTGTAAATGGTTTTGGAAAATCGACCATTTTTCTTTTTTTCGTGTCACTTAGCTCGTTTTTTGTATCGACTTTTCGTATTTTTGGAAATTTTCGTTTTTTCGGAACGTCTGTTCTCCTCGTTTCAAAGCAATAAATTTTGATTTGACACATTTCAAGTACATTCGAAAATTCCGAAAATATTTCGTTTCGGCTCGGAAAACTTTTCGGATCTGCCATTTTCGGATCTAAAAATTTTCGGAAAATCAGCCGCATCCGAAAACACGAATCGAGAAATTTCGTGAAAAATTCCGAAACCCGAAACGCACATCCCTATCATGCATTAACCTCCGTGGTGGTCTGATTAGGTCGAAGCGGTGCATTGTTTTGGATTGTGTGTGTCATCATGATTTGTTTTACTTTTTTTTTTTTAAATCTCCTGCCGGTTTCGCCCGCTGCATGGCGGCACTCGCAGGGATGACGGCTGCCGGCAGACACATTGGGAGGACATCGGGGGGATCACAGGGACAAGGTGAGTTAAACTACAGTATAATCCCTAGTGGGGCTCTGGGATACTACTTTTGGTGCTGAAAATTAACCCCCGAGCCACACTCAGGATTACCGCCAGGGCGGTTATTTATGTATTGGGACTATCCCTGCTTTAAAATTAATATAATAGATTTATCTATACTATAATTGAGTAAGGCTTGGCGTGTCCGTCGCCAAGCCTTACTCTGCGCATGCGCGCGCAACCAGCGGCGGTTGGTTGCGCGCGCTTGCAACCGCCGCGGCACGAGCCGGCTGTGCGCTCGCCGCGGCGGTTATAAGATGCACACAGCAGCCGGGTAGAGGCTGCGCTCGCAGCCTCTACCCGGCTGCCGCGCGCATCCAACCCCCGAGCGGCGAAGGGAAAGTTCCCTCGCTTCCGCTCTTTGAAGGACCCAAGCCGCGGTCACGTGACCGCGGCTTGGGTCCTTCAACGACCGGAAGCGGGGAAACTTTCACTTTGCCGCTCGGGAAGGTAAGTATGAGGAGCTCATGGGGCGGCTGTCCGAATGCCGATAGAGCATTCGAACAGCCGCCCAATGTCTGGTCTGGGGTCTGAGCTGGGGCATATAGCCATGAGAGGTGGGGGGCAAATATCCGAGAGGTGGGGGGCAAATATCCATGAGCTGGGGCATATATCCATGAGAGGTGGGGGCCAAATATCCATGAGCTGGGGCAGTATCCACGTGCTGGGGCAGTATCCACGAGCTGGGGCAGTATCCACGTGCTGGGGCAGTATCCACGAGCTGGGGCAGTATCCACGTGCTGGGGCAATATCCACGTGCTGGGGCAGTATCCACGTGCTGGGGCAGTATCCACGAGCTGGGGCAGTATATCCACGAGCTGGAGCAGTATATCCACGTGCTGGGGCATATATCCACGTGCTGGGGCAGTATATCCACGTGCTGGGGCAGTATATTCACGTGCTGGGGCAGTATATCCACGTGCTGGGGCAGTATATTCACGTGCTGGGGCATATATCCACATGCTGGGGCAGTATATCCACGTGCTGGGGCAGTATATCCACGAGCTGGGGCAATATCCACGAGCTGGGGCAGTATATCCATGAGCTGGGGCAGTATATCCACAATAGACTGCCCTCTGGGCAGGCTTTCCACCTTGTATTGATATAAAATATTAATATATATTATAATTTGGAGTTAATGAAAGGTGATTTTTACAAAATCCGCTCGTTTCTGGCAGGGAATTCCTGGAAAATCACTTGGCAGTGAAGGGGTTAATGCAAATTTCAAATACAACTGACAGGTGCACGTCTTGGTTTGTAGAGGTGACCTTATGTCGATTTGTATTTCAGAAAGGTGGCCCAAAATTCTAACAAATATGGTTTTTTTTGGAAATGCACATTCCTGGTTACATCGTTTTAGTGTTAAGAAACGGTTACAGTTACAGGAGGGATAGGATAAGGGTATTTCTGATTTCAAGGTTCTATGAAGCCTATAAAAAAAGAAACAATGACCTCCTTATGCATGAATCATTCTTTGATTAAATGAAGAATGCAGCGTAATTCATGCTCACTTGTTGCCGAGAAGTTGATTGAGAAGCTGGGTGTGAAATTCTGACAATGATAAGTAAGTCTGTCATGGCCAATTACTGTAAAAAGTGACCGAAAGGCAGACGCGTAAAGGTGCGTTTGAAGCAAAATGTGCTGAAATCAGTTGAAAATGACAATTTCGATGTGGAGTAACACTTAACTTTTCAATCTAGCTGTGAGAGGTAAAACATAACCATATGTAGCTTCAAACTTAAGTTTTAGTCTTGTCACGCTCATCTAGTGGGGGGCTGGAGCCCAAGGTACAGGCGGCCACAGAGGGGGTCCGGTTTGCAGTACAGTTCAGGGTGGGATATCCAAAAATCAAGGTCAATGGTTAGAAAAGGGTCGTGGCTGGCAGCAAAGGTTCAGTTAAGAGAAGGGAAGCAAAGGGTCAAATAACTAGTGATGGGCCGAACACCCCCGTGTTCGGTTTGCATTCGAACTCGAACACCCGAAAAAAGTTTGATCGTGAACTCGACCACAATGCGAACATCATGCAAGTAAATGGGGCTCGAACGTTCGAAAATTAAGGTCCCCTCCAAGAGGGCATATATACAAGATATTGGCCATAAAAGGTGTATGGGGGACAGGAAACAATGAAAAAAAGGTTTAAAAAAAAATATGTTTCAACCCTTTCACTGCTGAGTGCTGAGCCATTTCACCGCCGTGCGCTGAGCTAATTTTTGCCGCTTTTGCTCATGTTTAAACGCGATTTGAAGCCATGGGAAATGTTTGACCAACAACAAGTGGGAAATGTTTGACCAACAACGAGTGGGAAATGTTTGACCAACAACGAGTGGGAAATG
Source organism: Leptobrachium leishanense (assembly GCA_009667805.1). Taxonomy (NCBI): domain Eukaryota; kingdom Metazoa; phylum Chordata; class Amphibia; order Anura; family Megophryidae; genus Leptobrachium; species Leptobrachium leishanense. Next base: position 387,850,603 of record CM019065.1, read on the forward strand.
TTTGACCAACAATGAGTGGGAAATGTTTGACCAACAATGAGTGGGAAATGTTTGACCAACAATCAGTGGGAAATGTGTGACCAACAATTAGTGGGAAATATTCTCGTTTTAATTCAGTATCTAATAAACTGTTTATTTTTATATTCTGCAGTAAAGAGTCTCTTTATTTTTAGATTTTTTAGGATCTTTTAAGTATTTTTTTGATTTTTTTTAATTTGTCCAAAAAAAGCCAAAGATCAGCCCAACACAGCGCCGACCAGTTGCTGGAAAACGCCAACAAGCCGACGAATGGGGTAAAAAAACCAAAACAAAACGATTGAAACGTTCAAAATTTAAAGCGCTGTTTGCAAAAAAACTATTGGATGAAAATGTCTGGAATTTACTTATGAATTTAAAAAAAAAAAAAAAAAATTATTAACCTCCCTGGCGGTATTCCCGAGTGTGACTCGGGGTTAAATTTCACTACCACGAACGGTAACCACGAGCCACACTCGGGCTGGATGTTTACTCACCTCCTCCTGGCTCCCTCTCTGTCCCTGCAGTGTGATCGCGGCGAGCTGCTTCCTGGATGGCTCCCTGCGAGTCACATGATGCAGGGGGGCTGGACGCAGCAAACTTCATTCATAATACTCACTGAATACAAATGGCAAAGTTTATGAACGGCCACTAGGTGGCAGTACAGGATAAGATATAGACCATACCTCGTCTCACCCTTATTCTCAGACAGATTTCAGTGTTTTTTGCGGTATTTTATTGAATATCATTTATTTGCATTATTTTGGATAATTATTTTTGGGATAATAAATTATTATGTCGTGTTTCAAACTTTATCGGACTCCGTGTATTTACTATTTTTTTTAAATTAATGAATTTATTTATTTATAAAGGATTTTACCAGTAAGGACTCTTGATTTCACGGATTTCAGTGCGTGATTCCTAATTATTACAGGCTAACTATGTACAAAAACACGTTTCCTTTAAAAAAAAATTGAGACGCTTTTAGACACGAAATTTTGTAAAAATTAGACCGCCAGGGAGGTTAATTATATGGTAAGAAATATTTGGGAATATTCCCAATGTATTCCTTACTGTAATATCCTATTTGACCGGGAGATGTCCCCACCTGCTGGCCAAAAGGAGTTACTGCAGGTAGAACTGCAGCTTGTAGTCCCGTGCCTTTTCAGCTGGGAAAAGCTCGATAAGGACGTTCCTTGGCTGATTTTAACTGGTTAAAGCACCGCGGGCATCATGCTAACCAAGCTAAATTTTTAGGGGCACATTCTGGAGCCCAAAAGCAAATGAAATTAATTTGCAAAAAATACATTTCATTTACAATCAGACTACAAAGCTCCAGATAGTGTTAACACGATCTCAGGCTCCTGTGTCTGTTGCTGCTGATCGTCTATACACCATCACTGTAGTGAAGGGGTTAAGCCTGTGTAAGGCTGCAATTGTGTGGCTGTTCTACATTCAATGACCTGTTTCCCTATGAATGGTGCTGTGTTTAGTGGTGAGTGGTGCTGTGTGAGCCTAAATGGGGTAATTCAGATAGAGCCGAAATGGCCCCAAAATTGCACCGACCGGTGAATTTCTGTGTACAGTGCAATTTCGGGGTCATTTGGCTATTCAAAACCTGGCAAATCTTTGGCAGCAGTGAAATCCCCATAGCAATGGTTAATATATTCGGAGACACCGAACAGCACCGAAATGTCAGTGAAATGCCCTGCTGTTCGGTGGTTTCATTTGGCAGGTTTAATCAGACGAATCCCATAGGTTTCAAAGTTAAAAATATTCTAAACTGTTTATTATTTTAATTTGCAGCAAAAAGTCTCTTTATTCTTCTTTTTAGGCATATTTAGGGATATTTCTGACAAAAAAAAATCTGTTTTTTTTTTTTTTAAACAGTGTATAGCGGATTGTGCTTTTTCTGTAACAGATCTTTTTATTATTATTCATATGACCTTATATGTTAACTCCAGAAATTTTCGTCCAGTAGCTTTTTTCAAACAGTTTTTCAAATTTGACACTTTCAATCATTTTTTTTGTTGTTTTTTTTTTTTTTACCCGTTCGTTGGCTTGTCGGCTATTTTCTGCGGTTGGTTGGCACTGTGTTCGTCGGTTGCGTTTGGCTGCTATTCGGTGGGTTGGTGGCAGTGGTGGGCGGGTTGGCGGCAGCTGTCCAGTGGGTTGGCGGCGGCTGCAGGTGGGTTTGCAGCGGCTGTCCGGGTGGTTGGAGGCGGCGTGCTGAATTCACCACGGGGTCATCGAATCGGACTCGCCGAATCAGAGTGCCCAGAAATGTCTGTGACATTCCGGTACTCTCTGAATAATCCTGTATGAGTAATGGAAGGGAAATATAAATTAGGCTTGTGCACCGATTTTTTTTTCGGTTCGATTCGGTTCGATTTTTCAGATTTTTAAACTTTTCGATTCGGCTCGTTTCGACCGATTTCGGTTTCGATTCGATTCGGTTCGGCTCGTTTTTCGGGTACATTTCTTTTCGGAATATCGACCATTTTTCGTATTTTCGTGTCACTGTACTCGGTTTTTGTATCGACTTTTCGTGATTTCGGAAATTTTCGTTTTTCGGAATTGTACATTTTTCGCAATATCGGCCATTTTTCGTATTTTTCCGTGTCACTTTGCTTGTTTTTTGTATCGACTTTTCGTTTTTTTCGGAAATTTTCGTTTTCATAAAATTTTCGTTTTTCAGAAAATTTTCGTTTTTGGGAAAATTTTCGTTTTTTCGGAACGTCTGTTTTCCTCGTTTGACACATTTCAAGTCCATTCGAAAAATCCGAAAATATTTCGTTTCGGCTCGGAAAACGTTTCGGATCTGACATTTTCGGATCTAAAAATTTTCGGAAATTCGGCCGCATCCGAAAAAATTCCGAAATTCCGAAACCCGAAACGCACATCCCTAATATAAATGCATAAAATAATTAGCTTGAGGTTCGCCATATAAACCATTACAAAACTTCTGTGTCGGTGTCACATTTTCACCATGTTTAAAAATAGCTGACGGCCGCATCTACGTTTACATTTTCTACTTATGTCAATTATAATACTGGTTTAAAAAAAAAAAAAGTCGATATAAAATAATTTGTTGGCAATTAACATCACAGGTAGACGAGGAGCGGATTAAACGCGTCTCTGCCCCGCTAAGAGTTAAATAAAAAAAAAAAACACGGAGAACGTCTCAGTCAATAAAATGCAAATACGCCGGAAAATTATTTTATTCAAAGTTATTATAATAAAAGGATGGCATGCGCGCGTCTCCACGGCAAGTTGTTAATACTAATTATCACAGACAATATATCTATAATAAATCAGACTAAAAGAAATGCTACCACGATTTCTACTTATTAGAAAAAGCAACATGTTAGCAGACAGGCACTCAAGCAAATGAAAGACTGGAACCATGCTATTTTAAAACCATCAGACAAAGGAAGAAAGCACATAATTTAGCCAGAGGAATTTATATTAAAGACACTCTGAGACTATCGCGTGACCCCTCCTGCTGCATACCCCTTTTTTCATAAAGATCGCATATGATTTTCTTACCAAATGAGGAAAAATTGATTGCGAATTCTAAGGTATTATTTCAAAGACTATAAATTTATTTTAATAGGGGAAACACGCAGGGCAGCAATTTTCTATCCTTCCTCTTTATTCCCCAGAAAGGATGAAGTCTTTTTTTTTTTTTTTTACATTATATATCATATCTTAAGATTTGATAGCACGGAATTTTTTTTTTTCTTATTTTACTGTTCATTAATATCTAGGGTAATTATGCAAATTTATTTAGCATACATGAAGGAATATGTAAAGCGGAGGGAGACGGGGAGGCAGTTTATAAAATATTCGATTATTTTCAGACATATGGAGAGAAGAAAAAAAAAAGAGAGGGTTATCTTTAACCCCTTGCAGCCTAGGTTCGTGCTATGCCACACTGCGGCAAGCGGGCTTAGGCCCGTGTCAGACGAACGCAGTGATCGCGTTCGTGTTGCCGCACGGTTTAACGTCCGTCGTAGCATAGAATCATGATCAATAGAGACCCACACACGAAGTGCGTCCGCACCGAACTACGCACGTGGCAAACGAACGCAAGTTAGGCAAGAATGTAAAACCGCTAGACGGACACGCAGAGTGCGCCACGTCCACGTAGCATTCTGTGTGCGTGATGACGAGACATAGAAACATAGAAACATAGAAAAATGTCGGCAGATAAGAACCTTTCGGCCCATCTAGTCTGCCCAATTACATGGATACTTTACCTGGATTTATCTTTTGTTTAGGATAGCCTTATGCCTATCCCATGCTTGCTTAAATTCAATCACTGTTTTGGCCTCTACCACTTCAACTGGAAGACTGTTCCATGTATCCACCACCCTCTCAGTAAAATAATGCTTCCTGATGTTACTTTTAAACCTTTGCCCCTCTAATCTAAGACTATGTCCTCTTGTTTTGCTACTTTGTTTCCTTTTAAATATACTCCCTTCCTCTACCTTGTGGATTCCCTTTACGTATTTAAATGTTTCTATCATATCTCCTCTGTCTCGTCTTTTTTCCAAGCTGTACATGTTAAGATCATTAAGCCTTTCCTGGTAACTTTTCTCCTTCAAGCCGTACACCATTTTAGTAGCCCTTCTCTGAACTCTCTCTAAGATGTCTATATCCTTCTGGAGATAGAGTCTCCAGTACTGCACACAGTACTCCAAGTGAGGTCTCACCAGTGCTCTGTACAGTGGCATGAGCACTTCCCTTTTCCTACTGCTAATACCTCTCCCTACACAACCAAGCATTCTGCCAGCATTTCCTGCTGCTCTATTACATTGACTACTTACCCTTAGATCCTCTGAAATAATAACCCCTAAATCCCTTTCCTCAGATGTTGAGGTTAGGACTGTATCGAAATATTCTATATTCAGCCCTTGGGTTTTTACGTCCCAGGTGCATTATCTTGCACTTATCCACATTAAAACTCAATTGCCACAGCTCCCACCATTTTTTTAGTTTACCTAAATCATTTGTCATTTGGCTGATCCCTCCAGACATCAGAGGCAGCGCATTTGAGACGTCCAGCATCTTGACGCACAAAATGACTTTTCATATCCTTTGTCATACTAATTTTGTTTCCCATATTTCCCTTTTTTTCTACGTCCATCATAAAAAACGCACCGTGTGGTGTCTACAGTATCTTCCGTCAGAACGTCCGTCCGTTGTGCACGCATGCAGATTGCACTCAGACTGTGTTCGTCTGACCCTAGTCTTAAATGCTACAGGGTGGCATAGCCTATATATTGAGTTAGCCAAAGATGGCAGATGGATATTTTTTTCAAAAAAAAAACCTTGTAAAGAAATCTCTCTGAGCTTCCTGTTTGTGCTCAGTGCTGCGGCATGCCGCACGACGTGTTTCCCTGAGGATGGATTTATGGCTGCACAGCAGGAGACACTCTCAGAGCTGCCACTGAACTAACAATCCGTGCAGGCTCAGAGCATTTGCACTTGAAAACGAGAGAAATATCAATGTATCCTTCCTGGTAAAATCCTTTATAAATAAATAAAATGATCTACTGATCACAGATCACAGATCTACTGATCAGAGAGGGATGCTGGATGCTTGGTAAGGTTAAACTGTTAACCCTACCCTGTACTGCTGTGTTTCCCCTGCAAGTGTCAAGGAGTGTGAACGGGGTTAGCGAGTGAATGTCAAAGATGCAGCAAATACAGGATTCAGGGACCAGACAGGTTTCAGGGCAAAGCAATAGGTTTTATTTAATAGAGAACAAAGGCAGGATAAAAAGGTAAGACAGAAGACAGGTCTAAATAATAGAGATAGATCAGTTGGGCAGTTCAGGAATAGGGCTGGACTGAGGCACAAGACACATGGCAGAGAGCTTAGACAGGAAGGAGGATGACACTGGCAAATCTAAATAGGAGGAAAAGAAAGGGGCAATAAAAGAAGAGGGCTGACTAGGAGAACAGGTAAGGATAGGGGGCAAGGTAGCCTTATGGAAACATAACAGAACCAAGGGAAACAGAGAGATATATGACACAAGGATACACTGAACAAATGATAGAGACAAAGGGGGCAAGGCAGGAGTAGCAGAAATCCTAAGGGATGAGGTTCACGGCAGGAGCTGGCATACAGAGTCCGTGGCAAAGAGATCTTTGCAGGCGGCTGGCAAATAGAATAATCAAGTCCATAGCAAGGGGGTCTGATACACGGGTAATCCAAAAGTAAGGTAAGGCATAAGGAAACAGTAGTAGAAGGTACTGGTGGTTCAGGCAGGGTTCTTGGTGGGTTTCAAAGCAAAGTTGCGGTGGGTTATTGGTGGATTGCAGGGTACTCGGGGGTTTCCAGATATTGATAGGGTACAAGTTAGGCTACTTGATGGGATGAAAGGCAGGATTGTTGAGGGCAATAGAACAGGAACAGGAGTCTCAGAAGACAGGTCTGACGCACTGTAACTTCACTGTTGAAGCCTGGAAGGAAGGGCGTAGCTTCGTTTTGAGGAGGTTTCATGGTGTGCACCTGAGGCTCCTTGGAATAGGTAGAACATCCAGGCAGGACTTTCAGGAACCTGGATACAACATAAGGTGGCAAACAAAACATTAGACAAAAATCATACAGGAGCAGGAGCAGGGCAGGAATGGGGTTGCCTGAGTCAGGTGCGAGCATGAGCATGTCTGAGTCTGGTCTCATGAATGATAGCACCCCACCTCAAACAGCAACCTCCAGGTGTGAACAGGTGAGGATTTCCTTTCCCTCGCTAGTTTCTGTTCACATGCAGCAAGATCTTGTGTTCTCATCACTGATCTATCAGAAGCCAAAGCATATGGCAGAGGTTCCAAAGGAATTGAGGAGCTGAAGGATCCTTCACCATGACAGAAAACATAATCTGAACATAATAGGGACCCTAACCTTTTTTATGAGGGGTCAGGGGCAGTGGCACTGGACATCGACTATGACAGCAAGTGTCAGCTAAAGAAATATCGGTTTAGGGTAAAATGGGGAGGGGGGCATATAAATAAAATTGTTTGTGTGTGTGTTGCTGCAGCTCAGCAATGAGATGGAGAAAAAAAACCTTTTCAGCCTTTCAGAGTTAATATTAGAAGAAATCTTGCTATCTATACACCCCTCTCCCTATGAGCCATCCCAGGATGAGCTGTCAATAAGAAAACTTAGATGTTTAATCTCTGCCACGATAGAGAGGAAGCAAAAAACATGGCGCCTCCATGAGAAGAGCAGCCAGATTACGAGCTACAAAAACTCCCAAAACTCCACTGGAAGTTGTGAAATAAAAGGGTTGCTGTAAAATTATACTACAACAAGACACATATCAAAAATCTCTATAACAGTCGGCGGGTGCGCTTTAAGATATTAAAACTTTTCGAAAATTTTCATGGTACCCAAAAACACGCATTTACGCTATTTTAGTGTTTTTCCTTATCTGTCTCTTTTTTTCTCATTCACCTTCCGTCTCTTTACCAGCTGTTCATTAACTAAAGACTTCACATCGCATTGAAATCCTGCTCTCGCATCTCATTCTTTTCTCCATTCCTTTGATAGCTGTGGGTTATAATATCGTATTGATTGTTACCTCCGGAATTTGAATTTCATTACTTTTTTCTCTTTTCTGCCTTACGCAGTTCATATGAAAATTCAATAAAATGTTAAAAAATATATATGTATATACTTTGCATTGTATTTTTTTTTTTAGTAAAACATAAATGAAGTAAATTAAAGCTGATACAGTTTACCGAGAGGTCAAGCAGGGAATAAAAATGACATTTAAAATATATAAATCTAGTGTATCAGCAGCATCACTTACACGATAGGAATCAAGATGAAAAAAGCTTTAAAAATGGTCATTGATATCGCCTAAGCGGGAAAATTAAAATGCATAGCATTTATTTATTTATTTATTTATAAAGTATTTTACCAGTATTGAGCAAAAGGATATTAAAAAAAAAAAAAAACTTTGTGCATGAATTGCTGATAAGAGGCTCCACAAAGATGCAAGTATATATATATGCATATTGAATTTCTTTGTCCATGATTTACACATATATTGCCGTTTCAAATTGTTGTCAGTCGTAAAGTTTGACTTGTATAAAGTTTAGTGTTTAAACATTGCATTTTTGTAAATTAACCCCTTCACTGCTAATCTCTTTTTAATCTTTTATAATAATATTTATTTGAAACATGGAATGCTTATCTAAAAATTAAATATAAGGCAAAATAGTAACGCTATTTTGTTAAAAATGTAAATAATGTCAATTTTGATCAGTTTTACTTTTTCATGTATTCGTTTATCCTTTAATGAAATATTGCTGGGATAACAAGTTCTAAACCATGATGGTGTCCCTTATCTGGCGCAGTGTCACACAAGGTCTGCATTATCAACATACAGGCAGAAATGGCCTTTGTGTCAGATGCAGTAAATGTGCTGCAGACAGATAATAAAATGGTGAGATCTCCTGCTTATGGGGATTTGTAGTGATCAGAAGGAGATTATTAGCAATGCAATATCTGTATGTGCTGCATAATGCCTGTGTATGGCAATTACAGCAACACCTTGTATCTGTATGTGCTGCATAATGCCTGTGTAGGGCAATTACAGCAACACCTTGTATCTGTATGTGCTGCATAATGCCTGTATATGGCAATTACAGCAACACCTTGTATCTGTATGTGCTGCATAATGCCTGTATATGGCAATTACAGCAACACATTGTATCTGTATGTGCTGCATAATGCCTGTGTATGGCAATTACAGCAACACCTTGTATCTGTACTACAGGGAGTTTCATTCAATATAACCCCGTATCCTTTTACAGCAATGAGTGACCCCACAGCTCTCCCTGTATTCTGCCCTCTCCCCGGCTGAAGTTTGTTGAACTTGTTGTTAAGGCAAGTGTTGGGGCTGCTATTTGCAGCTTTTTTACAGTAACACAGGGTTACTGGAGAGAGATAAAACAATTAATGTTTTTTCTTATCGTGGGTATACTAATCTTGCTTTTAAAAGGTATATGTTCACTGTAGGTAAGCCCTGTTTGAGACACAGAGAGGTCCCTCTGCTGGCCAAAAAGTGCTACTATATTTAGAGTATAGCTTAAACTCAGTGTTTCCGCGAAGGAGAGAACTCAAAGCTTTTCAAATTATTTCAAAACATCTGCAGTCATGTCGATCTGTTGAGGTTTTTAGGAGCATGTTCAGGAGCCCGTTTGCAAATGAATCTTTAGCGACTGAGTATATGCGATCTTGGCAATTTTATTTTATGTGTTTTGATATGGCATTCTGGTGTGTCATAGCATATATAGATATGTACCAGAATGCAATGCAGACAGCAATGCTGTGCAGGTTCAGTCAGGTGTCACCTGGGCAGCAGGAGGACAGACCCTGTGCAGTAATGTCCTAGGGATAGTGAGTGTGTGGAGTACAGCCTGTGATCCAACTGCCCCTGTTACTGCAAAGCGAACACCACCAGCTCTTAGAAAAAATTGGTATAGCAAGAAATAAATTTGTCATTTGTTTTAGTTTCTTTACAATTCCATGTGCAACAAAACACAATTAGAGGTTTTTGTTTGCTTGAATGGCCTTTGAAGCGTAAGCTCACTCGCCTCATCATGACACCTCTTGGTAGAGTGAGTCTAACCAATGTGACCAAAAGCCGCTCCTCTGAGCAGCTGCATGCCCTCTCGCTGCTTTTCAGCTAAGAGGCAAAAATTGTGGATTTTATTTATACACGCACCAAGCACTTCTCATTTGGGGTTGAAAACAAAAACACGGAAAAAGGAACAGCAGCAAAAATTACTTAACTGGTATTACAACAAAATATACATACATACTGTACATATAGAAAAAGCAAGAAAAAAAGTTTTCAACTGCGCTCGTTTCTGGCCATTCAAGCAAACAAAAACCTCTAATTGTGTTTTGCTGCGCATGGAATTGTATAGAAACGAGCGCAGGTGACAAATTTTTTTCTAGTTATATTTTATACATGAACTGGGCTGTTACTCCTGGTTGTTGCAGCCGCTCTGGTGAGTTTGGGTGCGAGGCCATTTTTTCTGAATGTACGTATATTTTGTTGTAACACCAGTTAAGTCATTTTTGCTGCTGTTCCTTTTTCCATGTTTTTGTTTTCAACCCCAAATGGGAAGTGCTTGGTGCGTGTATAAATAAAACCCACCATTTTTGCCTTTTAGCTGAAGAGCAGCAGGAGAGCATGCAGCTACTCAGAGGAGTGGTTAGGTACTCACTCTACCAAGAGGTGCCGCAATGAGGCGAGTGAGCTTACGCTTCAATGGCCATTCGAGCAAACAAAAACCTCTAATTGTGTTTTGTTGCAAATGGAATTGTATAGAAACAAGTAGACATGTGCACAGCACAAAATTTCGTTTTCAACTAATGGATTAGTCCTAAAATGCAATTTATTTAGTTGCTAAAGAAATTCGTTTTCAGTTCTTTAGTATGAAAACTAATTTCATTCATCTGAAAACCAGTGGATACAATTACTATTGTAGTGGCTCCTCAGAGGGCTGAGATCGCTGCTTGTTACAGTATCTCTCACTCTCAGCACAATGTGCCAATGTGTTACAGTAACTGACTGCTGCTCATCACAGTGCTCAGAGTTTCAGTAAAACTAGTAAATAATATTTTTATATATAAGAGGTTAGAACAATATTATTTCCTTGTTTTACTGAAACTCTGAGCGCTGTTATAGTCAGTTACTGTAACAGCTGAGCCTGATACATTGTACTGAGAGATAATATAACAAGCAGCCGATCTCAGCGCTCGCAGCCACTGGATTTAAAGGGCTAAAAAAAAAAGGCTCCTCTCTGTATAATGTATAGAACATCCTCCTGCATTAATTAATACCCCTCTCTGTATAATGTATACAACATCCACCTGCATTAATTAATGCCCCTCTCTGTACAGAACATCCTACTGCATTGGCATGTGGAGGGTGCAGAAATTCAGAATGCAATGCTTATCCAGCACAGGAGAGGGAAATTTTACTTAAACTTTGTATCTCTGTGGGGGAGACACAGGAATATAAAAGCAGGGGAGAGGGAAAATATTAAAGTAAATCCGTCTGAAAGCTCAGAGAAGAGATGACTGGTGCAAATTGATTTTTATAATAAAATAAAGCACTTTAAATCTAGGGTTAAACATGCAAATAAATCACACTGAAGGCTCATAATGACAGAGTAACTGGGAGAGCTGGATACTAAATGTATCAGACGTAAAAAAAACTTTATAACAAGCAGCACTGAGCACTGAGAGAGGAGAGGGACTTTATATAAAATGTGTATTATAGATGAGGAAAGGGGGATAGTGCTCCTGGATAATATAAAATGTATCAGACCTAAGCCCCTATTATGCAGAGCGGGGGGGGAGATAACACACGTTTTATAAAGTCCCTCTCTTCTCCCAGCGCTGCTTGTAATAGAGGGGGTTTTTACTATCCAGCCCTCCTCTGTCATTAGCTTTCAGTGTGATTTATTTGAATGTTCTCCTTCTCCAGCTGCTTTTATCATCTTGTCTGCCTCATAGACATGCAAGGGTTAAGTAAATGTTTCCTCTACTGTGCTGGCTGTCTGTGCTGCAAATAAGTATTCTGGAACTCTATCACTGTCAGATTTTCGGGTAGGGGTCAGAAAGGATTACGCATACAAACCTTTTCTGTAGCTTTGCGATGTTGCGCTCTTCATTGCTGGTATCCATCACTCATCAATGTAATATCACAAAAAGGACTGAAACTAAAATGTAGTGCATTTTATTTTAGTTTCTTTCGTTTTTTGTACTGAGCAGTTTCATATCTCTTGAGTCATACTAAAACTAAATTATCCCAAAATTCGGACTAAATCGTTTTAGTACTAAAACGAATGCACATGTCTAGAAACAAGCTCAGATGACAAAATTGGTAGAGTGTCTTTCCCGTAACTTGTTTCTGTATCTGCCCTTGACTGGATGGGTCAATTAAAAGGTGGAAGGAGCTTCTGCCTCAAACGCTCTCTGTAACTAGAGGGATTTTTTAATTATTTTTTTTTTGACAGGTTTGGTATACCTCCGGTCCTCTATGGGTTAAAAGTTGAGTGCTTCCAACCTGCTTAATGCGAAACTCCAGAAACCACAAAGCGTACATTGTATATGAGAAATTATCCTACGGGTTATTATTTCGTATAAATGCCGTGGATTATTTAGAAAAATAATCGTTATTTCAGAAACACAAAAACCATAACTCCTTTTTAGTCATTGTTAGCTTCAAATATACGCACAAATGAATTGTTGGTTTGCTCATCAAAATAATTACGACCTGCAAAATATTCTTTCTGGTATTACGAGTTTTATTCGCAATAAATCATAGTTTTAAAACAATATTCCTCCTGAAAGGGAGCCCTCCGCGCTCCGCTAATACCGCCTCGCATTTTAACAACACACTTTGCGGCGACGTACGGGAGCCGAACACGAATTAAAATGCATTGAAGTACATTTGTCTCAGTCAGGGGCCTAAAAACCATTTTGCAATTGTATGTTGCCACCCCAGAAACCGAAAAGTTTAAAAAATGAAAATGCTTTTTTTTTCTCGTCTGGATCTTGTAATGTACTGAGAATAAATTCTTTAGGATGCATGAGAATTAATGGAAATGGGGCTAGCGCTGGATGAGTCTTGCTGTGCCGTGGTTAGCACCGTTTAATGGCTATCCGCGGAGGGAAAGTTTATTTATTTTTTTCTCTTTTAAATATCTCTGCGCAACATCTGTTTTATTGGAAGCAACACAAAACGTACACACGTCTTCTCTCCACAGTCAAGAGAAATGATTTTTAATGGAGTGGGAAGTCACATGATTTTTTATGATTGTGTTATGCGAGTGTGTATCTGTCACAATTGCTCTGTACCCAAAAAGTGGAGAGGCTGCCACAATGTGTCATCTGGAATCCGTTACTAGAACACGGGTGAGTAGAGGTGTGGACAGCTAACAAATTTGCCTCGTTGCGTTTGAAAAGAATTTTGTTTCGGAATATCGTTTTGTTTCGTAATTTAGTTCCGTTTCGTTTTGATTCATTTTGATTTACATTCCCGATCACTAAAAAAAAAAAAAAAAAATCCTGCTCAATTACTTTTAGATTAGGGTTAAACATGAGGGTTAGAAAGTAAACTAGGGATAACTATTGAGCTGTCTATTGACTTTTGGTGCTGAATACAACAGATTCAGCATCAAAACCGATTGACAGGGACGGGTTGCTCTGTGAAACAGTAAAACGAAACCGATTCGTTTTCATAATTTCGTTTGTAATTTGGGATTGATTAAAATTTTAGGATCACTATAAAAAAAATCCAATAAATCAAATCTTGCTCAATTACTTTTAGATTAGGGTTAAACATGAGGGTTAAAAGTAAAGCTAGGGTTAAATATTGAGCTGTCTATTAGCCTGTGGTGCTTAATACGACAGATTCAACACCACAGCCAACTGACAGGGACAGGTTGCTTTGTGAAGCAGTAAAGCAAAACTGATTTGTTTCATAATTTTGTTTGTAATTTGGGATCGATTCGAATTTTAGAATCACTAAAAAAAAACAATAAATCCAATCCTGCTCAATTACTGTTAGATTAGAGTTAAACATGAGGGTTAAAAGTCAAGCTAGGGTTAGATTCCCGTTTCGCTACAGTGTGCATAGAGGAATCGTTCAATCAATTGTTCTCTTGTGAAACAGTGTAACGATTCAATTTCGTTATATACTGTTTTGTTTAGTTTAGTTTTCGTTTCAATTAGGATTAAACCAATTCGTTATTTCAAAAGTACTTCCGAAATACGATTTAACGAAGTTTCAAACTAATTGAGATACGTTATGGAACGAACGGTGAGTATCTAGAGGGATTTGTAAAGTTTGAGGGCGGCTGAGGGACTTTTAGGTACCAGAATTTTGCTTCTAGAGGAAAAAGGTTATTCACATAGTGCAGTCGAATTCTACCTTTCTTGTGTTTCCACCAGCATCGCCAACTGTCATCTCCGAGACTTCTCAAGGGCAGTTCCAGTCCTGTGGTTGAACTACCGTGTCCTATTAGACTCCCCCTTAATCTTCAAGAGTTCCCTATCTCTTCAGATTAGCATACCACATTACTGATGCGCCTACCTATACCTTTCATCACCTTCTGGCATATCATGATAGATGCCGCTTCAATGTCCTCAGCTGTTAGAAATTAAAAGCATCAACTTACAGTTCTGGAGGCCCAGGCACAGATAAGGCACAGATGGAGTGGTTGTAGGTTCAATATCAGGCATTGTAGAAGTAGGCAGATGCAGGATAGGGCTTGGCAAGAAAAGGATGGACAGTAATCAAATAGTGGTCATGCACAGGAGTTCCAGATGCGTGAACAGAATAGGGCATGGCACAGAAATGGTGGTCGTAGTCCGGGCTAGGGTCATACACAGGAAGCATAATAGGGTGATGGAATTAGTGGTCGAGTAGCTACAACAAGGTATGGGGCTTAATAACTGAGCACTGTCGAACGGGAGCTCCCCTCTTTATATTTGGTGCCTCCATGACTGGCGATGATGTCGAGGCTTGTCTTACGGGTGGTTCACCCATGCACCGCCTTCCTAAGAGATGTTCTGTACAGAATCCATCCGCGCATACGCCAGAGGCTCTGTACGGACAACAAGGCATAAATCGCTCACGTACGTGTGTAGAGCGATGTGGGAGAGCTGGATTCTGTGGGTCCAGGCCGATCTCCTTACATCTCCTTACATTCCTGTAACACTAGAGCTAGTGATCCTGATGACCAGTAAAACTCCTCTTGTACCCCAACTCATCTAGATTGTAAGCTCCTCTGAGCAGGGTCCTCTACACCTCTTGTTTCTAATCCTATGCTTGTTTTAATCGTGTCTCGTTCCAATCGGTTATTGTTTAGCGCTGCGGTTGCTGTTGGCGCTATATAAATTAGGATAATAATAACTATTGTGAATTTTGACTATGCAGGAAAGGAAAACCATCAATGGCGGGTAAGGATGGTAAAAGTAATGGCGAACAACACTAAACAACAGCACCATTGTTATTCTTACGTAAAAAGTGTAAACCATGTCTATTCCCCATTTTCTATTGTTTCATTGACATCAGCATATACTTCAGGGATTTTCAAGAGGTGATCTCCTTACACCTTCCAAACAAACTAAGGTGAAAATGGCGATGGAGAACAACACTGGGGCAACTTTGAAATACTAGTATAAACTAGGCTGACATTTGCACTAAATACCTACAGTGGAAAAACTGATGGAATCCCTATTTAACCCTTTCACTACCAAATGATATTCAAAACAAAACATTGTTTCCTGACACTTTTTAATAAATTATACAGTATGAAATATTTGGGAATATTCCTCAATGTATTCCTTAGTGTAATAACCGATCTGGCAGGGAGATGTCGCCATCTGCTGGCCAAAAGGAGTTACTTCAGTTTCTGGGCTTTATGCAGGTTCAGCTGGGGGAAAAGTCAGTTGGAGATATTCCACAGCTGATTTTAAGAAGTGTTAGCAGCTCAGGCATCGTGCCTAAAATGATAAAACTTTAGGGGCGCTTTCTGGAGTCCAAATGCAAACGCAAAAAACTTTGTTTGCAAGAAACTATTTTCACTTGCAATTTTACAGCATAGCATTTTTATCTCAGGCAGTTGTGTCTGCTGCTGCTGCTGCTGCTGATGATAATGATTATGTATACACGATCATGGTAGTGAGGGGGTTAATCTTAAACTAGACACCTTCAGTATTAAATGCAGTAGAATAAAATTAGAGATGTGCATTCGTTTGGGAAAAATTCGGAATTTGGAACGAAATTTGAAAATTCGTATTCGGAAGTACTTCCGAATAATGAATCGATACGATACGAATTCGAAACAAAACGAAATGGTATATAATTCATTTATTTCGTTTTACACTGTGTCATCATCATAAAATAAAAAATTGAATAACCGATATCAAATATAGAATTTGAAATGAACTGTCAAATTGATATCAACTATCGAATTGATCTTAACTTACAATACAAGTAATAGTCAGCAAAGGACTTTATGAAACTAATTAACTTTGTTTCACTGTTTAATTTGACTCAAATACTAACAGGGTAATTCAAAGAGATTCGAAAAGACACCCTGTTAGTATTTGAGTCAAATTAAACAGTGAAACAAAGTTAATTAGTTTCATAAAGTCCTTTGCTGACTATTACTTGTATTGTAAGTTAAGATCAATCCGATAGCTGATATCAATTTGACAGTTCATTTCAAATTTTATATTTGATATCGGTTATTCAATTTTTTATTTTATGATGATGACACAGTGTAAAACGAAATAAAAGACACGTTCGGTGACTTTTCGTTCTCTTCAATTCGGTTCCTTTTGCCGATCCCCTTTCGGTGACCCTGCGGTGTATTCAGTAAGCACCACAGGGCCCCCGAATTGCAGGGAAAAGCTGCCGCAAACCTGACGAAAACTAAGCGCAAAAACCGGCGAATGCACGCCGAAAACCTGCAAAAACATCTGGATTAACCTGCCGAAATCCACGGAAAAACCCGAGCAGGAGCCGATCGCAGCCTCCGGAAAAAGCCGACACCGCAGAAGAGGCAGTGAATAAATTAGGAAAACAGTTTGTATGAATGTTTGAAAAGTGAAACACTGTTTGCAAAGAAACTACTGAGCGAAAATGTCTGAAATTTACATATGATCCAATGAATGATAATAAAGAGGGCTGTTACAGAAAAAAGAAGTAAACTTAAAAAAAAAATCGGACTTTTAAAAAAAGAAAAAAATACAGAAAAATGCTTAAAATATCCGAAAAATCTATAAATAAAGAGACTTTTTGCTGCAGAATTTTATAATGAACGGTTTATTAGATATTGAATTAAAACGGGAATATTTTTAACATTGAAGCCTATGGGATTCTCCTGAATAAACCTGTCGAATTAAACCACCGAATGGCAGGGCGTTTTGGGAACCTTTCACTGCTGGTTTGTGTTCTCTGAATAGCTGAAGCAGTGCTTTTTCATGGGGATTTCACTGCCCTCGAACAGAAACCGAACAGGCACCGTATGTTCAGGCAATTCGCCAGGATTTGGCGAATTGCCTGCTCTCTGGATAGCCGAATGGCCAGGAAAGGTAACCGAACGCTGATTTTCAGCGTTCGGTTACCTTTCTCAAGCAATTCGAATCTCTTTGAATTACCCTGTATATCTGTGACACAGCTTAAAATTTAACCCTAGCTTTTCTTTTAACAGCAAAATTTGATTAATTGGGATTTTATCTAGTGATCCAAAAATCGAATTGAAATCAACTATCGAATTGATATGAAATTTGAATCGATTAGAAATTTCAAATCGATCCGAAACGAAACACGAAACGAAATTAGTTACGAAATTCCGAAAACAAAATGATTTTAAAACATAATGAAACGAAACTTAACAAAACAAATTTTCAGACATGCACATCCCTAAATAAAATGTTGAAGTACAGCAAACAACATTGGAAGTTCCCCAAATAGTGTATTCACCGTAGTTTCCCCGTATTCATCCACTGTGGTTTGCCAAGATGAAACCTTTTTTCTTTCAATGAAAAAACAGCGGTTAACCTCTTCTCTACCACAATTGAGTATACTCAATCTGGTCCTTTTCTTGAGCAATCCAAAGGAATTACATTATTTGCAAGTTTAATTCATTTCCAAATATGCTCCAGAACATGTCCATGAAATGTCAACATGTTTCATATGACAGCCGACGTGTTGAAATTTTTTGAAAAGCTTGGAGTTCCGTTTTCGCTTCAAGGAAACAAGAAGCCCAAGCAGTATTGTACCTGTAGTAGGGTTTTTTGGCCAGCAGAGGGAGCCATCTGCCTGCTAGTGGACTTACCTTCATATTTACTGGATGAGTGAAGCAAAGTGACTTTCCATAAAAGCATTAGGTCCTGCCAGTGGTTTTCTGGAAAACCACTAGGTAGTGAATGGGGTCAATGAATAACTCCTTATGAGTATGTGAGTTTTAGTGTGTGGTTGTGTGAATATAAGAATGTGTGTGTGTGTGTTTCGATAACATATTACATTTATTTTCTTTTACTGCGTTTGTAATGGAGACAAAACATCTCTATTTGCATGCAATAATATCACACACGTGTTGCTTTATTGCCTTTAATTCAGCACTTTAGAGCAAACAAGTGTTATTCTACAGAAATGGCAGATTTAATCACGATAAGTACTTTAGATGATAGCTGATTATCGTAGGTGAAGAGGAGTAATTTTGCTCCTTGCCTCTGACTTATTATCGCACACGCATTATTGTTCCATTTACCAATAATGGTGTGAAATAAAGACCTCTTTGCGTTGAGGAGAAGAGTGGTTCGTCATAGAAACAACATTTTTGTTTGCTCAGAATTCCTAATAATAATAATAATAATAAGACACATTTTTATAAATTTGTTGTTAGAGTCTTTGTGAATTTACTAGACATATACACGACGAAAAAATTTAGTCTAGTTCTGTTATAATCTGTTAAATTAACCCCATAGTGGCCAGGTGATTTTATCATTGTCTGTCCGGAAGTGCCCGCTGCTGTTTTTACATTTCTGCACTGTTTGTGTTTAGCTTTACTTTTTCTCTTACTCGTTAATGGAACCCACACATATTATATACCATTTTTCTCGCCATTAAATGGACTTTCTAAAGATCCCATTTGTTTCATCATATCATCTAATTTACTATAAAATAATTTATGAAATATGATGAAAAAATTTAAAGGGTTTAGAAATACCCAATTTTTACATGTTTTTGGTTTTTAACCCCTATACTGCTGAGCCATTTCGCCTCTATGTGCTGAGCTCATTTCGAGCATTTTATGCTCATCGTGTTTAAAAAGTGATTTGAAGGCCTATCTTATTATACCCCAAGACAATTTAAAGAAAACAAACACTTTTAATGGTCATATTTGGTCATATTTGCTATCATTGGAAAGGTCAAGATTAGGACATGGATTGGGAGATACTTGGGCCCAAAGGACCCCCCTAGCTCTAGTTGTCAGTTAGGGGTTAACTGGCCAACTGACGTCATCGCACATATGGCGATGATGTCAGTGGACAGGGGGTGATCCTGGAGGCTTGGCTGACAACCAAGATGTCAGCCACCTCCGGGAGCAAATTGAGATCCAGCATCGATTTGCATCAAATTGCGACCCGGCAACTAAGGGGTAGCACCACTGTAAAAGGCAGACTCTGCCCTCTCCAGCGGTTCCTTTCTTTTTTAAGGTGGCCGTTCAGGAGGGACAGGGACCCCCTCCCCTTTCAGGTTCTCCCCTGCAGGCTCAACGGGGTGCCTGAAAGTGACGTCACCAGGCTAACTTCAGGGAAGCCAGACCAACGTGGGACCTCGGCCAGAGAGGTGAGTATAGGGAGGGGGGATAAAGGACCATGACGTACATAGTATGTCCTTGGTCCTTAAGGGGAATTTTCCCCAGGATGTACTATGTACATCAGTGGTCCTTATGGGGTTAATAATTTAGATTCATCATTTTCATTATGTTATAATGATTCCTTTTCGGGGTGATTCGTTATATCGGGAAATATTAGTTATAGGTTACTCCAAATCGATTCGTAATTTCAGAATGTCAAGTATACATTATCCTGAAACGATTCATAAATTCGAAATGTCGTCTATATTCGTTGTTCTGAATCGATTCATAATTTTGGTAAGTCAATCAATAGTTGTTGGATTTAAGTTTTTTATTAATAATTTCAGTTTATGATTTTTGTTACATCACAATGATTCGTTTAAGGGCAATTCTTTTTTTCAGGAAATTTTGTTTTAGGTTATTCCGAATCGATTCATAATATCGGAATGTAATTTATTCGTTGTTTTGAATCAATTCGGAATTTTGGGAAGTCAATTAAGCGTGGTTGCGTTAAATTTTTTCATTTTTTGTTTATTTTATTTTTATTAATAGTTTCCAAAACCCATCACAAAAGGCATCTTAAAAATCACCTTATTTCACTGTTCTCTGTTCCTTTATTTATTTAACTATATTTCTATATAGTCCTATTGTGCTATTTTGCTAACATGGAAAATGTTTAAATGTTTGCAAAACGGAGACTCTGAAAACGTTGCGCTCAATTAACTCCTTCACTTCAAAGCGATTTTTGTTGAATTTTTTTTATCTTAGCATTTATTTGAAATACAGGATGCAAAAATTAAGGGAAGATAAGGAAAAGTAGAAATTTCAAAAGAGATTGTTGTTCTGAGACAGGTAAACAAATTTAGGTAATGGACTTATTTTAAATTTTTCATGTATTCGTTTATCCATTACAGAACTATTGTTGGAATGAAAGGTTCTAGTCTCTGAATGGTGTCCCTTATCTCTCAGAATGTCACACAGGGTCTGCATTATCAGCATATGGGCATAAATGGCCTTTCTGTCAGATCCAGTAAATGTGATGCAGGCTAGAGGTGTGCATTTAATGTCACATTTTGGCAGAAATTTCGGCTATTCGTATTTAAGACGTATTTCCGAAATACAAAACCGCATATGAGTATCATCCGAAACTAAACAAATTGATATATAATGAATCACTTTGGAGCAATTTTGAAAGATTCAGCCGCACCAGCAATGGACAAGGAGAAAAGGTGCATTTTACCACAATTCGTCGCACTTCCATGATCTGTAGCTATAGGAATCATTCAATAGTTCCCTATGGGACAATTTTGTCTTAAAAAAGATGTGCAAAATTAAGTTTTGATATGCTAATGAGTACTTTTCAATGTGTTTCAATGCAAAATTGAGATAACTCGTCTTTGGGCCTGAAGGGGTTAAAAACACCATGCCACCTGAAGGAAACAAATTATTCCAAATTATTCCAAATCGATTCGTTGTTTTCTTCACCATTGTTTTTGTATTTGTTGAAATTCGTTCCTATTCGATTATTCAAATGCCTCCAGATCACCCAATCACAAAAAAGTCGTCCGAAATACGATATAGAAACATAGAAACATAGAAAAAATGTTGGCAGATAAGAACCTTTCGGCCCATCTAGTCTGCCCAATTACATGGATACTTTACCTGGATTTATCTTTTGTTTAGGATAGCCTTATGCCTATCCCATGCCTGCTTAAATTCAATTACTGTTTTGGCCTCTACCACTTCTACTGGAAGACTGTTCCATGTATCCACCACCCTCTCAGTAAAATAATGCTTCCTGATGTTACTTTTAAACCTTTGCCCCTCTAATCTAAGACTATGTCCTCTTGTTTTGCTACTTTGTTTCCTTTTAAATATACTCCCTTCCTCTACCTTGTGGATTCCCTTTACGTATTTAAATGTTTCTATCATATCTCCTCTGTCTCGTCTTTTTTCCAAGCTGTACATGTTAAGATCATTAAGCCTTTCCTGGTAACTTTTCTCCTTCAAGCCGTACACCATTTTAGTAGCCCTTCTCTGAACTCTCTCTAAGATGTCTATATCCTTCTGGAGATACGGTCTCCAGTACTGCACACAGTACTCCAAGTGAGGTCTCACCAGTGCTCTGTACAGTGGCATGAGCACTTCCCTTTTCCTACTGCTAATACCTCTCCCTACACAACCAAGCATTCTGTAAATATGTAAATAAACAAGTCGCAAGTGTCTAGAACTTACACAAGAGATGGTATTGTGATTACCGTAGATACTCGAGTATAGCGCGACCCGAATATAATGCGATGGATAGAGATTTATTATGGAAATTAGAGAATATTCAAGACTCAAATATAACGCAAGGAACAAAATTATACTGTACCGGTAAACAATTAAGATCCTTTGAGGTTCTCTTTACAAAGTCAGGCTCCCCCTCAAGCCAGGGTGCTCTGCTCTAGAATGATTGCAGTTGTTACCAAGTATGAAGCCAGTCAAGCCACTGGCCTCCTGTCTTCTTTACTAGCGATTAAATGGCCAGAGGAGCGAGGTGAATGATTGGCTTTAACCGAGTTTGCCATCTGGCCATGATGGATCCCACCTCTCCCTAATCCGGGAGTTCCTGAAGTGTTTGCAAGCATCAGGCAGCCCCACATTCACTTCAGTAAGACTACCGGAACTTACGGGAGACTTGGGATCCAGAGCAAGGCACGTTTTGTTTTTTTTAACACGCGATGCAGATATCTCAGCTATAACGCGACCCCTCCAATTTTAAGGTAATTTTTTGTCACCAAAATCGAACGTTATACTCGAGTATCTACAGCTATTTCACGCTGCCGTAGGTGCAAAACAACTCAACTGCTTTTAAGGAAGAAAGTCGCTTTTTATTAAGTTTTTATTAAGAAGCAGGTTTATGTTTACTAATACGGAGATGTCTGCGGTGCTGAGGGAGATTGAAAACAGATACCTGTTAGGGGTTAGCTGATACAGATGCATTAAATGATTTAGATATGCTCATTTAAATAAATTTAAATAGTTCAATTTATTTGAAATTATAATGTTGTTAACCTGCCAGCAATCTCCGCGTTGGTCGCCCCCTCGGGCATTATAGATATCTTTAGGTGGAGTGAAGTCAGATTGGCTCTCGCTAAACTCTTCTCTTTGCGTTTGTACGAGCACGGAAAGAAATGCCGTTTTAAATGTATGTTTTTAATAACTGTTTCAATTCAGTTTCTTCCAAAGTCACATAAACAAAGAAAAGCATAACAAAGATAAAGAGGGATTAATAAAATAATGATAACCCAGGCAAATAAGTCTATAACCCCTTCACTAATTAAGGGGTTATTCCGAGAGTGCTGAATTAGCCACTAAATTGCACCGAATGGTGGTTTTCCCCGTACGGTGCAATTTCATGGCAATTCGGCTAGTCAGAAAGCTGGCAATTCACCAGATATTGGCGAATTGCCAGCGAAATACGGTGCAATTCGGCGACCTTCGGTGGGAGTGAAATCCCCATAGAGAAGTAATGGTTAATCTATTTAGAGAACGCCGAACGGCATTGAAAAGTTGGCGAATTGCCCAGATTTTTGGTGCTGTCGTTCGACAGATTTGAACAAGCGAATCCCATAGGTTTCAATGTTGAAAAAAAATCTGCATTTTTACTATTTTTTTTTATTCAACCGTACATTCATTTTATTAACTTCTTTTTTAGGCATCATTCTGGATTTTTTTGGCGATATATTTGATTCAGAATTTTTTTAATAGTCTTTTTTTTATTCTGTAACGGACCTTTTTATTGTTATTCTTAGGACCTTTTATATTATTTCCATGCATTATTTTTGTTTAAAACGCCTTTCAAAAGTAGCGTTTTTTTTTACCTTTGTTCGGCGGCTGGTAGGCTTTTTTTGGCGGCGATCAGCAGCTGATCGGTGGCATTCGGTAGTCTGTTGCTGATTGTCGGCTGCGTTCAGTGTTTTTTTTTTTACGACGTTCGGCAGTTTATCGGAGGTGTTCAGTGGTTTATCAAATGACAGATGTCCCAGATGACATTTTTCTCCTTGTTATGTTTTATACATGTTGCTGGGCTGGATACATTTGGTGGTTGCAGCCGCCCCATCGGGGAATAGGTGCAACCCCACCCCTCCTGTACTATGTTTATAAAATGGGTTTGGCGGGTTTATCTGCGACGTTTGGCGGATATTTGTTCGCCGGCTGATCGGTGTTTGGTAGTCTTTTTGGCGTATTGTTTCCTTTAGTAGAATTATTTGGTTTATATGTTAACGCATATAACGTCTCTGACTTAGAACAGGTAAAAAAAGTACATTTTGCATTTAATTTTTTTTCAATATTTCATTTTAAACATTACATGGTCATGATTGGTATCATTGGAAGGACCAGACTCTGACCTTTCCAATGACACCTCACTTGACCTTCAGTGCTGTACAAATCAAAAGATGCAGGATTCGAAAGCCTCCTGTCTCTCCTTATGGCAGTGCCACGGTCTAGGTTGTCAATGAAACAATACATTGAGCGATCACCTTTCTATAGTTGCTGGCGGTGTGAGACATGAAAAGGAGAGTTAGTGCAGCATCATTGTTCACTTTATAATTGTAAAGTGAGCAATAGTGTTGCGCTAGGGGAAAAAAAAGAGGAAAATTATATTTTATTTAATATTTTATTTTCAAATAGACTGAACCTACTATTTGGAATCACTGGAAAGGCCATACCCTGGCCTTTCTAATGATACCATATATGTCCCTCTAGCCTGTAGGACTCCAGAGATACAGGCGTCTAAATGATTGAAAACTGTAAAAAAACAACATCATATTTTTAACACTGCAAGGCGACCCCTTGTGGCAGGCAACTGTAGGCACATGCCTACTCTGCCTATTTATAAAGCTGGCCCTGGCTGACTGTTGGCAGTGGATAAGGAGATAGTCAGCAGAGCAGGAAACTCGCCTGTTCCTGAATCCCATAGTAGGGGGATATCTAATCTCCAGTAGCCTCCTCGCCTTGAACCCCCTCCCCTATTTTTTTAATAGTAAAAAATACATATTTACCTTTTATTCCCCTATCTCCTTCTCCTCTTTCTGCCATTGCAGTCAGCCCGCTGCAGTAAGTACGGGAAACAACATTGCCCAATAATGTGATTCTCATAGAGAAGCACTGTGGATGATCAGCGCAGTGGGCATGCAGCCAATTAAATGCTGCTCATAGAAAATCATCGCTTCACTTTTGAAATCAATACAACTCAATGTCAAATTACGTCCAGGTTTATTGCAAACCATCTGTAATTTAATTTGCTTTTTAGCAGTCAATTTTTTGTATAAGCATAAAACATTGTTGTACTTTTCTACAGGTGTCACTCTGCTTTAATTCCACATGTTTTTTACCTATTTTTTATGATTTTTTGAGGTTATACTGGCTCTTGAAGATGCTTTTAGAATGAAGAGATTGCGGTCAAGCCGTAAATCCCCTTTTCCAACCTCTGCTTCCGTGCCAAGCCTTATATAATAGACTGCGGTTTGATGCACCTGCACCGAGCCTTATTCTGGAAGTTCACATCAAGGTTCATTGGGTTAAATAAGTGATTGCGAGTCTGTATACAGAATTAATTTCGGGATCATTTCCGTTTTGTACCGGTTCATAAACACCCTTGCGCTTTTAATTTAAAGCCTTTTGCCCGCAAAATGTTAATGATAAGGGTCGATAGCAACTAAAACATTTCCTTGAGGTCCGTGTGGTTCTTTTTTTTTTCTTCCGCTGTCATTCGATGTGATATATTGAACCTTGACAAAATCAATAACGCATGTGAGATTAGTTAAAGTACATCACAACATCTTGCAAATATTTAAAGCAGCTTCCACGGCCAAACAAAATGCTGAGGAAGTGTTTTACATGATAGTCCTAATTATGCACATTTTAGAAGTGCTCGCTCAGTAAATAAAGCCCAAGGGTAAATACTTACGTTTTGGTAAAGCTTAAAAAAAATAGCTTGCTAATTATTGTCTAACAATTGGCATAGCATATCAATTCAACCCCTTCACTACTAAGGGGGTTATTCAGGAGTAGCCGAACACCCATTCGCATTCGAACTCGAACACCTGAAAAAGTTTGACCGCGAACTCGAACACAATTCGAACAATATGCAAGTCAATGGCTCTCGAACGTTCAAAAATTAAGGTCCCCTCCAAGATATTGGCCATAAATATGCAAGATATTGACCATAAAAGGTGTATGGGGGTCTGGGTACTGCCCTGGGGGACAGGAAACAATGATGAAGCAAAAAAAAGTTTTTAACCCTTTCACTGCTGAGTGCTGAGCCATTTCACCGCTGTGCGCTGAGCTAATTTTTACCACTTTTGCTCATGTTTAAATGCGATTTGAAGCCATGGGAAATGTTTGACCAACAATGAGTGGGAAATGTTTGACCAACATTGAGTGGGAAATGTTTGACCAACAATGAGTGGGACATGTTTGACCAACAAGGAGTGGGAAATGTTTGACCAACATTGAGTGGGAAATGTTTGACCAACAATTGGTAGGAAATGTTTGACCAACAATGAGTGGAAAATGTTTGACCAAAAATGAGTGGGAAATGTT
Organism: Leptobrachium leishanense; assembly: GCA_009667805.1. Lineage (NCBI taxonomy): Eukaryota > Metazoa > Chordata > Amphibia > Anura > Megophryidae > Leptobrachium > Leptobrachium leishanense. The sequence goes on from CM019065.1 coordinate 387,876,628, forward strand.
TGACCAACAAGGAGTGGGAAATGTTTGACCAACATTGAGTGGGAAATGTTTGACCAACAATTGGTAGGAAATGTTTGACCAACAATGAGTGGAAAATGTTTGACCAAATATGAGTGGGAAATGTTTGACCAACATTGAGTGGGAAATGTTTGACCAACAATGAGTGGGAAATGTTTATGAATTCCATAGTCTTCAATGTTAAAAATATTCCCTCCCCTGCATTTCTCTTATATGCTTACGTGTCCCTGGTCTCTAGCTTGGCCTAGTGCCTGGACTTTCAGGACGGTTCGTAATTTGTTTTGATCAGTCCCAGCCTGCATTGCATAGGGCTTTTGCTTTTTTGCCTGCACATGGTACTTTCTGCCTTTTTACTTATTTTTACCGCCCTGTCCTTCTTTGCGACGCATGTTTTTTGACCAGCTGACCGTAGTTACCTTGGCCGGCCTTAAGTGGCTGCATTTATATATGTTTGATTTCCCACCTTGATGAGACCCCCCGTCTAGGGGATGTTTTCTGCTAACATATTGCTATCCTTAGATTTTTTCGATTCGCTGTTTTTACGATGACACTTTTTTGGCCATGTGTGGTTTCCGTTGCTTGTTATGTCTTCTTGTTTGGCCCTGCGAGGTCATCCATTATTTTACAGTATGATGTAATGCTGACTTATTTCAAAATAAAAAACTTTAAATTTAAAAAAAAAAAAAAAAAAAAAATATTCCCGTTTTAATTCAATATCTAATAAACCGCTTATTATTATAATCTTCAGTAAAGAGTCTCTTTATCTTTAGATTTAGGATCTTTTAGGCATTTATTTGAATTTTTTGAAAGCTTTTTTTTACACGAGCTTTCTGCGAACGTCCCGAAAAATTTGAAGTTTGCGAACTTTCGAACAGCCGATGTTCGAATTGAACTTCAAACCGATTCGAACAGGCAGCCCATCCCTATTCAAGAGCACCTAAATTTCACCGACATTTCGGTGTGCTCTCGTTCCCCGCACTTCCCTGCACTTCAGGAATCAAAGTTCCCCACCCTGCAGTGAATTCAGAATTCACCGCAGGGTCCCCGGAGTGCAGGGAAAACCCACCGCAAGCCCACGATCACCCCTCCCCCCGAACCATTGCAAAAAACACGCCAAACACATCGGAAACAGCCACTGATCACAGCGCAGACCAGCTGCCGGATAAAGCAGACAAGCTGACAAAAAGGGGGAAAAAAAACCAAAAACAATATGATTGAAAGTGTCAAAATTGAAACGCTGTTTGCAATAAAATAACGACAGAACAAAAATGTCTGGAATTTACATATAAGATCCAATGAATGATAATAAAAAGGGCTGTTACAGAAAAAATAAAAAACGCTTAAAAAAACAGATAAAAATTTTTCCAACAAAATCCACAAAGATCAAAAAAAATTAAAACACCGAACAGCAGGGCATTTTGACAACTTTTCACTGCTGTTCGGTGTCTCTGAATAGATTAACCATTGCTTCTCTAAAGGGATTTCACTGCCGTCTAACAGGCACCGTACTTGGTGAACTGCCTCCTCTCTGAGTAGCTGAATGGCCCCGAAATGTCACCGTACTGGGAAATTCCCAATTCAGTGACATTTCGGGGCCAGATCAGCTCTCTGAATAACCCCTTATGTGATTTTCCAAACATCCACTGTCCAGATCAAGTGTTTTTTTTTGGAAAATCACTTTTAATTAATTATTAGAGGTGTGCATTTGTTTCATAACGAATTGCAATTTCATTGAAAATTCGCTAATTCGTATTGTGGCAGTACTTCCGAAATAACAAATTGAAACGGAAACAAAATATATAGAACGCATTTGATTCATTATACTGTTTCACAAGAGAACCATTGATTAAATGATTCCTGAGCAGGATTTGATCCATCGGGATATTATTTAGTGATCCGTAATTCGAATCAATATCAAATATCGATTCGATCCCAACTTACATTACATACAAGTCTGTAGTACTAAAGCAAATGACATTATGAAACAAATCAGATTCGTTTTGCTGTTTCACAAAAGACCCTGTTCCGTCTAAATTGGCCTATGGTGCTGAATCTGTTGTACCACAGGCCACTGGGCAGCTCAATATTTAACCCTAACTTGCCTTTTAACAGCAGAATTTGATGTATTGGGGCTTTATTTAGTGATCCAAAATTCGAATCGATATCAAATAGTGAATTGATCCCAAATTACAATTTTTTTAGTGATCCAAGATACCAAACGAAAACAAAATAATGAAACAAAACAAAATTAAATTAAATTATGAAACAAAATTCCGAAAACAAGTTTTTTTGAAATTAAATTAAACAAATTTTTCAGCTGTGCACACCTCAATTATATGGTAAGAAATATTTGTGAATATACCCAGTGTATTCGTTACTGTAATATCCTATTTGGTAAACATAAGCACAATATAAAAATGTGTTTAGTTTAGTTTCGGATCGATTCAGTATGTGTTTTAATTCTTGCATTCTTGGTTACCTTGTTTCGTATTTCGGATCAATTAGTTATTTCGGGAGATTAGTAATTTGTATTTCGTTATTTCATTTTGATTCGTTATTTCGGAATGGTGAAATGGATGAATTAATTAGTATTACTGTTAGATTAGGGTTAAAAAAGGATACGTATTCCCCCTGTCCTTGGTGCTGAAATGTTTCAGCACCAAGGACAGCAGCACCGCGGGGCTCTGGAGCAAAAAATCCCCTTGTCCTTGATGCTGAAATAGGTCACCACGTCGCTGTCCACGACCTGTGGTGTTGAATACAACATATTCAGCACCACGGCCAATGGACAGGGACGCGATGCTGAGTCTGACTCTAAGTGAAACAATATAACTAATTGATTCGTGAAAATTAAATCAATTCATTATTTATCATTTTCGTTCCGTTTTGTACTAAATCGATTCGTTATTTCGGAATTGCTTCAGAATTGCGAATCGGAACAAAACTAAAAGCACATATCTACTATTTGGCAGGCGGATGCCATCTACTGGCCAAATGGAGTTACTGTAGGTAGAACTGCCGCTCATGGCTCTCTGTCTTGGCATCTCAGGAACATCCTATATATTAGCTGATTTTAAATAGTTTTAGCAACTTGAGGATTATGCCAACAGGGCTAAAACTTGGAGGCACCTTCAGGAGCCCCAAAACAAGCAAAATTTATTTACAACAAATGAATTTAATTTGCAATCATACAGTGTTAGCTGCAGGTTGTGTTAACACAATCTCAGGCTGCTGTGTCTGCGACCACTGATCATGCGGAAACTATAGAGAAGTGGTTACAGGAAGAGGAAATAACAGCAAAGTTAAAATTTTCATTTTAATTCATCATTTTGTTTCCCTTTCAGTATTATATTCTCAACTTTTTGTATCCGTTTACCGCGTCACCTCGGGAATTACAGAGACCTTTATACTTTCTCAGCCCAGATCAAGAAGAGTTACCAGTTGGCTTGTAATCTACTTGCTATACTATAACGTTCAAAACGTCGCTTGAAAAAAATGAGGTTTTTTTTCTCTGATTACAACCAATTGCTCCAATGAGTCTTGGCTAAGGTGACATCATTCATGAGAAGTAGGCAGCTGCCCAAGGCCTCACTCAGATCAGGTTCTCATGTGGAAAGATGACAGACAGTGACCTGACTGTGCATCATGCAAGGCCTCTGCTTATTTTCAGTGCAATTATCAGGCTTATGCTTAAAACTTAACCCATTGATCAGAAAACTTGGCCATCCAGATATATTGGTACTACCATCTCCCATGATGCTCAGGTACTCCTCAGGTACTCCTCATTGAAAAACTCTCATCTAAACTTTACCCCAAACTAGGTGCCTGTACAGAAACAATTCTGCCTGAGTCCCTTGGTAAGAAAGCAGATTGTCAACAAATGCTTATGCGGCTATTGATTACGGAGATGTAGTGTATGCAGCCGCCCCACAAACACATCTTCAGAAACTTACTACATTATATAACTCATTCTGCTGCTTTGCATTACAATGTAACTACATGACCCACCATTGTGACATGTTAAAAGAGCTAAACTGGCCATCGCTGGAATCTAGACGCACCCTTCACCTTTCCAGCCTGGTGTTTAAGAGCTTTTCTGGGAAGCTGCCACCCTATCTAAATAGACTGCTTCCCTAGCAGCTCCCTCATCCTATAACCTCCGATCCAGGACCAGCACCTTACTTGCAATACCACAATACAAAAAGACAGTGGCTCGATCCTCATTTTCCTACAGAGCACCACAATTATGGAATAACCTCCAAGACACCATCAAACCTTCCCCCAGTCTCATGTCACTCAAGAGCTCCTTACTAACATACCTCAATACAGAATGCACCTGTAAACATGTAACATAATGACTATTTTTCTACATATTTATTTTCTGTTAATCTGTATATTTGTGTTTTTTTTTTTTTAATATCTTGGATTGTATTACTTTGTATTTCTGTAACTGTAACACTTCAATGTTCTTGAACCCAGTAGGGATGTGCGTTTCGGGTTTGGGAATGTTTTCGGATGCGGCCGAATTTCCGAAAATTTTTAGATCCGAAAATGGCAGATCCGAAAGTTTTCCGAGCCGAAACGAAATATTTTCGGAATTTTCGAATGGACTTGAAATGTGTCAAATCGAAATTTATTGCTTTGAAACCGGGAAACAGACGTTCTAAAAAACAGAAATTTCCGAAATCACGAAAAGTCAATACAAAAAACGAGCAAAGTGACACGAAAATACGAAAAATGGTCGATATTCCGAAAAAAAAATGTACCCGAAAAATGAGTCGAACCGAACCGAATCGAAACAGAAATCGGTCGAAACGAGCCGAATCGAAAAGTTTAAACTTAAACATCCGAAAAATCGAACCGAATCGAACCGAAAAAAAATCGGTGCACAAGCCTAGAACCCAGGACATACTTGAAAACGAGAGAAATCTCAATGTATCCTTCCTGGTAAAATCCTTTATAAATAAATAAATAAATAAATACTGATGGAGCATCAAGGGAAAGGTAGTTCCAAAACATCAGTACCGTTGTTTCGGTCCCCTCAGAGCCTTTCTTGAGGTTGAGGAACCTTGAGAAAGCCTCCGAGGGGGCCGAAACGTCGGTACTTGGATACAGATACTTTTTAATGATTTAAATAAAGCATCTCCTTTTATTTTTTGACTTAAGTCCCTGAGTGCGCCCATTCATATGCGGATATATATAATATATATATATATATATATATATATATATATATATATATATATATATATATATATATTTATTTATTTTTAATTATTACTTAACAACAGTCACTGTTGTGGAAATGCCATATATAAGATATATTAGTTTGTCAACATTACAATTAAAACATTATAAAAATGAGACAAACTCACGCCTTTCCTTGGCGTAGGAGGAGTACATTGAATCATTAGTTCACATTACGTTCGCGGTTCACATCGGATGAGATACGTTTTAAAGGAGTATTTACTCACATTACCCCTGACCTAGTTTCTGACATCAGAACGGGATCCTTTGATCTTTTTCTTTTCATTTTTGGAACATACTTTCTTGCTGATGATTTTGAAGTGCTTAGAATATGTCTAATATTCCCTCCCGCTCATAAACCCCCCCAAAACAATTAACAATGGGGTCTTTATTCTATCAATATTGCGAATTGTGTGTATTTAATAAAGAACAGAATGATACGCCATGTCTCGCACTGCTGCAACAGGGGGTTGGTGTCTCCTTCCCTCAGCTGCGCATTTCAGCAAATTAAATGAAAACACATTTTAGGGGTTAATCAAAGAGTGACGAACCTTCCACCAAACTGTGAATTTCACAGCGATTCGGCTATTCAGAAATATTGGCCAATTGCCACCGAAATATGGTGAAATTCTTCTCAGATCCTCGCAATTTGGCAACCTTTGGCAGCAGTGAAATCCCCATAGAGAAGTAATGGTTAATTTATTCAGAGAATGCCAAAAAGCACCGACATGTTATCAAAATGCCCAGATTGTTGGTGCTTTAGTTCGACAGGTTTAAACAGGTGAATTCCGTAGGTTTCAATGTAAAAATTAATTACCGTTTTCATTATTTTTTTTAATCAACCATTTATTCTTTTCATTTGCAGCAAAAAGTAAAAATATTTAATTATTTAATAGAAATTTTCAGGCATTTTTCTGGATTTTTTCAGCGAAATTTTTGATTACCATCTTTTTCTAAAATCTGTAATAGTCCTTTTTATTATTTTTTTATAGATATAGAACCTTTTTATTATTTTCATGCATTTTTTTTTATTGTTTAACCCTTTCGCTGCGGAGGACGCGCTCAGCGCGTCCACCCGCAGGTAGCATTGCCTGCGGAGGACGCGCTCAGCGCGTCCTCCCATTGCGGCCAGCGATCGGTCGGATTCCGGCTGATCGATGTGCCCCCCGGTGCAGGCTGACATCCTCGATGTCAGCCCAGCACCTGGGACCACCGCCTGTATCATTAGATGTCATCGCGGCAGCGCGATGACATCTAATTCAGGCACCCTCCCGCTTTTGTGCGGAGGAGGCGCCTGAAAGGGAGGGGGGAGGTCCTTCGGACCTCTCTCCCTCCCGATCGCCAGCTGTCACAGGGTTAAGGCAGGCACAGTTTGGAAGGGAACAGCCTGCCCTTCCAAACCGTGCATGCCTTTAACCCCTTGGGTGCCGGATCACGATTCGGCGCCGAAAAGCGCCAAATCGTGATCCTGTCCCGGAGCTGGCCGACATCTTGGATGTTGGCCAAGCTTCTGGGAATACCCCCTGAGGACTGGCGTCATCGTGCATAGCACGATGACGCCAGTCCTGGAGTTAACCCCTAACTGCCACCAATGGTGGAGATAGGGGGTTCCAATGAACCCCCTATCTCCCGATCCGTGGCAGCTAGGGGTTAATGTTTGGTACTGTTGGATCGGCCAGAGCATGGCCTTTCCAACGATACCAACATGACCATGAAACAATTTTTTTTTTAAAAATTAAAATTAAAAATAAAAAAAAAAATATTTTAAAACAAATTATAAAAAAAAATAAACATTTTTTTGTCTTTTTTTTGGTTTGTTAGTGCAGCAATATTGATCCCATTTCAATTATAATGTGAACGATGATGCTGCACTACCGATTTTTGTATGCGGTGCGTGCGTTAAAAATCGCGTAATTTTCCCAAAAAAAATGTAACGAGACCCCATTTCTAATTTTCTTAACAAGTACACGCCATACAAAATATAACCGCAATTGCTCGCATGTTAAAATGTGAAAAAAACACTTTACACATAGTAAATTATTGAAAATTCATATTTTATTGCATTTTTTGTTATAATATACAGACAGGACATGACGTATACATATAATAATGACATATTATGAATCTGCCGAGTCTGACGGAAAGAACGATATATAATATGTCTGGGTCATATACTAAAATAAGCCTTCAAAACACGTTTAAACAAGATGAGCGAAACAGGTAAAAATGAGCTCAGCACAGAGGCGTGAAACGCTTCAGCAGCGAAAGGGTTAAATCATCTGTAAATATTTTTTTTTTTTATCTCAGTTCGGCGGCTGATCGACTTTTTTAGCGGCGTTCGGTCGGCTGATTGGTGGCTTTTGGTGGATCGTCGCCTGAGGTCGGCTGTTCGCAGACGTGTTCGGCGGTGTGTTTGGTGCCGTTCAGCAGATTGGCGGTTGCGCTCAGCGGATTGATCGGCGGCATTCGGAGGATCCCTTCAGAGCACTTCAGGGACCCTGCGGTAAAGGCTGAAATTTTGGTGCGCTTTGATTAACCCCATTTCTCTCCTCTTTTTGTCAAGCCTTCTAAGTGAAGCCTTCAAAGTGAACACTTAGAGGAGATCTTCTGGTGAGTGATTTAGATTTTTGTTTCAAACAGATCTTTTCTATTCATCTTAAGGTTTTAAGTTAGGTCTGGTGTGTAAATTAGGTTAGGCTGGTGACTCATTTTCATACTGATTAGCATACAATTGGAATCAATTGGGTGGTATTTGCTACATGTTTAGCTTGTCCACTCCTTGCTGGGGGAGGTGTACTTAGGTGACTATATAAAGGTTGGGGATATTAGCTTTCTAATTGAGCTTGTCAAGCCTTCAAAGTGAACACTTAGAGGAGATCTTCTGGAGATACTCTGGAGGTAGTCTGAGGTTTGACAGGAGGTAAAAAACCTACAAAAAGGTAAGATTTGCTGGTTTTAAATCCATTCTTTTATAATGGCAGGCTTGGTCCAGTGTAAGAGCTGTCATGCATTTGTTTTTAGATCCAATTTTTGGAGGTTTGGAGTGTGCCTGATATGTAGGCAGTTCTCTTTATTGCAGCAGGAAATTGCCTGTTTGAAGTCTGAGATTTGTAAATTATCTGTTAGACAAACTCAGGCTATGACTGTTACAAAGCCACTGCCACAGAGGCCTCCTAGGAGCGGCAGATGGACTACTGTAGGATCTGGTAGACTTAGAGTTGTGGATAGAAGGCATGTCCCACAATCTGTGGCTCTTCTTAATTCTTTTGAGGCACTTTCAGAATGTAGTGGTAAGACGGATGTAGGCTCAGACACCATAGTTGAGGAACCACCATCCACTATGTCTAAGGTATGCAGCACTGCAACCAAGGAAAAAAATGAAAAGGTGGGACTTGATAGAAGGCAATTGTTGCTGGGTGATTCTATCATAAGAGGTGTTGAGCTGGAGAGTAGTGGTTTGGTGAGATGTCTTCCTGGGGCTACTGCTCGTAGAGACAAGAGACGTATTCTCAATATTGTCAAACAAGCAAAGCAACAAGGGGAAGTGGACGTTCTAGTCCATCTAGGGACAAATGACTTGGCTAGCAATGAGGTTTCTGAGATTAAGGAAGATTTTTGTGTTCTTGGAGGTGAAATACAGCAGATTGCATCCACTGTGTCATTCTCTGAAGTTTTGCCTGTGCATAACATTCAAGATAGGCAGATGCGCAATAGGGAATTCAATTTGTGGCTTCGGGAATGGTGTTGGGAGCAAGGATTTGGCTTTGTGTCCCATGATAGCTCTAATTGGAGTAGAAAGGAACTGTGTAAAAAAAGATGGTTTGCATCTTACTCATAGGGGAACATATGTTCTCAGTGAGAAGTTCAAGGGTTTCACAAAGGAATATTTAAACTAGGAGGGGGGGACAAAAGGGTAAAAAACAATCTGCCCGATTGTCCCCCAAAACTAAATCGGAGGGTGCAAGCAACATGCGAGGTAAAAAAATGACGAGCTCAGAGTCGTGTCTATAAATGCTCGCAGTTTAGTCAATAAAATCAATGAACTGGAGGCAATGATGGCAGCTGAAAAAGTAGATTTAGTGGCGGTTACTGAGACATGGTTCAGTGAGAAAAATAACTGGGACATAACAGTACCGGGGTACTCTTTATATAGAAAAGACAGAGAAGGTAGGAAAGGAGGAGGAGTGGTCCTGTATGTGAAAAACAACATAAAAACGAACCAAATAAAAGTGAGCGAGGTGAACATAGAGTCAGTTTGGGTTACGCTAACATTTGGCAATCATACAGTAGCTCGTGTAGGTGTGATCTATAGACCCCCTGGACAAGTAGAAGAGCTAGATAATCTGCTGGTTGAGGAAATAGCCAAAATGGCAATGAAGGGGGAAGTTATTATCATGGGGGACTTTAATCTTCCTGATGTGAACTGGAAAACCAAAATAGCTGGGTACACCAGGAGTACAAATATTCTAAACTCCTTACTGGGATTATCTCTAACACAAGTAGTTGAGGAGCCGACCCGTAAAGAGGCCATATTGGATTTAAGCAAGGGGGGGTGTTTGTGAGGGTCCTGAGAACGAGCAACAGCACAATGGCCTGCTCTACGGTGGGTGCCCGCTCAGGTCTCACAAACAAGGTTTTAGCTTGCTTGTGCCATTACAGGGATGAATTTTCCATATGCAAATCAGCCTGCTCTCACCCAGAAAGGGTGGCCAGTGCTGACTGCCAAGGACGTCATCCCTGCACGAGAGGTGCAGCAACCCCCGACGATCGTTTCAGCCTTCTTGGGCCTCGTCAGGAGGGTATAGCTGACACCCCTCTAGGCACATCAAGCAAGGGGTCCACGTCTGGATGACCCTTTACAATTATAGTGAGAAGCAAGGGGGGGTGTTTGTGAGGGTCCTGAGAAGGAGCAACAGCACAATGGCCTGCTCTACGGTGGGTGCCCGCTCAGGTCTCACAAACACGGTTTTAGCTTGCTTGTGCCATTGCAGGGATGACGTCCTTGGCAGTCAGCACTGGCCACCCTTTCTGGGTGAGAGCAGGCTGATTTGCATATGGAAAATTCATCCCTGTAATGGCACAAGCAAGCTAAAAACCTTGTTTGTGAGACCTGAGCGGGCACCCACCGTAGAGCAGGCCATTGTGCTGTTGCTCGTTCTCAGGACCCTCACAAACACCCCCCTTGTTGCTCACCAGAATTGGATTTTATACTCACAAATGGAGGTTTGGTATCGGACGTTGTTGTAGGTGAAAATTTGGGATATAGTGATCACCAGTCAGTGTGGTTTAATATAAGAGCAGGGATGGAGCCGCACCACACAAAAACAAAAGTTTTAGACTTTACAAAAACAGATTTTTCTAAAATGAGATTTTGTGTGAAGGAGTCATTATCAGACTGGAGGAGTTTAAAGGGAGTCCAGGAGAAATGGGATTATTTAAAGGAAGCATTATTGAAGGCCACAGGAAATTGCATTCAGCTTGTTAGCAAAAACAAAAAAGGGAAGAAACCACTGTGGTACTCTGCAGAAGTGGCCAAAATAGTGAAGAACAAAATGATAGCATTCAATAATTATAAAAAAACTCAGAGTGAAGAAGATAGGCAAACCTATAAGATTAGGCAGAAAGAGGCAAAGCAATTTATAAGAGCTTCCAAAGCACACGCAGAAGAGAAAATAGCTCAGTCAGTAAAAAGGGGGACAAAACATTTTTTAGATACATAAACGAGAAAAGAAAAGTAAAACAAGGATTAGTTAGATTAAAAACAAAGGAAGGAAGGTATGTAGAAGAGGATAAAAGTCTCACTGACTGCCTCAATGAATATTTTTGTTCAGTCTTTGAAGAAGAAAAGGAAGGAAAGGGACCTCAGTTAGGAGAGAACACTAAAGAGACATTTACATATGAGTTTACAGAGGAGGAGGTTCTACAGCAGCTGTCTAAAGTAAAGACAAATAAGTCAATGGGGCCTGATGGGATCCACCCTAAATTATTAAAAGAGCTCAGTGATGTAATAGCAAAACCGTTAACGGGAGTCGTCCCAGAAGACTGGAAATTAGCAAATGTTGTGCCCATTTACAAGAAGGGTAGTAGGGAGGAATCTGGGAACTATAGGCAGTTAGTCTTACGTCAGTAGTGGGGAAATTAATGGAAACCATGTTAAAGGAAAGGATTGTTGAACATCTAAAAACACATAGATTACAGGATCAGAAACAACATGGGTTTACCTCAGGGAGATCATGCCAAACTAATCTTATTGATTTTTTTGATTGGGTAACAAAAATAATAGACACAGGTGGTGCAGTAGACATTGCTTATTTAGATTTCAGTAAGGCTTTTGATGCTGTTCCGCATAGAAGGCTTATCAATAAATTGCAATCTTTGAGCTTGGATTCCAATATTGTTGAATGGATTAGGCAGTGGCTGAGTGACAGGCAACAGAGGGTTGTGGTAAATGGAGTTTATTCGGCGCAAGGTCTTGTTACCAGTGGGGTACCTCAGGGGTCAGTACTTGGACCCATTCTCTTTAATATTTTTATTAGTGATATTGCAGGAGGTATTAATGGAAAAGTATGTCTTTTTGTTGATGACACAAAGATTTGCAACAGGGTTGACGTTCCTGGAGGGATCAGCCAAATGACAAATGATTTAGGTAAACTAAAAAAATGGTCGGAGTTGTGGCAATTGAGTTTTAATGTGGATAAGTGCAAGATAATGCACCTGGGACGTAAAAATCCAAGGGCTGAATATAGAATATTTGATACAGTCCTAACTTCAACATCTGAGGAAAGGGATTTAGGGGTCATTATTTCAGAGGATCTAAGGGTAAGTAGTCAATGTAATAGAGCAGCAGGAAATGCTAGCAGAATGCTTGGTTGTGTAGGGAGAGGTATTAGCAGTAGGAAAAGGTACCACCATTGTGGTACACTTGTATCACGTTCAGCCACAATGGTGGTACCTTAGCAGTAGGAAAAGGTACCACCATTGTGGTACACTTGTATCACGTTCAGCCACAATGGTGGTACCTGGCATTCGCCAAGTAAGGCCCAGGTAAGAGGAAAAGCCGCTATACGCAGAGATGCGTGACACAACAATCAGGATAAGGAAATTAACCACAGAAGACCCTGGGGACCTCTGCACGGCTAATACCGAAGTAGCCCTATACTGATAGATCGGTCCTTAGAGTGGCCGAATCTGCACTGATGGAAAAAGGTTACCTTGTAGCCGTGCAGAGTCCTGGGAAAAACACAGACACCTAAAGGAGATATACTCAATAACTTGCAGGGAAGGACTTCAATAAACTAAAGCCGTGGTCTACAGGGATACACAACAAATAATACGATAAGCACAGAACCGCTAGGGATGTCCAGAAATGGTCAATAAATAAGCCAGGGGTCAAAACCAAAACGTATACCTTGAACCAAAGCGGGGATATAGCACCAGAGAAAATCCGTCAGCCAGGCCAGAGGGTCAATACCAGGAAGTCAATCAGAAACCTAGAACTCAGACAAGGGGAAACACTGAGAAAGCACTAGGATAGAATAACAGGGAGCTCTCAGGAACAAATCTGTAGCTGAAGTGAACCAGGATGCAAGAGCATGGTGATATGGGCCCATGGCTTTATATAGGGGAGTAATCAGCCCATATCACCAGCAGAAGCTCAACGAGCAATGAACTTAACCCCTGAGCTGCATGTCAGGAAAAGCAGCACAGGGAAACACAGACATAAGGAATACAGAGGGCAGGGAGACAGGGTTGGAACGTGGGAACGTGACAGTAGCCCCCTCCAAAAAAGGTGACCTCAGGGCACCTAAAACAACAAACATGACAGACAGAATCAGGAAACCAGATCACGAACACCAGTCACCAAAGTCCTTTGAGGTCCCACTCAGAGTCGTCATCCTCCTCCACAGGACGCCCCCGTCTATGAGGGTTCCTTTGAATGGCAACCCAGTGGTCCTTCCTGAACACCAGTCCAAAGGGCGACTGCACATAGCCCTCAGGGACATGACGGGGTAGGGGGATCTTGGCATCAGTTAGACTGGACATAGAATCAGTGGGACTAGGGTTAGACACCTTTTCCCGTCTTCTCCTTGAACGAGATCTAGAACTGATGACCCCCCCACACGACACGGCAACAGTGGGAGTAGGCTCACCTACCTGTGCCTTACCATGAGGTTTGGAAACCTCGGACTCTCTGTGGGGCATGGGTACAGTGGTGTTGCAATGTAGCTCTGGCACTGCTGACACACAGCTTGACTGGGTTTTTGGCACCGCTGACACACAGCTTGGGACTGGCACTGCTGACACACAGCTTGACTGGGTTTCTGGCACTGCTGACACACAGCTTGACTGGGTTTCTGGCACCACTGACACAGAGCTTGGGACTGGCACCGCTGTCACACAGCTTGGTACTGGCACACAGCTTGGGACTGGCACCGCTGGCACACAGCTTGGCTGGGTTTCTGGCACCGCTGACACACAGCTTGCGACTGGCACTGCTGTCACACAGCTTGACTGGGTTTCTGGCATTGCTGACACACAGCTTGGTACTGGCACACAGCTTGGGACTGGCATCACTGGCACACAGCTTGGCTGGGTTTCTGGCACCGTTGACACACAGCTTGGGACTGGTACCGCTGACACACAGCTTGGCTGGTTTTCGGGCACCACTGACACACAGCTTGACTGGATTTCTGGCACCGCTGACACACAGCTTGACTGGTTTCTGGCACCGCTGACACACAGCTTGACTGGGTTTCTGGCACCGCTGACACACAGCTTGGGACTGGCACCGCTGTCACACACAGCTTGACTGGGTTCTGGCATTGCTGACACACAGCTTGGTACTGGCACCGATGTCACACAGCTTGACTGGGTTTCTGGCACCGCTGACACACAGCTTGGGACTGGCACCGCTGACACACAGCTTGGCTGGGTTTCTGGCACCGCTGACACACAGCTTGGGACTGGCACCGATGTCACACAGCTTGACTGGGTTCTGGCATTGCTGACACACAGCTTGGTACTGGCACACAGCTTGGGACTGGCTTAACTGGAAGCTTGCCAGCCACGGGCGTGACAACTTCACTATCAGACAAAGGCAACATGATAACAGTTCTCCCACCAAACTCCTTGGTTGTGACCCCATCGCAGACTCCATAATTGCAGCCTTGCTACCTGGCACTATGAGTGCGGTGGATGATGCAGATAAGCGTACAGCACCGCTGGTAATACAGCCTGTAACAATCTTACGCCCTGGACCACCCTTAGGGTGTCTGGCCATTTGGCGAGGCCACATACGAGAGGCATTAATGGGAATAACCTCCATGGCTTCATCCTTTGACTCCTTCTCGGCCAGGGAGTCAAAGTCCATTTGTGCTTCGGGATCAGAAGAAGGGGAATACTCGACTGGGTCTGAGATGTCAGTTACCCCCTCCACAGACCTGGTTACCCCTGGAAGGGCTCTCCTAGGCCTGGACGGTAAAGGGGGTCTGACCTCGGATACATGGCAGGGACTGATACCATCTGACCCAGTACGGGGCCTGGCACCATCTGACCCATCGTTGGAATATTCAGCAAGGTTATTAACATCAGTTGCCCCCTCCACAGGTCTGGTTGCCCTAGGAAGGGCTCTCCTAAACCTGGACGGTACAAGGGGTCTGATTACTTTGGATTTATAATGGGACCTGGCTTTGGTGACCCGACTGTGGGTCGTGGGCACAGCGGGCATCTTGCCAGCCTCAGCGTGCACTGGCATCTTGCCAGCCTCATCACGCACTGGCATCTTGCCAGCCTCAGCGCGCACTGGCATCTTGCCAGCCTCAGCGCGCACTGGCATCTTGCCAGCCTCAGCGCGCACTGGCTTGAGTGGGCACCATGATATAAAATGCAATGAACTGGCACAATAGAAACAGAGCTTGTCAGTTCGCCTTCTATTCATTTCCTCATGGGAAAGCGGACCACGTACCCTGCTTTCTAGAACAGCTTGATCATTAGAAGGAGAAAAACTGTGTCCATTAACCCCTTCCACTTAGACATGAAATCATCAAACAGGTGCAGCATGGATTCAAACAATTTACGCAGCTCTGCGGGCTTTATGGTTGGCTCTTGCATTATGTCACGTTCAGCCACAATGGCGTACCTGGCATTCGCCAAGTAAGGCCCAGGTAAGAGGAAAAGCCGCTATACGCAGAGATGCGTGCCACAACAATCAGGATAAGGAAATTAACCACAGAAGACACTGGGGACCTCTGCACGGCTAATACCGAAGGAGCCCTATACTGATAGATCGGTCCTTAGAGTGGCCGAATCTGCACTAATGGAAAAAGGTTACCTTGTAGCCGTGCAGAGTCCTGGGAAAAACACAGACACCTAAAGGAGATATACTCAATAACTTGCAGGGAAGGACTTCAATAAACTAAAGCCGTGGTCTACAGGGATACACAACAAATAATACGATAAGCACAGAACCGCTAGGGATGTCCAGAAGAATGGTCAATAAATAAGCCAGGGGTCAAAACCAAAACGTATACCTTGAACCAAAGCGGGGATATAGCACCAGAGAAAATCCGTCAGCCAGGCCAGAGGGTCAATACCAGGAAGTCAATCAGAAACCTAGAACTCAGACAAGGGGGAAACACTGAGAAAGCACTAGGATAGAATAACAGGGAGCTCTCAGGAACAAATCTGTAGCTGAAGTGAACCAGGATGCAAGAGCATGGTGATATGGGCCCATGGCTTTATATAGGGGAGTAATCAGCCCATATCACCAGCAGAAGCTCAACGAGCAATGAACTTAACCCCTGAGCTGCATGTCAGGAAAAGCAGCACAGGGAAACACAGACATAAGGAATACAGAGGGCAGGGAGACAGGGTTGGAACGTGGGAACGTGACAGTAGCCCCCTCCAAAAAAGGTGACCTCAGGGCACCTAAAACAACAAACATGACAGACAGAATCAGGAAACCAGATCACGAACACCAGTCACCAAAGTCCTTTGAGGTCCCACTCAGAGTCGTCATCCTCCTCCACAGGACGCCCCCGTCTATGAGGGTTCCTTGAATGGCAACCCAGTGGTCCTTCCTGAACACCAGTCCAAAGGGCGACTGCACATAGCCCTCAGGGACATGACGGGGTAGGGGGATCTTGGCATCAGTTAGACTGGACATAGAATCAGTGGGACTAGGGTTAGACACCTTTTCCCGTCTTCTCCTTGAACGAGATCTAGAACTGATGACCCCCCCACACGACACGGCAACAGTGGGAGTAGGCTCACCTACCTGTGCCTTACCATGAGGTTTGGAAACCTCGGACTCTCTGTGGGGCATGGGTACAGTGGTGTTGCAATGTAGCTCTGGCACTGCTGACACACAGCTTGACTGGGTTTTTGGCACCGCTGACACACAGCTTGGGACTGGCACTGCTGACACACAGCTTGACTGGGTTTCTGGCACCGCTGACACACAGCTTGACTGGGTTTCTGGCACCACTGACACAGAGCTTGGGACTGGCACCGCTGTCACACAGCTTGGTACTGGCACACAGCTTGGGACTGGCACCGCTGGCACACAGCTTGGCTGGGTTTCTGGCACCGCTGACACACAGCTTGGGACTGGCACTGCTGACACACAGCTTGACTGGGTTTCTGGCACCTGCTGACACACAGCTTGGGACTGGCACTGCTGTCACACAGCTTGGGACTGGCACTGCTGTCACACAGCTTGACTGGGTTTCTGGCATTGCTGACACACAGCTTGGTACTGTCACTGCTGACACACAGCTTGACTGGGTTTCTGGCACCACTGACACACAGCTTGGGACTGGCACCGCTGTCACACAGCTTGACTGGGTTTCTGGCATTGCTGACACACAGCTTGGTACTGGCACACAGCTTGGGACTGGCACACAGCTTGGCTGGGTTTCTGGCACCGCTGACACACAGCTTGGGACTGGCACTGCTGACACACAGCTTGACTGGGTTTCTGGCACCGCTGACACACAGCTTGCGACTGGCACTGCTGTCACACAGCTTGACTGGGTTTCTGGCATTGCTGACACACAGCTTGGTACTGGCACACAGCTTGGGACTGGCATCACTGGCACACAGCTTGGCTGGGTTTCTGGCACCGTTGACACACAGCTTGGGACTGGTACCGCTGACACACAGCTTGGCTGGGTTTCGGGCACCACTGACACACAGCTTGACTGGATTTCTGGCACCGCTGACACACAGCTTGACTGGGTTTCTGGCACCGCTGACACACAGCTTGACTGGGTTTCTGGCACCGCTGACACACAGCTTGGGACTGGCACCGCTGTCACACAGCTTGACTGGGTTTCTGGCATTGCTGACACACAGCTTGGTACTGGCACCGATGTCACACAGCTTGACTGGGTTTCTGGCACCGCTGACACACAGCTTGGGACTGGCACCGCTGACACACAGCTTGGCTGGGTTTCTGGCACCGCTGACACACAGCTTGGGACTGGCACCGATGTCACACAGCTTGACTGGGTTTCTGGCATTGCTGACACACAGCTTGGTACTGGCACACAGCTTGGGACTGGCTTAACTGGAAGCTTGCCAGCCACGGGCGTGACAACTTCACTATCAGACAAAGGCAACATGATAACAGTTCTCCCACCAAACTCCTTGGTTGTGACCCCATCGGCAGACTCCATAATTGCAGCCTTGCTACCTGGCACTATGAGTGCGGTGGATGATGCAGATAAGCGTACAGCACCGCTGGTAATACAGCCTGTAACAATCTTACGCCCTGGACCACCCTTAGGGTGTCTGGCCATTTGGCGAGGCCACATACGAGAGGCATTAATGGGAATAACCTCCATGGCTTCATCCTTTGACTCCTTCTCGGCCAGGGAGTCAAAGTCCATTTGTGCTTCGGGATCAGAAGAAGGGGAATACTCGACTGGGTCTGAGATGTCAGTTACCCCCTCCACAGACCTGGTTACCCCTGGAAGGGCTCTCCTAGGCCTGGACGGTAAAGGGGGTCTGACCTCGGATACATGGCAGGGACTGATACCATCTGACCCAGTACGGGGCCTGGCACCATCTGACCCATCGTTGGAATATTCAGCAAGGTTATTAACATCAGTTGCCCCCTCCACAGGTCTGGTTGCCCTAGGAAGGGCTCTCCTAAACCTGGACGGTACAAGGGGTCTGATTACTTTGGATTTATAATGGGACCTGGCTTTGGTGACCCGACTGTGGGTCGTGGGCACAGCGGGCATCTTGCCAGCCTCAGCGTGCACTGGCATCTTGCCAGCCTCATCACGCACTGGCATCTTGCCAGCCTCAGCGCGCACTGGCATCTTGCCAGCCTCAGCGCGCACTGGCATCTTGCCAGCCTCAGCGCGCACTGGCTTGAGTGGGCACCATGATATAAAATGCAATGAACTGGCACAATAGAAACAGAGCTTGTCAGTTCGCCTTCTATTCATTTCCTCATGGGAAAGCGGACCACGTACCCTGCTTTCTAGAACAGCTTGATCATTAGAAGGGAGAAAAACTGTGTCCATTAACCCCTTCCACTTAGACATGAAATCATCAAACAGGTGCAGCATGGATTCAAACAATTTGCGCAGCTCTGCGGGCTTTATGGTTGGCTCTTGCATTATGTCACGTTCAGCCACAATGGCGGTACCTGGCATTCGCCAAGTAAGGCCCAGGTAAGAGGAAAAGCCGCTATACGCAGAGATGCGTGCCACAACAATCAGGATAAGGAAATTAACCACAGAAGACACTGGGGACCTCTGCACGGCTAATACCGAAGGAGCCCTATACTGATAGATCGGTCCTTAGAGTGGCCGAATCTGCACTAATGGAAAAAGGTTACCTTGTAGCCGTGCAGAGTCCTGGGAAAAACACAGACACCTAAAGGAGATATACTCAATAACTTGCAGGGAAGGACTTCAATAAACTAAAGCCGTGGTCTACAGGGATACACAACAAATAATACAATAAGCACAAAACCGCTAGGGATGTCCAGAAGAATGGTCAATAAATAAGCCAGGGGTCAAAATCAAAACGTATACCTTGAGCCAAAGCGGGGATATAGCACCAGAGAAAATCCGTCAGCCAGGCCAGAGGGTCAATACCAGGAAGTCAATCAGAAACCTAGAACTCAGACAAGGGGAAAACACTGAGAAAGCACTAGGATAGAATAACAGGGAGCTCTCAGGAACAAATCTGTAGCTGAAGTGAACCAGGATGCAAGAGCATGGTGATATGGGCCCATGGCTTTATATAGGGGAGTAATCAGCCCATATCACCAGCAGAAGCTCAACGAGCAATGAACTTAACCCCTGAGCTACATGTCAGGGAAAGCAGCACAGGGAAACACAGACATAAGGAATACAGAGGGCAGGGAGACAGGGTTGGAACGTGGGAACGTGACAAAGTGCTCATGCCACTGTACAGAGCACTGGTGAGACCTCACTTGGAGTACTGTGTGCAGTACTGGAGACCGTATCTCCAGAAGGATATAGACATCTTAGAGAGAGTTCAGAGAAGGGCTACTAAAATGGTGTACGGCTTGAAGGAGAAAAGTTACCAGGAAAGGCTTAATGATCTTAACATGTACAGCTTGGAAAAAAGACGAGACAGAGGAGATATGATAGAAACATTTAAATACGTAAAGGGAATCCACAAGGTAGAGGAAGGGAGTATATTTAAAAGGAAACAAAATAGCAAAACAAGAGGACATAGTCTTAGATTAGAGGGGCAAAGGTTTAAAAGTAACATCAGGAAGCATTATTTTACTGAGAGGGTGGTGGATACATGGAACAGTCTTCCAGTAGAAGTGGTAGAGGCCAAAACAGTAATTGAATTTAAGCAAGCATGGGATAGGCATAAGGCTATCCTAAACAAAAGATAAATCCAGGTAAAGTATCCATGTAATTGGGCAGACTAGATGGGCCGAAAGGTTCTTATCTGCCGACATTTTTCTATGTTTCTATGTTTCTGTTTACCTTATGTTTACAGGTCTGGGCTAGGTCCCTGGTGGTCCAGCAAGGGGGATAAAGTGTTCTTTGGTGTAGACCTTACTAATGGCTCATTCAGTAAAGAGTCAGAGTGCTCTGACCGGCCTCAGATGCCACTGCCCAAAGGGAAATTTGTTGGTATGTTGGTGGGTATATAATGGGTGGCACAGAGGGACCCTTACATCTGCGGCATATAGACAAGCTGCACACTTGGCCCCTGAACATGTCATCGACTGTCACCCCCTGACGGCTGCCCTGAGGATGGACTTTAGCAAAAATCCCTTAGCAGACAAAAAAGACAAAAATAAACCATTAACCCCTCCAATGCCAAGTGAAATATGTTTTTAAATGACTTTCCATTACCCACAGAGTAAACATATACGGAGGCACCCCACTGTATATGTTCAATGTAAGTAAGCCTTAATCGACAGGCAGAGGGTTTAATAAAGTAGGACTTCAATTGACGTTTAAACATGACGAGCATAAAACGAGGTGAACTGGCTCAGCAGTGAATGGGTTATAAAGCAAAAACATGTAAAAAATGGGTATTTCTAATCTCAGGACAAAACTTTGAAACTATTTAGCCGGGGCTTTTGATTTTGGGGATTGAACTTCGAAAAAGGTGTTTTTTCCATTTTATCATCATATTTTATATTTTTTAATAGTAAATTATGATGGAAATAATGGTATCTTTAGAAAGTCCATTTAATGGGGAGAATAACGGTGTATAATATGTGTGGGCTGCATAAACGTGTAAGAGGAAAATTAGACCTAAACACGAACAGCGCAGAAACGTAAACACGGTAGTCCTTATTTTTGACTTTACGTGGACTGTCATTTTTTTAAAGGATTCCAACTGATGAAGCCTATGGCGGAAACACGTTTTTGTGATCCTTTTTAATCAATAATAATATATCCCTTTATATTGTTTTTAACCAGCTCAAGACGGGTTCTTTTTAAATTATTTTTAATTATTAATAAATATTTTAAAATTGCTTGTTGCTTTACATTTTATTCTCCACCACGCTGGGCTGTAAGCCCCCCTGGGACATCACGCACGATGACCATACCGCGGGACCCGAGCAGAGAGGAAGGAACGCAACATCACTCAAATATAAGTATCCTCAGTGCTTTTTTTTATTACATCACAACACATGTCACAATGTTTTATTTGTCAATAATTCACGGTGAGATACACATTATATTGTCATTGCATTATATATTGCAATGCACATATATGCTGGTAAGACTTTGACCTTGTCTGATTTGTTAAGGTGCGCCTGGATTTGTTTTTATTTTTATTTTCCATAAACACAGCAGCAGGCACTTTCGGACTGACAATTGTAAAACCGCCCGTTCACTACGGGGTTAAAACCCCTTACTTAAATCTGGGCGATCTGGATGATCGTTGGTACAGTGGCTGATGGGTACACCCTAAGAAGTACCCATAGGCGAAATAACGAGAGCAGAATTGCTCTTGAAAATGTGAGTAGGTCATTTGCTCAATACCTTTAGTTAATACCGCTCTATATATTACACTATATACCACTCCTTTCCTTTTCTCACTTCCTTTTAATGTACTGACTCCATGGATTGACAGTCCTTAACCCCTTCACTGCTGACAACGTGTGGGACACATCCTCAGTTACTCCCGCTGTATGCTGAGGACGTGTCCCACACCTCATCAGCTTTGCGGGACCCCCGGCGGAGGTACTTACCTCTCTGTCCGGGGTCCCATGGCGTTCTGACTTCAGCATCCTCAGACGCTGAAGTCAAGCTCCTCCCGACGTAAATGATGTCATCGCACCATGCGGGATGACATCATTTCCAGGCGACCCCCCGGCAATGCCGGGAGATCGCCTGGAAGGGAGGGGGGATCCTTTCGGATCCCTCTCCCTCCCGATCGGGAGGTCACACAAAGAAAATCCAGGCAGTGCTTAAAAGGGGAGAATCTCCCCTTTTAAGCGGTGCCTAGCTTTAACCCCTTGCGGTGCACCCCTTGGTGCACCCCTTACGCCTTGCGGTGCCGAAGTGTGGCCTAGCTCCGGTGGGGGCCATCATCTTGGATGGCGGCTCCACCCCCAGGTCCCCCCTCACTGCCTGACATCCTCACGCATAGCGTGATGATGTCAGAAAGCTGGGGAACCCCTACCTGCCCGGAGATTTCCCAAGGAAATCCCCTGGTGGAGATAGAGGGATCATTTTAACCCAGATATCTGGGCAGCTAGGGGGTCATGGAGGGTGTCATTCGAAAGGCCTGAGCATGGCCTTTCGAATGATATCCAACATGACCAGGTATAATGTAAAAAAAAGAAATAATAAAATAAATAAATAATAAAAAATAAATAAAAACATGGGTTATTTTTGTGTGTCGTTTTTATTAATGCAGCAATATTGCTCCTATTTCAATTATAATGTGAATAATGATGCTGCACTAATGATTTTCTTCTATGGGGTGCGTTTGCTAAAAATCACATAATACCCCCCAAAAAATGTAATAAGTCCCCATTTCTAATTTTTGTACAAACGCACCCCATAGAAAATATAACCGCAAATGTTCATGTGATAAAAGGTGAAAAAAAACTATTTACAAGCTGCAGATGATTAAAAATTCAAATTTTTGTTATAATATATAGGCAGGACATGACGTATACATATAAAAATTAGATATTATGAATCTGCCGAGTCTGCCGGAAAGAACTATATATAATATTTTGCAGCACACATTGACCATCACAGACCCAAGATTCTCCACTCTGCACCCTGGAACCTGAATAAGTATACTCTGACCAGCACCCCGGAACCAGCCTAAGCACACACTGACCATCACAGACCCAAGATTCTCCACTCTGCACCCCGGAACCTGAATAAGTATACTCTGACCTGCACCCCGGAACCAGCCTAAGCACACACTGACCATCACAGACCCAAGATTCTCCACTCTGCACCCCGGAACCTGAATAAGTATACTCTGACCAGCACCCCGGAACCAGCCTAAGGTAGCAGGATCTCAGAATGCCGTCCTATGCTATCCTCCAAAGAACCCCATTCTTGCAACTGTATTTTATTTTTAAATGTATTAATTTCTGGCTGATTGCTTGGTTCAATGTTCCCTCCATTTTACTTATAAAAACTTATTTACCTGGTCTTTACCTCTGCTTCTCACCCTCCCCCCCCTCTTCCTGCTCCTCCTCCTTCCCCCTCCTGCTGTGTAGTTTTTAAGGGCACACTTAGCAAATCTCCATTCTATTTTGCAGCACACGCTGACCATCACAGACCCAAGATTCTCCACTCTGCAGTCCCTCCCACCCTCCCCATCCACCTGCACACTCAGGCCCGGTCCATAACTTAAGGGCTCCTTTACAGCTGTTTCCACTTCTCTCTCTAATTACCTTTACTCAGCCCAACCTTCTGGTCCTTCCCAAGCAACCATCACAACATTTCTTCTAGCAACCAGCTTCACCTTCCCTCTGCTCCCATCTGTTTCACTTACCCCGTCCCTTAGATTGTAAGCTCACGGGATGTCTGGCCGAGCACTTGGTTAAAGTGCTGTACTTTCTAGACAAGCTATCCTTTGGGCAGGGTTGTCTTTTCCTTATTTATCATGTATGTCTCATGTTTGTGCTGCCCCATTGTACAGCGCTACGGAATATGTTGGCGCTTTATAAATAAAAGATAATAATAAAATAATAATAATAATATGTCTGGGTCATATAATAAAATGTGGCTTCAAATCGCGTTTAAACATGATGAGCGAAAGCGGTAAAAATTAGCTCAGTGCACAGCAGTGAAATGCCTCAGCAGTGAAAGGGTTAACCTGAAGGACCTCCAAGTAAGCTTGTGTATCATTAGAGATGTGCACCGCTAAAAAATTTGTTTTGTTTCGTTTTTTTTTCGTTTCGGGTCGTTTCGGACCATTTTCACTTCAATTCGGTGATTCGATATCGATTCGAAATTTCAGATTGATTGGAAATTTCGGGTCGATTCAAAATTTCGGATCAAATTTCGAATTGATATAAAAAAAATCAAAATAATTAAAAAAATGCTCAAAAGATCTTAAAAAAAATCAAAAAATAAAGAGATTCTTTAAATTACTGCAGAATATTATAAGCAATGGTTTATTAGATATTGAATTAAAACAGGAATATTCGGATCAAGGTGTGGGAAATGTTTGACCAGCAAGGTGTGGGAAATGTTGTATCCCATAGGCTTCAATGTTAAAAATATTCCCGTTTTAATCCAATATCTAATAAACCGTTGCTTATAATATTCTGAAGTAAAGAGTCGCTTTATTTTTAGATCTTTTTAGGATCTTTTAAGCATTTTTTAAAAAAAATCTATTTTTTTTATATCAATTCGAAATTTGACCTGAAATTTCAAATTGTCTGAAATTTCGAATTGAATGACTCAAAATTCCGAATCGATGCAAAAATTACGTGTGGTCGACATTTCGGATTCGGGATGCCCTCGGAAGCACGAAAATCGTAAATTTCGTAGGAAAAACAAATCTGTACGAAACGAATTGCACATCCCTATCTGTCATCATTCCTGCATGATTTTGTGTGTAGACACAGGAGCGCGGCACTAATCCAACTGTATCATATGTTGTAGCGGTATTTGGGAATAACCACTTTAAGCGCTTGACGATCTGTGTCCTTTCACACATAGACCCTAAGCGCCACTTGAGTTCCCCTTTTCTCTTACCACGATCATGGTAATGAAGGGGTTAAGCAGGGCCCTTGCTTTTATGGCGAGAGATGAAAATTAAACATTACCGCAGGGACATATAAAGATGGTATGTTTGTATCTATTTTTGTTTTCATTTTCGCATGTCAAATTCTTTGTCTATATAACGCATACTGTCAGGTATTTTTTTGCTGGGAATGTTGCGTTTTTAAGATGAATTGCTTACGCATTTTAAACCTATCGTAGCCTGTATACTTAGTAAAAGGTTACATCTCTTTTGAGGCGTCTTTGTAACTAAGAGCTCTTGTGTACTGTAATTCCCATTGCTTATGTATTTTACAAATGCAGGACGTTAATGGATTTTGCGAGGGATACATTAATGTTAGGATATTTTCTTCTTCTTTAACAAACATAAAAGCATGACTGATCACTAGCTTTAAGTTATCTATTACAGCGCACCTTCCCCTCTAAAGTAGCAGTAACTCTTTTAAAAGTAATTCGGCTTTGTGCAGCTGCTAACTTTCCAGACAGGGATAATTTGAAAATAGTAATAGGACGGCATGAGATGGATGTGGAATTGCATTATCTTGTAAAGCAATGCTTTAAGTAACCGGTTTGAGAAGGAAATAAAGAGAGGAAGAACGAACAAAAAGAAATAGAAAGAGAGAGAAGATAGAAAGAGAGAAGATAGAAAGGAAGGCAGGAAATAGGGCTGAAACAAATAATTGATCAATCAACAACTAATCGATAATGAAAATAGTTGTCATCTATTCTCATTACTGATTAATTGGTTGGTCAATTAATCGATTTGTGTACAGCACATGCTGTATAGAGTCAGACTGAGTCAGATGCTACGTCGGAGGTGTTTGAAGAAGACATGCCGCTACATAACTCGGAATGATTTAGTTCTAATTTTATGTCAGACAAAACCAGTTTGTTTTTATTTAGTTTAAACCAGTAGCAGAACTATAGCACAGACCCTGGGGTACTGCCACTGGGTGGAAGAGCTGTTCTGCTGGCATTTTATCCATATATAGGGCTGGAATCTTGTGCCACCACCCCACCCTCCCTGCCTCCATCTCTGGTCACAAGCTGCCAACTCTCCCTTTGTTCCAGTTCTTTCCCCCAAACTCCTTCTCACACTTGGGCCAGTCCCTTGCCAAGACTCACTTCTTCCCACCTCCGGTCCCTCCTCTCACTCAGTTTGTTCATGAAATCATTATAAAAGGGACATACTTTGCACCCTGACCACTTTAGCTTATTAAAATGTTCAGGCTGCGTGAAGTGACCCCCATGTTCTCACCTCACTTTCCATTATGACATCATATGTTACAGTTTCAGGCATTTATACAGTGCTAGCATATTTCACAGCCCTTTACAAAGGGGAAGCACAAACAGGAGATGTACATGATACATGAGGAAAAGACAACCCTGCCCATGGGATAACTGTCCAGGTAATACAGCACTTTAACCAAGTGCTCAGCCAGACATCCCCCCGTGAGCTTACAATCTATGGAACGGGGGTAAGTGAAACAAATTGGAGCAGAGGGAAGGTGAAGGTGGTGGCCAGAAAGCATACAGCAGGGCTTGCATGAGAAGGACCAGAAGCTTGGGCTTAGGAGTAATAATAAGAGAGAGAAGTGGAGACAGCTGGAAAGGAGACTTGAAATTAGAGACCAGGCCTGAATGGGTGGAACAGCAGAGGGAAGAGATGCAGTTCATTCTGTGTGTGTGTATGCTGTGAAGAAAGAATGAGGTTTGGTAAATGTCTATCGGAGCGCTCGTAGCAGAGTTTGTTTGGGAAGAAAGCAGACATGGGCTTGAGCTGTGCACGCAACATCAATCCATCACTTTGAGCAGGTGCTGTCGTACCTGGTACCTGTGGAGCACCTGTGGTTAAGGTTGCCCCTCTCGTGTATTTTGGATAATATAGGGTTGACAACCCCTTTGGGCAAGCACCCCTTCCTGTCACAGGTGCTCCACCCGCAGGTTCTATTTAAACCAAGATCTGCAAGAAGCTTCAGAAAGGCCTGGGTCCTCAAGTTTATCCCATAAGAGCAGTCATTAGGTTAGTGTGATAGGACCTGCCAGGGGTGGAATACATTGTCGCTGTTGGCAGGCTTACGCAATCCATGGCCATCCATTGCAAACTAAACTTCCACCATTGTTCATCAGAGCTCAGCATTGAATCTGTGTAAGGGTTAAGAACTGTAGTGTTTTTGAAGGGGTTAAGAAATGTTTGTAAGCATTTAAAGGGTTAAATCTGGTACATCTCTATGTCTTAATGAATTTAGCTGCTGTTGTGGTTTCTTTTGTATTGTTTGAATATGTTTGGTGTGCTCTCCTCCTGTTTTGTTGTATATCATGTTGTCTTGAGATGCACCCGCACTGAAAGCGTAGTTAAGGTTGAGTGCTGCCCCTCTTGTGTATTTTATATATATATATATATATATATATATATATATATATATACATTCTTGATCGTTAAACTTAGAATTTATGCCCCAAATAATTTTAGGGGGTACCTAGGTAAGTAGAGTTTGCAAGCAGAATATATCAGGCTGTGAATTAGTGATGGGCCGAACACCCCTGTGTTCGGTTCGTATTTGAACATTAGAACAGCCCAAATGTTCGAATACGAACTCGAACACAATGTAACCCAATGGGGGTCGAGTACGCAAAATGTGTTCACAGTTCTCCTAAATGTACCGGTACATTTAGGAGACCTGTGGCTGCAGCCCCCAGGCCCCTGTGCTTGTTCCTCCGGTCCGGTCCGTCTCGTCTGCTCCTCCGTCCGGCCGGCCGCGACTCCTCTGCCCCACACCTCGTCTTCATGCTGACTGAGCCCTGATTGGGCAAAGTCCTGCGCCTGGCCTGGACTTTGCCCAATCATGGCTCTAATTCAATACTGAGCCCTGATTGGTCAAAGTCCTGCACCTGACCTGGGCTTTGCCCAATCAGGGCTCAATATTGAATTAGAGCTCTGATTGGGCAAAGTCCAGGTCAGGCACAGGACTTTGCCCAATCAGGGCTCAGTCAGCATGAAGTTGAGGTGTGGGGCAGAGGAGTCGAGGCTGGCTGGACGGATTATCAGACGAGACAGACCGGACCGGAGGAACAGGCACGGGGGCCAGGGGGCTGCAGGCACAGGTCTCCAAAATTTACCGGCAGCTGCCGGTACATTTAGGAGAACTGTGTACACATTTTGCGGTCATTTTTTATTATGGAATGTCCGCGGTCGAACAGACTGCGAACATCCCACAATGTTTGGCATTCGCCGAACACTCGAACGGCCGATGTTCGATTCGAACTCACGTTGGAATCGAACCGGCAGCCCATCCCTACTGTGAATATGCACTATGTGTATTTACATGCATTTTTTTGGAACATGAAATATAATCTTATGCAAATATCAGGTGTGGTTGAGCATGTGACCATATATATCGGCGTTTTAGAGTAATAAATACATGCAACGCACATGAAAACATTAATACTTGTTTGAGCGATTTATCCAGAATCTGTTTCAAATGCTAATTTAATAATAATTGTATCCGGGTTTTCGGAATTAAAGGACATGAATTAATAATCCGTCTGTTTGATTCAGACATATTGCACAACGCTTGTAGTTAGGGAAAGATAAAATGCATAAAATAAGTGTGTCATCAGCAAGTGTGATCTTTTAAGCATCTCCATTGATTAAAGTGACATGCAACGAACAGATAACGTGTATTTATTGCCCCCTTCCCTTTCATAAAGCCTCCATCAGCAGAACAATCCTGCCTCTCGAATTAGGCTATATTTTTGTCAAATTGTTCCATCACTTATCTTTTGTTGACATTATGGAGCATCATCTCTGATACAGTAGCAAGCGTTTTTAAATCTTAATTAGAGCACGTTTAACCCACGCAAGCCCTGCCGCTTTCTAAACGCTCCTCTGTTTTGTTTTTTTTTTGTTTGTTTTCTTATTTGCATTGTTAACCTTGCGTGCATTCTAAATATATAAAACCACAGAAAAAGCAAATTTAGCTCTATTTATGTTTTAATGAATAATTTCAATTTTAGGAACTTTAAAAGACGTCACGCTTTGCCTCGCTGAGCATTATGCATAATGATCGCAAACCGCGCCGAAGCCTTGTGAATTAAATCTGCATTTTATTATAGAAGCGATATAGCATTCACATTTTAAAAACTGATAAAAACTATTTGGTTGGATAAAAATAAGTGTTTAAAATAGAGAAAATAATATATTTCTGCTTAATTAACCACTTAATGAAGTTTTACTTTTGGGGTTATATTCAGAGAGAGCCGAACTGGCCCCGAATTTGCACTGAAGGGTGATTTTCCCCATACGGTACA
This sequence comes from Leptobrachium leishanense, assembly GCA_009667805.1. Lineage (NCBI taxonomy): Eukaryota > Metazoa > Chordata > Amphibia > Anura > Megophryidae > Leptobrachium > Leptobrachium leishanense. Next base: position 387,905,934 of record CM019065.1, read on the forward strand.
TTTTCATGGCCATTCGGCTATTCAAAAGCAGGCAGTTCACCAAACATTGGCGAATTGCCAGTGAAATACAGTGCCTGTTTGACAGCAGTGAAATCCCCCATTGAGAGCAATGGTTAACCTATTCACAGACACCGAACAGCATAGAAATGTCAGTGAAGAGCCCTGCTGTTCGGTGGTTTCATTCAGCAGGTTTATTCAGGCGAATCCCATAGGTTTCAATGTTATAAAAATCCACGTTCCTATTAAATATTTATTCAACTTTTTACTGTTTTCTTTTGCAGCAAAAAGTCGCTTTATCTATTTTGTTAGGATTTTTTTATGCATTTTTTGTGATTTTTTTTCTTTTTGGGCAAATTTTTTTCTGATATTTTCTTTTTTTTTCTGTAGCACAAACCTTTTTATTATCATTCACAGGATATACGTTAATTCCAGATATTTTCGTTTGTAATTTTGAAAGTTCCAGTCATTTTTTTTACCCCGTTCGTCGGCTTGTCGGCTTTTTCCAGTGGTTGGTCGTCGCTGTGTTAGGCAGATCGACGGCTTTTTCAGGTACGTTTCTGCAGGTTTGCGTAAGATCGTTGGGTACGTTCGGTGGGTTTTCTGCGTCATTTCGAATTGATACGATATTCTTTGGATTCGTTCGGCGGGTTATCAGTGGATTTTCGGATCCGTTCAGTGGCTTTTCCCTTCACTTCGGGAACCCTGCGGTGAATGTTGAATATTGAATCATAATTCGGAAAAAACTATTTGCTGAAAATAAATCCCGAAAAATGCCTAAAAGAGCCTAAAACATCAATAAATAAACTTTTTACTGCAGAATAAAATAATAAACAGTTTATTAGATATTGAATAAAAACAGGAATATTTTTTACATTGAAGCCTATGGGATTCGCCTGAATAAACCTGCCGAATGAAACTGAACTGGAATCAGACTGGAAGATGATCGCCATTATGAGCCAGGCGGCCATCTTGTTCAGAATATTGGTTCACTTGAAATAACTAGGTAGGTTTCAGTAGAAACTAGAATGAAGCTTACATAGAATTTTAGGAATGTGTTAGATTAACAGAGAAGCAATTAAAATGGAGGAAGATCCGGGCCGCTCTTGGCACGGAGAGACAGGATGACGAATGGATACATCAAGGTCACAAAGGCCTGCAGAGAGACAAAGAGAGCGTAGAAACCAGACCATGCCTTATCTGTGTGACAAATAAACATAGCCTCTAGGGAGGTGGGCACGGCCTGGATTGAGTGCCGCAGCAAATCACGAACTGTCAGACTAACATGAAGTTTGCCAATTTACGGCCAATGTATGGAATGCCTTTGTTTTTAACCAAGGGAGGTACTAACCCATATGGGGTGGAATAAGTGTCACCGGGAGGTGGGCTAATTGCGATGTACCTAAATATGTATTCGGGGTATAAAACCCCTCGTCGGGGTGAGATCGGGGCTCACTCTTTGCGATTTAATCCTGTGTGAGCATTCTGTGACGACACAAATAAAGTTTGCCTTTCCTGAAGAGACTCGTGTTCAGACAATCCTTGCTCGTGTCCGGTCCGGCTTCGTCCCGAGTGAACCTAGCAGATTCCGGTAACAAAACCACTGAACATCGGGGCATTTCACTGAAATTTCTCTGCTGTTCGGTGTCTGTGAATAGATTAACCATTGCTTCTCTATGGGGGATTTCACTACCGTCAAACAGTACTTCCTGGCAGTTTGCCATAATTTGGCGAACTGCCTGCTCTCTGAATAGCCGAATGGCCCCGAAATGGCACTGTACGGTGAAATTTCCTGTTCGGTGACATTTCGGGGACAGACCGACTCTCTCTGAATAACTTATGTGTTTGACAAACTCAGAATTTTGGATTTTATATTTTATTTATAAATCATAATTTTCAGAACATTATCTGCAACTATCAGGGTTATTCAAAGAGAATCGAAAAGCCACCGCACGTTGAGTGACTTTTCGTTCTCTTCAATTTGGTTTGATTTGGTGATCCGATTTCGGCGACCCTATTCAGCAAGCACCACAGGGTCCCCGAATTGCAGGGAAAAATCACTGCAAACCCGCCGAAAACTCACCGCCAAGCGAGGGTGAATGCACACCGAAATCCACAAAAACATCCGGATTAACCCGCCAAAAATGCCGGAAAAACCCGAGCAGGAGCAAATCACACGCAGCGCAGGCGCTGGAAAAAGCCGACACCGCAGACGAATGCAGTGAATAAATTAGGAAAACAGTTTGCTTGAATGTTTGAAAAGTGAAACGCTGTTTGCAAAGAAACTACTGAGCGAAAATGTCTGAAATTTACATATAAAATCCAATGAATGATAATAAAAAGGGCTGTTACAGAAAAAATAAGTAAAGTTAAAAAAAAATCAAAAAAAATCTGAAGTTTAAAAAAAAAAAAAAATACCAAAAAATGCCTAAAATATCCTAAAAAAATCTATAAATAAAGAGACTCTTTACGGCAGAATTTTATAATAAACGATTTATTAGATATTGCATTAAAACGGGAATTTTTTAACATTGAAGCCTATGGGATTCGCCTGAATAAACCTGCCGAATTAAACCACCGAATGACAGGGCATTTCGGGAACCTTTCACTGCTGGTTTGTGTTCTCTGAATATATGAAGCATTGCTTCTCTATGTGGATTTCACTGCCCTTGAACAGGCACCGAACAGCCACCGTATGTGCAGGCAATTCGCCAACATTTGATTTTCAGCATTCGGTTCCCTTTCTGCAGCCATTCTGATCTCTTTGAATTACCCTGAAAGTTTATTTTAACTTTTTTTTTTTTTGCTTTTTCAGTTCCAGCCATTGACAATATATGAAAAAATAAATGCATTATGAGAAATTCTGTGCTGAGCCTTTTTAAAAGCTATTCTTGCAATTAGGCATTTCTGTAATTTTCTGTGTGTGTGTTCTCTATAGAATGATGGTAGATTGGATGAGGTATTGAGGTATTGTAATAAAATAACAAAAAATCCATTAATGCACAACATCATCATTAAACAAACAGTCCTCAAAAGTGATGTTTTTTATAATAAAGTAATTTTTTTTGTCACTTTGTTATTTTTTTTTTTTAAGGTGGATTTGTAGATATATGCAACAGCCATGTGCATAATGACATCAAAATGACATTGCCCATTGTGACATTGGAAAGCAGGTCACGAGTGGACAGGCATTTAGTTCCTGGTGATCGTAGCTTCGTGTTCCGGCAGGTTAGTAAATTACAGCTGCAGAACGGTTCGGTACGTCTGCAGTTTTAAGTGTAAAATGTCTTTATGTCAATGAATCGATTGATCTACTCTTTTAATTAAGGAAAGTAAATCCTGGATAGACGGAGACGCTCGTTTCTCCTCAGAAGATCTAACTAGACTTATGGGTACAGGGCCAGATTTACAATCAGGAAAAATAGGCACATGCCTACAGGTGCACACAAGGGGTGAGGGGGCAACTTGCTCCAAAAAAAATGTTTTACAATAATTTTTTTACACAACAAACAGGGTTATTCAAAGAGATCCGAACGGCTGCCGAAAGGGAACCGAACGCAGAAATTCAGCATTCGGTTACCTTTCTTGGCCATTCGGCTATTCAGAGAGCAGGCAGTTTGCCAAATCCTGGCGAATTGCCTGCACATACGGTGCCTGTTCGGTGCCTGTTCGAGGGCAGTGAAATCCCCATAGAGAAGCAATGCTTCAGCTATTCAGAGAACACAAACCAGCAGTGAAAAGTTGCCGAATTGCCCTGCCATTCGGTGGCTTCATGCGGCAGATTTATTCAGGCGAATCCCATAGGCTTCAATGTTAAAAATATTCCCGTTTTAATTCAATATCTAATAAACCGTTCATTATAATATTCTGCAGTAAAGAGACTTTTTATTTATAGATTTTTTAGGATCTTTTAAGCATTTTTCGGGATTTCTTTGCCAACATTTTTTTTCCGATTTTTTTTATTTTTATTTGTAATGGTTTTTTCTTTTTTCTGTAACAGCCCTTTTTATTATCATTCATTGGATCATATATGAAAATTTCAGAAATTTTCGTTCTGTTGTTTCTTTACAAACAGCGTTTCACTTTTCAAACATTCAAGTGTACTGGTTTTTTTTTTTTAATCCATTCGTCTGCGGTGTCGGGTTTTGCTCTGTGCTCTGATTGTCTCCTGCTCGGGTTTTTCCAGCCTGCTCGGCGGGGTTAATCCAGATGTTTTTGTGGGTTTCGGTGTGCATTTGCCTGGGTTTTGCGGTGAGTGTTCGTTGGGTTTGCGGTTACTTTTCCCTGCACTACGACAGTTCTGTGGTGTTTGCTGAATACACCGCAGGGTCGCCGAAATGGGATCGCCAAATCACACCGATTTGAAAAGTGACGTGCGGTGACTTTTTGATTCTCTTTGAATAACCCTGAAAGCCTTTGGTACCCTTGAGAAAGGCTCTAAAAGGGGCCGAAACGTCGGTTCTCGGACACAATTTTTAAAATGGATGAATAAAGCATTGTGTTTTAACCCTTTTTCCTAAGTCCTTGACTGCGTCCATCTACTCGCTACATACAATTTTCCTGGACTCTGCACCTTGGCATTTTTGTTCTGCGCGGCTTTTTGCGGATGTAGAGCTGGTTTCTAGATCTATATATATATATATATATATATATATATATATATATGAGGGTTCAACAAACCCGAAACAGCGCTGTCCTAGGAGTGGCTTTGACCGGTTGCATAAACCTTATCCCTGCTACAAAGTCACAGTGTGGTATAGCATTGATTTTAGGATTCTGTGTAATAACAGACCCAGGATGCATTAAGGTGAGACAGAGGTAATTTGCATATCCTACCCAGAATTCCTTGCTGCATATGGGGAATGTGGCACAGGAGCTCTGGGATGAAATTCTTTGAATTGCTGTGATGTGCGGGTGGCTTCTGCAATATTAAACACACTTATTATAGTGTGGAGGCTTTTTATCTCACTTTTAGTCCTCCACCACAACCCTTATAGACACTTACTTATCTATGGTCCAAGCATCCACTGCAGCTGGTCATCATGCCTAGCTCCTAACGAAGTGTTCAACAAACCCAAAGCAGCGCTGTTCTAGGAGTGGCTTTGACCAGTTGCATAAACCTTATCTCTGCTAGAAAGTCACAGTGTGGCATAGCATTGATTTTATGGTTCTTTGTAATAACAGATCCAGGATGCATAAAAGTGAGACAGATGTCATTTGCATATCCTACCCAGAATTCCTTGCTGCATATGGGGAATGTGGCACAGGAGCTCTGGGTTGCAATTCATAGAATTGCTGTGATGTGCGGGTGGCTTCTGCAATAATAAACACAACTATATATATATATATTATATTTTATTGTTTTTATTTTATTTATTTATTTTATTAATAGCATTTATGTATTTATTTATTTACACTGGGTTTTTTTTCTGTTTGTTTTACAGAGAAAGGCACCTCACACTGTGGCTTTGTAGCCAGGGCCGGATTAACATAGGGGCGGATGGAGCGGCCGCTCCAGGCCCCTACATGAAAATAGGCCCACAGCTAAGGCTAGGGTCAGACGAAAGCAATTTTCCCCGCGAACGTAAAAAAGTGCGTCCGAACGCATTGACGTATTGTTTCACGGAATGCGCAAAAACGGTCAGACGACGCGCATTGTTGGTCGTGATTTCGTACGGATCGTCAATAAAACTCTTTTTGCGTCTGGACGTTATGTAGGCTGGACATTAGCAGCGTCTGACATCTCCTAATCACGCAAACACGCCGCTATGCCGCAGCTGCGCACTCAGTACGTCAGTACTAGCGGTTCAGCGTTCTCAAAAAAAATGCGTTCAAATTCCACTTGCGTTGCACGGCCGGACTTTTGTGCGGCCGTACATCGTATATTGGCCGTCATTGCCCGTCATCTGCTGCTAGTGCGGCCGTAATTATGTGCGCCAGAACGCACGTTAAAAGTGCGCTGGTCTGACCCCAGCCTAAGAGGATCACTGGCTGACAGGCTGCAGGCCACTTCTGAACGCGTCTCTCCCTCTCGACCACATGGTCTGCTCTTCACGAGTGCACTTGGACTCGCCCCCAGGGCAGCCCCGCGTCTGGATCACAGTGTGCATCAGTTTCTGTCACTCTGCACACCGAGAAGCAAATGCCAGCACACTGGCTCCACTCCACACAGGCGCCGGGCATAAGAGTGGACTAGCAGATCTCCAATGACAGGCATGTTTTGGCTCCACCAGGTACTGCAAATCAGAGCCCCACATGCACTGAGGAGGACCTGCTGTGTGCCTGTGTGTGGCAGCAGCTGCGCAGCAACTGACATGCTGTTTGATCTTCAGGGGCACAGGAGGACTCAGCTCTGTGGCAGCAGTGAAAAAAATAAAATGCATGATTCAGACAGACTGCTGGCACACCTGTGATCCTCCCAGCCTCACCCACTGCAGGATGGTGATTTTAACAGGGTCCAGCAAAAGAGAAGGGTGTGTGGCCTCATAGTATGTCCCCCAACACCTCCAAGCTAGGCTTGTGCACCGATTTGTTTTTCAGTTCGATTCGGTTTGATTTGTTTGGATGTTTAAAATTTTCGATTCGGCTCGTTTCGACCGATTTCTGTTTCGATTCGGTTCGGTTCGGTTCGGCTCGTTTTTCGTGTACATTTGTTTTCGGAATATCGACCATTTTTCGTATTTTCGGGTCACTTTGCTCGTTTTTTGTATCGACTTTTCGGAAATTTCAGAAATTTTCGTTTTTTCGGAACGTCTGTTCTCCTCGTTTCAAAGTGTCTACGATAATTCTGGCGATTCTATCGTGTTTTTTTTTTTATTAAATAAAGATCCTTTTTTTCTTATGAATAATTGAATATAAATTTCACAACTTTATTTAATCATATTAAAATGGTATGAAAGCCAAGGAACAAAAAAAATGAACAAAACGATTTAAAAAAACGCTAAACTGACCCGAATGCCACAAGAAACAAGTGATACGCATTTACAAATACAAAATTTACAGAATCAGCGATATAACCGATAATAGTTAAATATACGATTTCCAGAATTACCGAAATGGAACCGAAATCACGAATGGAACCGAAATCATGAATAGAGCAAAAATAAAATTCCATTTGACACATTTCAAGTCCATTCGAAAAATCCCAAAATTTTTCGTTTCGGCTCGGAAAACCTTTCGGATCTATCGGTTTTCGAGTCCGACCCGATTCGGAAATTCGGCCGAATCCGAAGACACGAATCGGGAAATTTCATGAAAATTCCGAAATTCCGAAACCCGAAACGCACATCCCTACTCCAAGCTCCCTCTCCCCTTCTATATATCCAGGGGAGCACACAAGGAAGGAGATCATCGAGACCCTGGTGAGAGAAACCTGGGGGCAGCAGAGTCACATGGAGTAGGTGAGAGGTTCAGAGGGAGAGGAGAATGTCCTGCTCATTCCCATATGAACCATAGAGAAAGGGTATTGTGTTGGTGAGAAACAGATGGAACTGAGAAAAAGTAATGCAAAAGTGCAGGGGAATGATGGAGAGAGACAGAGGAGTGAGGTACAAGAGGGATACACAGAGGAGTAGGAAGAATGGAGACGAGCAGGGCTGGAAACTTGCAAAGGGGCTTTAAAGAGGAGAAAGATGGAGACAGGAAGTGGAGATACACAGGGTTCTGGAGCATTGGATGAGCCAGGCACTTAGTCCATCACTAAAAATATATACAGAAGGAACATGTATCTTTCTATCTAGGTGCTCATTAGTTATGCTGATGTCATTTATATGGACACTCTACACACCAATGTGGCGTGCCCCTCCCCCTCATCTCCATTTCCTTCAGTCCCATTTGCCAAATCCTGCTGTGTGAAATGGAATTACCTCCACCGACATGTGTCACCAGGCAAACGGGGTTTGAATATCCCGTCTGCTGGTCACCGATAATGTCTACATGCATCCCGTGTCGGAACGCTCACAGCAGCGAGCCTTCTGTGATAGGCTTGTGCACAGATTTTTTTTTCGGTTCGATTCGATTTTTAAACTTTTCGATTCGGCTCGTTTCGACCGATTTCTGTTTCGATTCGGTTCGGCTCGACTCGTTTTTCGTGTACTTTTTTTCAGAATTTCGACCATTTTTCGTATTTTCGTGTCACTTAGCTCGTTTTTTGTATCGACTCTTCCTATTTTCGGAAATTTTCGTTTTTTTCGGAACGTCTGTTCTCCTCGTTTCAAAGCAATAAATTTCGATTTGACACATTTCAAGTACATTCAAAAATTCCGAAAATATTTCGTTTCGGCTCGGAAAACTTTTCGGATCTGCCATTTTCGGATCTAAAAATTTTCGGAAAATCGGACGCATCCGAAAATACGAATCGGGAAATTTCGTGAAAATTCCGAAATTCCGAAACCCGAAAAGCACATCCCTAATCTGTGACACAGGAGCTGATGAATTGGTTCTGCATGGGTGCACACAGCGCCGAGCCATCACTCTGTGCAGGCACTGGGGAATGTGTATACAATAGCACGCAAATTCCAAGAAAAGTGAAATTAGTGCAGCATATCTATCCAGTACAAGTTGCGTACGGTATGCAAAGTGCATAAAAAGGTGCTGGGACTTTGTGTTTCAGAAACCCAGAACTGAAGGGGAAGAGCAGCTCGCACAAGGTGTGAAAAGAGGATTACTGTATTTTCACCCAAATTAAAAATAAAAAAATAATTGGGCAGAAACTGTGTGTGTGTGTGTGTAGAATGGAGATATGTGTATATATCTCACACAAAAACTGATTTAATAGTTGTTTTCTGAAATTGGTATTCAAACGTTTTTCAAAGAAAAAGTGGCCCCGCATTTTACCTTGCACCTGGCTCTGTAAATACTACACCCGGCCCTGCTGCATGAGATAATGTGAGTGTGGCCGAGAGTGAGAGCCACGCAGGCGCTTACAGTGACCTGTTTACAAGCTCCCTGGCATTTGCGACCCTGCAATGCTCGGTGGATCAGTGGGAAACATGTCCGAGCCGAAGGAGGAATGATTCCAGCAATGTCGCCTGCAGCACCCTGGAGACCTGAACAGGCCCAGGGCGTGCCCCATCACACACAGAACCAGCCCCAAACTTCAGAGGATGGTGTTTGAAAAAAATGCGGTAGATCCTGAGTATGCTCATACTCGTTACCCATTGCCAATAGTTTATTGCTGTGGATCCTGTGTATGCTCAAACTAGCTGCCCATTACTGTGAGCGTTATATTGCTGTGGATCCTGTGTACACTCATGTGCACTGTCCCTTATCGTGAGGTTTTATTGCTGTGGAGCTCTGTGATATTCTAATACACACTGCACATTACTGTGAGTTTTATTGCTGTGGAGTTCTGTGATTCGCTCATACACACTGCACATTACCGTGAAGTTTTATTGCTGTGGAGCTCTGTGATATGCTCATACATGCTGCACATTACCTTGAGTTTTTATTGCTGTGGAGCTCTGTGGTTCGCTTATACACACACCGCACATTACTGTGAGTTTTATTTGTTTAGTTTAAACTTATTTTTCAGTGTTTTCTTAACTTCTTAACACCACGGGGTGTACTATGCCATCCCCGCGGTGGGTCTAAATGCCACGAGACGGCATAGCACGCCCCACCAATGTCTATGGGCCATGACTGGCCCGCCCACCAGTTGGTGAGTCATTTGCTTCGACGAGACAGCTTGAACTCAAGCCGTCCCCTGCAGCCAACAACGTGCACTGCATGTCAGTTGTGTAGGCAGACTGGAGTAGGGGCCTGGCTCCCTGTAAGTCATGCTGTGCATCATAGCCCATCAGAGTCACCAGTCTGGTTTCCCAGGTGCTCTGACGTTGGCATAGCGTGACATATGCACAGTGCGTCATCTGACTCTCTAAACGAGAAATCAGCGCGAATCAATGGTTACCTCATTATCTATAAAAAGGCCCACCAAAATCCTCAGCACCAGGCCCATGATACTCTTAATCCGGCCCTGTTTGTAGCAGAGATAAGGTTATGCAACTGGTCAAAGCCACTTCTAGGACAGCGCTGTTTCGGGTTTGTTGGACCCTCATCAGCAGGAGCTAGGCATGATGACCAGTTGCAGTTGTGGTGGGCACTATCCTTTGTAACACTAAAATAAAATAAATAATACACAAAATTGAATTTAAAATCAGTTTTTTATTATTTATTCACTTATTTTTACACAGCTTTTTATGACTTACAGAGAGAGGTGCCCTCCCTATATCCTCATTATCTACCTCTGTGCCTGTCTTTGCCCCCACCCCTACCATTTACATTTTAAAAAAGTATTGCTTTTTTTGTTTGTTTGTGTTTGTGGGGGGGGGGTGAATGCTTCAGATTGCTATGTCCGCAGGCCCCTGAGATGTAAATGCAGCCCTATATGGGTGAGGAGTAGGGATGTGCGTTTCGGGTTTCGGAATTTCGGAATTTTCACGAAATTTCCCGATTCGTGTTTTCGGATGCAGACGATTTTCCGAAAATTTTTAGATCCGAAAATGGCAGATCCGAAAAGTTTTCCGAGCCGAAACGAAATATTTTCGGAATTTTCGAATGGACTTGAAATGTGTCAAATCGAAATTTATTGCTTTGAAACGAGGAGAACAGACGTTGCGAAAAAAGGAAAATTTCCGAAAATAAGAAAAGTCGATACAAAAAACGAGCTAAGTGACACGAAAATACGAAAAATGGTCGAAATTCCGAAAAAAATGTACACGAAAAACGAGTCGCGCCGAACCGAATCGAAACAGAAATCGGTCGAAACGAGCCGAATCGAAAAGTTTAAAAATCCGAAAAATCGAATCGAACCGAAAATCGGTGCACAAGCCTAGTGAGGAGCTTTCATGGATATGCTCCTATGTCAGGAGTTGTTATTTTTTTTAAGCCCTTCACTGCCAAGAGCGAAATGACTTGGTTCTTCAAAGGTCCCCGATATCAAGATATCTCGATTTGCAGTTGTGCGTATAAAAATGAATTAAATTTGCTGTGAGCACATTTTGGGACCTATTACATTCCTCGCGCACCATTTTGCGCCTGCGCAAAAACGCGTTAAAACAAGGGGCAAAACCCTTTGCGCTGAACTTCATATTACAACGTCCGCGCAAAAAATACGCGTTAACATTTAGCGCGGAGGGACCTGCTCGAGCATAACGAACTGTGCGTGTCCTACACTTAACATTGTGAGCGCAAATGCGTTTGTGCGCTGGTGCGCGCATGGTATTACAATCTTTAACGTCTAAAAATTACGCGTGCATAATTTTAACGTCTTTGAAAAGCTGGTGGTAACGGCAAATTGTAACAACCTGACCGTACCAAACTGCGGATTCACAACGGAGAACGTCGATGCGCACAAGATCCATCAAAAATGACCACTACCTTGTCTTCCGTCAAAACGTATGTCTGTTGTGCGCAGTCTCGCGTAAAAATTGACGGACTCGCTTAAAAAATTACGGACTCGCGGCAAAAAATGACGGACTCGCGTAAAAAATGATGGACTCGCGTAAAAAATGACGGACTCGCGTAAAAAAATCACATTGTGGTCACTGTATGTGCGCGCAAACATACTTTGCGCGGATTTTTGCGCGTCACTTTTACGTACGAAGGATGACAAAATGCGCGAGGATTGTAACACCACCGTTAATTTTCGAGCGATAACGCATTATGCTGTGCGCAAAAAAAAATGTGCCGCGCGAGCGAAATTGCGTGAAGAATGTAATAGGGCCCTTTGTTCGCAATTGGGCTTCAGAATCTGCCCCTAAAGGTTTTAGTTCATGACACAAGTGGTAAAACATTTTTGACCACATATGAATCTGTGTCTGAAAACACACCTCCCCAGCAGGTCCATCATGGAGCCCATAGCTGCAGTAGCTCCATTTGGCCAGCAGATGGTGACATCTCCCTGCCAAAGAGGAATACAATGGGAATATTCCCAAATATTTCTTACTGTATAATTAATTACAATGATTTTTCAAAAAAAAAAAAACACTGGTTCCTGATAGTGGTTTTCTGAAAACTCTCTTGGTAGTGAAGGGGTTAAAGGAATACAGTAACTTGCCAATTCTTCTTGTGTCTTGTAGTCTATGGTTAAAGAAACTCTATTGCTGTCCATCCACATTACGATCCCTCCCGATGAGTCATTCCCCATTGACAGCATGACCTTCTTATTAAATGAACATTGATATTAAATGTTAAACTCTCTGGGGTTTAGTTTACTGGAATTTTTGGTTATAAGTGCAGATAAAATGCACATATATGCACTTATTAAACTGTTGGTATTTTCTATGAGTTGCACATTTTTTTTTCTATGTTGTTAAAATATAAAATAGTTCATCGTGGAAGAACAAACATATTTGTAAACACAAAAATACGAAAATGCAATTAAACAAGCTGTGTTTTGCCATTCTTAACTAGGGATGTGCGTTTCGGGTTTCGGAATTTCGGAATTTTCACGAAATTTCCCGATTCGTGTTTTCGGATGCGGCCGAATTTCCGAAAAATTTTTGATCCGAAAATTTCAGATCCGAAATGTTTTCCGAGCCGAAACTAAATATTTTCGGATTTTTCGAATGGACTTGAAATGTGTCAAACGAGGAGAACAGATGTTCGGAAAAACGAAAATTTTCCGAAAAACGAAAATTTGGTAAAAACGAAAATTTTCGGAAAAACAAAATTTCTTTTGAAAAAACGAAAAGTCGATACAAAAAACGGGCAAAATGACACGAAAAATGGTCGATATTCCGAAAATGTGCAATTCCGAAAAACGAAAATTTTCGAAATTACAAGAAGTCGATACAAAACCGAGCACAGTGACACGAAAATACGAAAAATGGTCGATATTCGGAAAAAAAAATGTACCCGAAAAACGGGCCAAACCGAATCGAATCGAAACCGGTCGAAACGAGCCGAATCGAAAAGTTTAAAAATCCGAAAAATCGAACCGAATCGAACGGAAAAAAAAATCGGTGCACAAGCCTATTCTTAACCCCTTCACTACCATAATTGAGTGTACTTGTTCTTCAAAAGCACCTGCTTGTGCCCCATTACGGAGTATACTCCATGCGGGCAAATTGTGGAGCAATGCAAAGGATTCTCATTTATGGCAAGCAAAATTAATTTGCAAACGGGCTCCAGAATGTGTCCCTGAAGTTTCAAAGCACAGGACAGGACAGCCGTTGTGCCTGAAATTATTTGAAGACCTTGCAGGTCTGTTTTTCCTTCATGGAACCATGGTGCTCAAGCTATAATGAAAATGCAGTAGTGTTTCTTAGCCAGCAGAGGGAGCCCTCTGCCTACCAAACAGGGCTTACCTACAGTGAACATATACAATAAAGACACTTCTATGTGTTTTTACAGCGTGAATAATGGAAAGCGATTTCCCATAAAACCACTAGGTCCTGCCAGTGGATTGATGGAAAAATCACATAGTACTGAAGGGCTTATAGACTTATAACCCCTGACGCGGTTTCATCTATGTGTGGTGTTAGGCTAGGGTCAGACTGAGGCAGTGCGAACGCGCGTTCTGGCGCACATAATCACGGCCGCACTAGCAGCAGATGACGGGCAATGACGGCCAATATACGAAGTACGGTCGCACAAAAGTCCGGCCGCGCAACGCAAGTGGAAAATGAACGCATTTTTCGAGAACGTTAAACCGCTGGTACTGACGTACAGAGTGCGCTGCGGCCGCATAGCAGCGTGTGTGCGTGATTAGGAGATGTCAGACGCTGCTAGTGTGCGGCCAACATTACGTTCAAACAGCCGGATTTCCCTAGACTTCTTTTCACCCCATCGTCATGAAATACGTCCAGAATTGCGCATCGTCTGACCACTTAAGCGTATTCTGTGAAAAAATGCGTGCGCACGCATCGACGTACATTTTGACGGTGGCCGCAGAAAATGCGCTCATCTGTCCCTAGCCTTATCATGCATCATTTTATGCTGATTTTGTAATGCGCTGCAGAATCTTACATCATTATATAGGCTGAAAAGAAGCCGCGCGTCCATCGAGTTCAGCTTTTCCCACATCACCTACTTCTGTTGATCCAAAAGAAGGCACAAAAAACCCAGCCTGAAGCGCTCGCCAATATGTAACATTGAATATGAAGATTGTAATAGGGCCCTTAATCTTTAGTTGGACAACATTGAAATCGTCATATAAAAATCGTGCGTCGCATTTCTCCTTTACAGGGACGCTTGACTTATCCTGACCACTTTATTGATTGAGCCCCCCCCCTTCACCTCCCTCTGCTGCCCCGTTCTGGAAGAAAACATTGGATGAAGTGGAGGTGTTTCCTCCACCCAGCGACACAAACAGTAAGGGCCCTATGACATTCTTCACGCAAAAACGTTGCGTGCAGAAATCAGTGTGTGCACAGTTTTTTCACGCGATTCAGCCAATCAGAATTAAGAACCACAATTGTCTCCCGTTCAGTTTTTGCGCCTGTCATAGTCAATCTGCGCATATATGCTGCAGCAATAAAAAATGCACACACAACTTCTCCATTTTATTGTTTGGGTATGTGTAGAATGTGTAACTATACTTTGCTGTGTATTTTTTTCGGGCTGGTGTATTTGAGTTCGGCAGGTTGATAGAATTTGCCATTAACACCAGCTTTTAGGAGTTGCTAAAATTATGCGCGCAAAGGCTGTGCGTTACAAACTGCGCATAGATTGTAATACCATCCGCGTACCAGAGCACAAACGCATTTGCGCTCACAATGTTAAGTATAGGACGCGCGTTGTACTGTACGCTCGCGCAGCGTTTGCGCAGGTTCACCCGCGGTAGACGGATACGAGCGTTTGTTGCGCTGACATTGGAATATGACGTTAACCGCAAAGGGTTTTGCCCCTCGCGTTAATGCGTTTTTGCGCGGGCGCAAACGTATGCGCGAAGATTGTATTAGGGCCTTCAGATTTTTTGAGTTTACCAGCTGCCGGCCACCAGTACAGTCACTAGCGATGCCATCACACAGAGAGCGGCCAACGTCACCCTCACAGTAGCGATCGGTCTCAAAGAGGAAGCCGATGGATCGGTTCTGTGCATGTGCGTGCAGCTCTGATCTAGCTCTTTGCGCAGGCGCTACGGAAATTGCAATTGGTCAAAGACGAATAATCACATTATCTTTTTTTTTTCTATTCTTCTGACCATTAGCTGAGGATACAAAGACACGGATTAAAGGGACATAATACATTTTATCCATCAGGCATATGTTAAATGACTCAAGTAACATCCGAAAGAAATTCTATAGTTTCACTTTTAAATTTTTTTTATAAAAGAAAAAATGGTAGGGCCTGCCCCATCTTCCACTGTGGGCGTGCCACCACCGATCTTCCACTGTGGGCGTGCCACCACCGATCTTCCACTGTGGGCGTGCCACCACCGATCTTCCACTGTGGGCGTGCCACCACCGATCTTCCACTGTGGGCGTGCCACCACCGATCTTCCACTGTGGGCGTGCCACCACCGATCTTCCACTGTGGGCGTGCCACCACCGATCTTCCACTGTGGGCGTGCCACCACCGATCTTCCACTGTGGGCGTGCCACCACTGATCTTCCACTGTGGGCGTGCCACCACGATCTTCCACTGTGGGCGTGCCACCACCGATCTTCCACTGTGGGCGTGCCACCACCGATCTTCCACTGTGGGCGTGCCACCACCGATCTTCTACTGTGGGCGTGCCACCACCGATCTTCCACTGTGGGCGTGCCACCACCGATCTTCCACTGTGGGCGTGCCACCACCGATCTTCCACTGTGGGCGTGCCACCACTGATCTTCCACTGTGGGCGTGCCACCACCGATCTTCCACTGTGGGCGTGCCACCACCGATCTTCTACTGTGGGCGTGCCACCACCGATCTTCTACTGTGGGCGTGCCACCACCGATCTTCCACTGTGGGCGTGCCACCACCGATCTTCCACTGTGGGCGTGCCACCACCGATCTTCCACTGTGGGCGTGCCACCACCGATCTTCCACTGTGGGCGTGCCACCACCGATCTTCCACTGTGGTCGTGCCACCACTGATCTTCCACTGTGGGCGTGCCACCACTGATCTTCCACTGTGGGCATGCCACCACCGATCTTCCACTGTGGGCGTGCCACCACCGATCTTCCACTGTGGGCGTGCCACCACCGATCTTCCACTGTGGGCGTGCCACCACTGATCTTCCACTGTGGGCGTGCCACCACCGATCTTCCACTGTGGGCGTGCCACCACCGATCTTCCACTGTGGGCGTGCCACCACTGGTTGATACACTGTAGTTCACTGAAATAAATACACAGGGGGTTATTCAGAGAGAGCCGAAATGTCACCGAAATGAAACTAAAAAGTCTCTTTATTCATTGATTTTTTTTAGGATCTTTTAGCCATTTTCGACAAAATTTTTTTTATTTTTTTTTAACCCTTTCGCTGCTGAGGCTTTTCACACCTCTGTGCTGAGGTCATTTTTACCGGTTTTGCTCATCATGTTTAACCGCGTTTTGAAGGCTTATTTTAGTATATTACCCAGACATATTATATATCGTTCTTTCCGTCAGACTCGGCAGATTCATAATATGTCATTATTATATGTATACGTTATGTCATGTCTGTATATTATAACAAAAAATGCAATAAAATATGTATTTTCAATAATTTACAATGTGTAAAGTGTTTTTTTTTCACATTTTAACATGCGAGCAACTGCGGTTATATTTTGTATGGGGTGCGCTTGTTAAAAAAATTAGAGATGGGGTCTCGTTACATTTTTTTTTGTGGAAAATTACACGATTTTTAACAAACGCACCGCATACAAAAATCGTTAGTGCAGCATCATTGTTCACATTATAATTGAAATGGGAACAATATTGCTGCATTAACGAACCAAAAAAAAGAAAAAAAAATGATTTTTTTTTTTATAATTTTTTTTTTAAATATATTTTTATTTTTAATTTTAATTTCTATTTTTAAAAAAAAACAGTAGTGTTTGGTATCGTTGGAACGGCCATGCTCTGGCCGATCCAACCATACCAAACTTTAACCCCTAGCTGCCACGGATCGGGAGATAGGGAGTTCATTGCAACTCCCTATCTCCACCGTTGGTGGCAGTTAGGGGTTAACTCTAGGACTGGCGTCATCGTGCTATGCACGATGACGCCAGTCCTCAGGGGGAGTTCCCAGAGGCTTGGCCGACATCCAAGATGTCGGCCAGCTCCGGGAAAGGATCACGAACCGGCGCTTTTCAGCGCCGATTCGCGATCCAGCTCCCCAGGGGTTAATGCCAGGCACCATTTGGAAGGGCAGGCTGTGCCCTTCCAAATGGTGCCTGGGTTAACCCCCGCAACGCCGCCGATCGGGAGGGAGAGAGGTCCGAAGGACCTCCCCCCCTCCCTTTCAGGCGCCTCCTCTGCACATGCGGGGGGGCGCCTGAATTAGGTGTCATCGCGCTGCCGCGATGACACCTAATTTCATTGGCGGCGGTTCCGGATGCTGGGCTGACATTGAGGATGTCAGCCCGCACCGGGGGGGCCAGCGATCGGCCGGAACCCGGCCGAACGCTGACCCCAAAGGGAGGACCCCAGCCGGAGCCATGTGGAGGACGCGCTGAGCGCGTCCTCCGCATGGAAGTGGTTAAAATCATTTTTCTATTTTCTGTAACGGCCCTTTTTATTCTCATTCATTGGATCTTTATATGTAAATTCCAGGCATTTTCGTTCAGTAGTTTTTTTCCAAACGGCGTTTCAATTTTGAACCATTCAAGCGTACTGATTTTTTTTTACCCTGTTCGTTTGCTTGTCGGCTTTTTCCGGCGCCTGCTCTGTGCTGTGATCGGCGGCTCGTCAGGTTTTTCCGGCGTGTTCGGCGGGCTTTTTGCGGTGTGTTCGGCGGGGTTTTTGCAGTAGTTTTTCCTCTGGGCTTTCGGTGATTGTTCGGCGAGTGTTCGGCGAGTTTGCGGCGGGTTTTCCCTTCACTACGGGGGGCCCTGCAGTGCTTGCTGAATACACCGCAGGGGCGGCGTACTAAAATCGCCAAATTACTCCGAAGTGAGGGGAACGAAAGGTCACCGAACGTGCGGTGACTTTTCGATGCTCTCTGAATAACCCTGACAGTGTTTGTTAACCCCTTAACACCAAAGGACGTACCATTACGTCCTGCATTAGGCAGACTTTATCGCCGCAGGACGTAATGGTACGTCTGCGGCGTTTGCAGCCCCCTTTGGCAGATACTCACCTCCTGCGGCAGCTCCCTCGCTGATCTGAGTCCCACGGAGTCAGATAGGCAGGGTTTACTCCTCCCGGCGCACTGACGTCATCGCGCCAGGGGCGCAATGACGTCAGTTTCAGGCGTCCCCCCCCGCTGGAGCAGGGGAAGCACCTGAAGGGGAGAGGGGATCCGTTGGATCCCTCTATCTCCCTATCGCCGGGGACTAGGAGGCTGTGACCAGCATCGCTGGAAGGGTCACAGCCTGACCTTTCCAGCGATGTAGGGGGTTAACCCCTTAGTTGCCAGTTCGCGGCCTGGCACCAATCAGTGCAAGACCATGGCCTTTTTCCGGTGGGGCCGCCATCTTGGATGGCAGCCCCCACCTCTGGGTCCCCCCCGCGTCAACTGACTCATCACGCCATGCGCAATGATGTTAGTTAACCCGGGAAGCCCCTAGCTGCAAAGGGATTTCCTAAGGAAATCCCATAGAGGAGATAGGGGGGTTCTTTGAACCCCTTTATCTCCTGATCGGTGGCAGCTAGGGGTCATGTATGATACTGCTGGAAAGGCCAGAGCATGACCTTTCCAGTGATATCAAACATGACCATGTTAAAAGTAAAATAAGAGTATAAGAAATTAAAAAATAAAAATAATAAAAAAATAATTAATTAATAAAAAAATAAAACCGTGTGTTTTTTTTAATGCAGCACTATTGTTCACATTTCAGTTATAATGTGAACAATGATGCTTCACTAATAAAGTTTTTTTGGGGGGAGTTTAGCTAAAATCACGCAATGTCTCCCCAAAAAAAAATGGGTCCCCCGTGCTAATTTTTTTAACAAGTCTACCCCATAGCATATGACCGCAAAGGCTCGGATAATAAAATTAAAAAATATATATATTTTACACACTGTGGATGATTGAAATTTTAGTGAAAATTCACATTTGTTTCCCCTTTTTTTTTAAATTTTTTGTTATAGCATTTTGGCAGGGAATGACATATACATATAATAATGATCTATTATGCCCCCGTCCTTAAGGGGTTAAAAAAACAAAAAGCAAAGCAAAACAAACAAGTGTGTTGTAAACAGTCCCATAAGCTTGGTTATTTTTCCAACATTGTTTTTTCAGGTTTGTGAATCAATAAATTAGGTTATTATCCTAATTAAGCATCAGATGTCAGGAAGCTGCTCCGTAAGGTATTACCTTTCGCAAATAATTAAGACTTTTTGGGAGAATAGCAAATAAATTGGATAGTGAAAGCTATCATAATGCCAATGTAGGATCTGGAAGGATTTAATGAATAATGTAATGCCTGAAATCCTAACGAGGAAGGATTAATAATTACTAATCAATGAGGCGTGTAAATTATATAATATAACACTTTCTACCATAATAATAGAACTTTCAAACAATGTAACCGTAACCTGCTGAGCACCTTTTCACTCGCAGCGTGTGTTTGCATTTTTCTTTAGTCATTTGGTCGGTTTTATATTTCCCTATTAGGTATAATCCTAATTTTCTTGAAATACTATACATTTTAATACTTGCCCAAGAAATATCAAACGCTAAGAAAATGTGTTATTTAATG
The DNA here is from genome assembly GCA_009667805.1 of Leptobrachium leishanense. Taxonomy (NCBI): domain Eukaryota; kingdom Metazoa; phylum Chordata; class Amphibia; order Anura; family Megophryidae; genus Leptobrachium; species Leptobrachium leishanense. Next base: position 387,925,707 of record CM019065.1, read on the forward strand.
AGTGTGGTCTTTACGTTAAATTCATTTTTGTCTATAATTTTGCTTTTGCTCTTTCTTGTATAATGATCGTCTTCTGCAAAGTTTAATACCATGAATTAATTTGTATCCGGGGACTGTGATTAGCGATTTATAGGACTGTGTTACATCGTAATAATTTTATAAGTATAAAACACATTAAGGGGGTTATTCACTAAACAACAGTAGGGATTATTCAGAGAGAGTCGATCTGGCCCCAAAATGTCACCGAACAGGGAATTTCCTCGTACAGTGACATTTCGGGGCCATTCGGGTATTCAGAGAGCAGGCAGTTCGCCAAATGGCAGTGCCTGTTCGATGGCAGGGAAATCCCCCATAGAGAAGCAATGGTTAATCTATTCAGAGACACCGAACAGCAGGGAAATGTCAGTGAAATGCCCTGCTGTTCAGTGGTTTCGTTCGGCAGGTTTATCCAGGAGAATCCCATAGGCTTTAATGTTAAAAATATTCCCGTTTTTATGCAATATCTAATAAACCGTTTATTATTTTAATCTGCAGCAAAAAGTCTCTTTTATTTATTGATTATTTTTAGGATCCTGTAGGCATTTTTTGGGATTTTTTTCAGCAATTTTTTTTCCCTTTTTTTTTTCAAACGCGTTTTTTTATTTTTTCTGCAACAGAACTTTTCAGCATTCACCGCAGGGTCCCTGGAGTGCAGGGTAAAACCCGCCACAATCCCGGTGAACGCCCGCCGAAAACCCACCAAACACGTTTAAAAAAAAGCCGACGACCTGCCGAACACAGCGCCGGCCAGCCGCCTGAAAAAGCCGACGAGCCAACCAACTGGGTAAAAAAAAAAAAACAACTAAACAATTGAAACTCAAAAAGTTTCAAACGCTGTTTGCAAAAAAACTACTGGACAAAAATGTCTGGAATTAACAATTAATTAACAATAATAAGTCCTATGAATAATAATAAAAAGGGCTGTTACAGAAAGAAAATGCTATATAAAAAAAATTTGAACTTTTTTTTGGTCAAAAAAAATTCCGAAAATTGCCTAAAAAGAAATCCTAAAAAAATAAATAAAGAGACTTTTTGCTGCAAATTAAAAAAATAAACGGTTTACTAGATATGGGCTAAAAATGGGAATATTTTTTTAATTTCAGCATTTCACTGATATTTCTCTGTTGTTCGGTGTCTCTGAATAGATTAACCATTGCTTCTCTATGGGGGATTTCAATGCCTTCAAACAGGCACCGTATTTTGCTGGCAATTTACAAATATTTGGTGAATTGCCTTGTTTTGAATAGCCGAATGGCCACGCAATTGCACAGTATGGGGAAATTCACCATACCGTGCAATTTCCGGGCCAGTTCGGCTCTCTCTCAATAACCCTGTTTGTATCAGGGTTATTCAAAGAGAATCGAAAAGTCACCGCACGTTTGATGACTTTTCATTCCCTGCAATACGGCGCGAATCGGCGATCTTAGTTCGCCAACCCTGCGGTGTATTCGGCAAGCAACACAGGGCCGCCGTACTGCAGTGAAAACCCGCCGCAAACCCGATGAACACTCACTGCAAACCCGCCGAACACTCACCGAAACCCGCAGAAACAGCTGGATTAACCCCGCCGAACACGCCTGAGAAACCCGACTAGCCGTCGATCACAGTGCAGAGCAGCCGCCAGAAAAACCAGACACGCAGACAAATGGGGTGAAAAGGAAAAAAAAAACAGTACGCTTAAGGCTAGGGTCAGACGAACGCATTTTTATGTTGTCTGTGAAAAAGTGCGTTCGAACGAATGGACGCATTTTTTCACAGAATACGTGATAGTGGTCATACGATGCGCATTTTCGTCCGTGATTTTGTACGGATCATCAATAAAACACTTTTTGCATCTGGACGTTATGTTGGCCGGACATTAGCAGCGTCTGACGTCTCCTAATCACACACACACGCCGCTAGCGGACGCAGCGCACTCTGTACGTCAGTACCTGCGGTTTCACGTTCTCGAAAAAATGCGTTCATTTTCCACTTGCGTTGCGCAGCCGGACTTTTGTGCGACCGTACTTCGTATATTGGCCGTCATTGCCCGGCATCTGCTGCTAGTGCGGCCGTGATTCAATGATGTAAAACATGGAAAACTGTTTGTGACAGGTCGGTGCTGAATGCATGCTTTTATTTTTAATATATCAGTGCCGCACTTCATATCTCAGAATGAAAATAATTGTGCTGAGCTAAATTGCACTTGACTAAGACCTTTATGTTTAATAAATTGGAAAGTATATATCTGCTGCATGGGATTTAAGATATTATTAGTTTCCGAGCAGATCTACGTAATTCTGCACTTGTGTTCCTGAGGACGTGTTATGCGCCAATTGACATTCCTTAGCTTTCTCTGAAATGCGTAATAATAATAAAAAAAAAAAAAAATTATCGCCATTGTGTATACCGTATATTTGAGGATTCAACCATGTTTTAATCAAGATATAACAAAAAAAAAAATCACTGTTTGATGTGCAAATATTCATCCCTTCGCCTGGTGCTTCTGTGTGTTATTGCCGCTGCGATGTGATAAAATACTTAGGGAGGAAAATGAAAAAAAGAAAAAAAAAAGGGAGAAAAATTCTTTGCTGCTCCTTTCACACATGTTCATACAGATTTCTGTTTGAAATCCTATTCGGAATGTTTACCATGTAGACCTCGCTGTCTATGGATGGCGAGAGGCTCCCACTTTCCTTGCTTCGATACACACATGGCTGAGGAAATTTAATTATATTTTGCCTACTTTACATGCACCTTTATGATTTGGTGAGGAATAGACAACACCATCTCAGCATCTTGGAATAAAGGCATCTTTCGGAATGCTCTCCCCCCAACCCCAAACACTTTTACTTTGCAGTGAAAAAGCTACAGATTTGATTCCAGTTGAGCCTCATTTCCGCGTGAGTTCGTCCGGCTGCACCTGAAAGTGCGTGCATCAAAAGAAGGAGCAGAATCTGTTGCCGAAAAATGATGGGAAAACGAAACAGTAGGTGTAGGTATCTTCTTACTTTAAGATAGGAAAATGAGCCAATTTATTAATAAAATAAATAAATAAATAAAACGGACAGGCAATGCACCCAAACGCGTTTCGCGAGCACAATCGCTTCCTCAGGCTAGGGTCAGACTGAGGCAGTGCGAACGCGCGTTCTGGCGCACTTAATCACGGCCGTGCTAGCAGCAGATGCCGGGCAATGACGGCCAATATACGAAGTACGGTCGCACAACGCAAGTGGAAAATGAACGCATTTTTTCGAGAACGTTAAACCACTAGTACTGACGTACAGAGTGCGCTGCGTCCGCTAGCGGCGTGTGTGTGTGAATTGGAGATGTCAGACGCTGCTAATGTCCGGCCAACATAACGTCCAGACACAAAAAGAGTTTTATTGATGATCCGTACAAAATCACGGATGAAAATGCGCATCGTATGACCGCTATCGCGTACTCCGTGAAAAAATACGTCCATTCTTCGAACGCACATTTTCACGGACAACGTGAAAAATGCGTTAGTCTGACCCTAGCCTAAGTAGGTGTCACCCATCAGGTGACACCTACTGAGGAAGCGATTGTATTCGCGAAATGCGTTTGGGTGCATTGCCTGTCCGTTTTATTTATTTACTTTATTAATAAATCGGCTCATTTGCCTATTTTGTAGATCCTGGCCTTTTATTTGGCGTTGAAAGGATTTCTGCTGATCGTTTGGGAGATTCAGTACTCGCGTCAGTTCTTCCGGCTGCACCTGCAAGTGCGTGCATCAAAAGAAGGAGCAGAATCTGTTGCCGAAAAATGATGGGAAAACGAAACAGTAGGTGTAGGTATCTTCTTACTTTAACATAGGAAAATGAGCCAATTTATTAATAAAATAAATAAATAAATAAAACGGACAGGCAATGCACCCAAACGCGTTTCGCGAGCACAATCGCTTCCTCAGTAGGTGTCACCCATCAGGTGACACCTACTGAGGAAGCGATTGTATTCGCGAAATGCGTTTGGGTGCATTGCCTGTCCGTTTTATTTATTTACTTTATTAATAAATCGGCTCATTTGCCTATTTTGTAGATCCTGGCCTTTTATTTGGCGTTGAAAGGATTTCTGCTGATCGTTTGGGAGATTCGGTACTCGCGTGAGTTCTTCCGGCTGCACCTGCAAGTGCGTGCATCAAAAGAAGGAGCAGAATCTGTTGCCGAAAAATGATGGGAAAACGAAACAGTAGGTGTAGGTATCTTCTTACTTTAAGATAGGAAAACGAGGCAATTTATTAATAAAATAAATTAATAAATAAAATGGACAGGCAATGCACCCAAACGCATTTCGCGAATACAATCGCTTCCTCGGTAGGTGTCACCCATCAGGTGACACCTACTGAGGAAGCGATTGTATTCGCGAAATGCGTTTGGGTGCATTGCCTGTCCGTTTTATTTATTTACTTTATTAATAAATCGACTCATTTGCCTATTTTGTAGATCCTGGCCTTTTATTTGGCGTTGAAAGGATTTCTGCTGATCGTTTGGGAGATTCGGTACTCGCGTGAGTTCTTCCGGCTGCACCTGCAAGTGCGTGCATCAAAAGAAGGAGCAGAATCTGTTGCCGAAAAATGATGGGAAAACGAAACAGTAGGTGTAGGTATCTTCTTACTTTAACATAGGAAAATGAGCCAATTTATTAATAAAATAAATAAATAAAACGGACAGGCAATGCACCCAAACGCATTTCGCAAATACAATCGCTTCCTCGGTAGGTGTCACCCATCAGGTGACACCTACTGAGGAAGCGATTGTATTCGCAAAATGCGTTTGGGTGCATTGCCTGTCCGTTTTATTTATTTACTTTATTAATAAATCGGCTCATTTGCCTATTTTGTAGATCCTGGCCTTTTATTTGGTGTTGAAAGGATTTCTGCTGATCGTTTGGGAGATTTGGTACTCGCGTGAGTTCTTCCGGCTGCACCTGCAAGTGCGTGCATCAAAAGAAGGAGCAGAATCTGTTGCCGAAAAATGATGGGAAAACAAAACAGTAGGTGTAGGTATCTTCTTACTTTAAGATAGGAAAATGAGCCAATTTATTAATAAAATAAATAAATAAATAAAACGGACAGGCAATGCACCCAAACGCGTTTCGCGAATACAATCGCTTCCTCAGTAGGTGTCACCAATCAGGTGACACCTACTGAGGAAGCGATGGTATTCGCGAAACGCGTTTGGGTGCATTGCGTCTCTGTTTTACTTATTTATTTATTTAATTAATAAATCGGCTTATTTGCCTATCTTGTCGATCCTGGCCTTTTATTTGGCGTTGAAAGGATTTCTGATGATTGTTTGGGAGATCCGGTACTCCTCAAAATATTACAGGCTTCTGGTCATATCGAGTGTCTGATCGAGACACCGTAATATGTGAGTTTTATTCCCTCTCTTCTTTTCTCGATGTGTGGAGACCGACTTGCTACGCTATGTTTATTTCTGTTTTATTTGAGGTATCCATCCACAGTTAAAGTAAGAAGATAGAGAGAGAAAAAACACCATTGAAGGAAGCGCTGACTCCACCATATTTTTCTTCTTATCCTAAAATTATCCTGATGATCCAACACAAAAGGGGGAAAATTATCCCAAAAATAAAAAATGTTTTTTACAAATACCAGTTGATAAAACCACACAACAAAATACAAACAAAATATATGAGACCTGACAACACAAATAATACAAAAGTTTAAAAAGAAATCACTTTATCATGCAAGTATTCAAAAAGAAGTGACTCCAAAATACAGGGGTACACCTTTCTAAATCATTTTCTAAGTCTTGTCATACCCTTATATCCCAAATAAATTCCATATGGGAAATGTACACCTCTATTTATAAATATTTAAGTTACAATTTGCATGTGCCGATTGCTGGGAATAAAGCAATAAGGCACCTGCAGTAACTAAGGCAATTGGTAATAGCTGATGGTATCTTGCACACCTCACCCTCACACAATTCCGATTTGCAAGATGAAGTTATCAGTAATTCGGCACGCACTTAATATGAAGACTATACATTCCTTGCATTAAGTCCCTAGGTATCAGATATCAGTAGATATTCAATTATCAATCAGTGCATGCTGAGCAGGCAAAGCCGAGGGGGTGCACAGATTTAGCACATCCAACGAGCGTTTCGCATCGATCTGCTCATCAGGGACGCATGAAAAAGGGATTGTGAGACATTGGTCTCTCTTTTGATGGCCCAATCAGAGTTATGTTAAAACTTTTGTATTATTTGTGTTGTCAGGTCTCATATATTTTGTTTGTATTTTTTTGTGTGGTTTTATCAACTGGTATTTGTAATAAACTTTTTTTATTTTTGGGATAATTTTCCCCCTTTTGTGTTGGATCATCGGGATCCTTGCGATTTGCATCTATCTAGAGGTTAAGTCCCGCAAGCTGTGGGCGTACTCATCACCTTGACCCTTTAATTAGGCACATGCACCCCTCCTATGGGCTCCCTCCCCTTTGGGTTGCGGCGAGACCTTTAACTGTAATCCTAACATTAACCCTAAAACTGATGCCAGCTTTGATTTTGCCCAATGGGGCTAAAACTTTAAGGGCATGTTCTGAAGCTGAAAACCAAACAAAATTAGTTTGCAACAAATAAATGTTGTTTGCCATTGTCCTGCTCAGCTGGAGATCGAGATAACTACTTCATATCGAACAGCTGATGGTTACTTTGAAGACCCGAGTTTTCTTGATCTCAGGATTGAAAGGGTTAATAGTAGGAAACCTCTTAAAGCATAGCCTATTCTGTCACGTCAATTCCTCTGGCATCCACGAGGTAGCATTGGTATAATAGTATGCCCATAATATCACATTAACTCCTTCACTACCATGGTGAAATATGCTCAATGTTCAAAAGCTCTTGCAGCAGCCCAACATCGAGTAAACTCGATCTGATCATATTCTGGAGCAATGCAAAGGAATTCTGTTAAGTGCGAACGAGAATCATTTACAAATGGGCTCCAGAATGTGCACCCAAATTTTCCGCACCTTGGACTTTTCATCAGAGGCAGAAGCAGAGCAGCGGGAGGAAGCGGAGGCCTTCCCTAGCTTTCAAGGCCCCAGTCTTTGTGCAGACAGCATTCCTGCAGGTCCTCAGATCAGACAGGAGGATGAGGAGGAGGAGGAATATTTAAGTAGTGGGGGCATTGAAGGTGGGGATTCCTTAAGGGAGGGTTTTATGTGCCCAGAAACCCAAGGACTAGTACGTGGCTGGGAGGAGGAAGTGCACGATGGGGTCATCCTCATTGACCAGGAAGACTCGGAAGCTAATGCCACCTCCAGCCTACGCTGCATGGGCTCCCTTATCCTGCAAAGCCTGGTAAAGGACCCCAGGATTCGTGCTATCAAGGAGAGGGATCATTACTGGTTGGCAACCCTTCTTGATCCACAATACAAGGGTAAAGTTGCAGAGCTCATCCTGCCCGCACAGAGGGAGGACAGTATGAAAAAACTTGAGAACGCTCTAAAGCGACACTTGTGTAACACCTTTCCAGGCACTGGTAGGTTACCAAGTGATGACACAGGTGCTTCTGAGGCTGTGGATGATCAGAGGAAGAGCGGTGAAGGCCGGGGACATTTGACTGATGCCTTTTTACATTTTTTTAGTCCACGATGCCCAGGGACGTCAAATGTAGGCACCCATTGCCAGCTTCTTCACTGTATGGTGCAGGACTACCTAGGGGCAAGGGCAGACCTGGATACCTTTCCAGCAGATGATCCACTGGCTTACTGGGTGTTGAGATTGGATCACTGGCCAGAATTTAGCCAATATGCTATGCAGCTACTAGGTTGCCCTTCATCCAGCGTGCTTTCTGAAAGGACGTTCAGTGCCGCTGGAGGTTTTGTCACAGACAGAAGAGTGCGTCTGTCCACCGACTCTGAAAACCGGCTGACATTTATAAAAATGAATCAGTCCTGGATCAGCAGCTATCAATCCCCTGATGCTGAAGTAACTGAATAGATCGGGGATGTATTCTGCATTCACAAAACCTCCAGCACTGAACTCTTCCACAATACCACAGAGGGGTTACTTACGGTGTGAAGGCACTTGCTGCCACCAAAGGTAAAATATTTGGGTGCACTGACGCCTGTACCAGATTCATATCATTTTAATATATGCCCGCAGGGTCCAACCCTGCACTCTTCCACAATACCACAGAGGGGTTACGGTGTGACCGCACTGTTGCTGACACTAAAGGCCCAATTTTAAAGAACCTATTGTTACTTTCATCCAAAGCCTGCATAAGTTTCACCATAATTTAGCCAAAAAAATCACTAAACTTGTTCTGCGTGTCCCAAAGCGTCTCCTCTTTTCATACAGGCTGCAACCCCAAGCAGTTGTTTATGAATAGATTAACCCTTTCGCTGCGGTGGACGCGCTCAGCGCGTCCAACCGCATGTCACGTTGCGTGCGGAGGACGCGCTGAGTGCGTCCAGCCTTTGGGGTCAGCGTTCGGCCGGGTTCCGGCCGATCGCTGGCCCCCCCGGTGCGGGCTGACATCCTCGATGTCAGCCCAGCATCCAGAACCGCCGCCGGGCTAATTAGGTGTCATCGCGGCGGCGCGATGACACCTAATTCAGGCGCCCACCCCGCATGTGCGGAGGAGGCGCCTGAAAGGGAGGGGGGTGGTCCTTCGGACCTCTCTCCCTCCCGATCGGCGGCGTTGCGGGGGTTAACCCAGGCACCATTTGGAAGGGCACAGACTGCCCTTCCAAATGGTTCCTGGCATTAACCCCTGGGGAGCCGGATCACGAATCGGCGCTGAGAAGCGCCGGTTCGTGATCCTTTCCCGGAGCTGGCCGACATCTTGGATGTCGGCCAAGCCTCCGGGAGCTCCCCATGAGGACTGGCGTCATCCTGCATAGCACGATGACGCCAGTGCTGGAGTTAACCCCTAGCTGCCACCAATGGTGGAGATAGGGGGTTCCAATGAACCCCCTATCTCCCGATTCGTGGCAGCTAGGGGTTAAAGTTTGGTATTGTTGGATCGGCCAGAGCATGGCCGTTCCAACGATACCAAACTCGAATGTGAAAAAAAGTTAGTAAAAAAAAATTAAAATTAAAAAGAAAAAGAAAAAAATATTTTAAAAAAAATTATAAAAAAATAAATAAACAAGTTTTTTTCATTTTTTTGGTTTGTTAATGCAGCAATATTGTTCCCATTTCAATTATAATGTGAACAATGATGCTGCACTAACGATTTTTGTATGCGGTGCGTTTGTTAAAAATCGTGTAATTTTCCCCCAAAAAAGATGTAGCGAGACCCCATCTCTAATTTTTTTAACAAGCGCACCCCATACAAAATATAACCGCAATTGCTCGCATGTTAAAATGTGAAAAAAAAACACTTTACACATTGTAAATTATTGAAAAATCATATTTTATTGCATTTTTTGTTATAATATACAGACAAGTCATGACGTATACATATAATAATGACATATTATGAATCTGCCGAGTCTGACGGAAAGAACGATATATAATATGTCTGGGTCATATACTAAAATAAGCCTTCAAAACGCATTTAAACATGATGATCAAAACCGGTAAAAATGACCTCAGCACAGAGGCGGGAAAAGCCTCAGCAGCGAAAGGGTTAACCCTTTCACTGCTGAGGACGTATGGGGAACGTCCTCATTGACTCCTAAGGAAAGATAGGGGTGGAGATAGGGGTTACTTTGTACCCTGAAATCTCCCAACTGTTTTCAGCTAGCAGGGTCATTTTTGGTATCATTAGAAAGGCCAGAGCATGGCCTTTCCAATGATACCAAACATGACCATGTTTAAAGAAAACAAATAAAAACAATAATAATAAAAATAGGAAAAATGTGTTTTTCTAAGACGTGAAATGGCTCAGCAGTGAAGGGGTTAAAGGAAAACAATTTACCGTCATTTGAAATATACATTTTTTTGTTTTTAAATGTTTCTATACATCCTACAAATCCGCCACTTCACGGGCAGGTTATGGAGACCTCCTAGGCACGATATTTGAAGGAATTTTTCATTTTTATTCTTAACTTTTATTTCATGGAAAACTCAATGTTCCTTTAAAAACGTTTGTTTTTAAACTTTTTATCCTTGTTTCCTGTCCCTCAGGGCACTACCCGGACCCCCATACACCTTTATGGCAAATATCTAGCATATATGCCCTCTTGGAGGGCACTCTAAAAATCGATCGTTCGGGTCCCATTGACTTACATTGAGTTCCGATCGTGTTCGAGTTCGAACTCGAAGTTTTGAAATTGTTCGAGTTCGAAGTCGAACCAAACACGGGGGCGTTCGGCTCATCCCTAGTAGTTACACATTCTATGCATACCCAAACAATAAAATGGAGAAGTTGTGTTTGTTTTTATTATTAATGCAGCATATATGCGCAGATTGACTTTGACAGGCGCAAAAACTTAACGTGAGATAATTGTGGTTCTTAATTCTGATTGGCTGAATCGCGTGAAAAAAAAAAACAGTCCGCACACTGATTTCTGCGCACAACGTAAATGTGCGCACGTTATTTTTTGACGGATGAAATAATGCCCGAGGATTTTAATACCAGCGTTAACACAATAAAGAGATATGTACACATATGTATGAATATACTAATGGTGATGTAACACAGAGAGCGGAAAAAAGAGGCTACAAATAGACTCCCAAAAAGACAACTAGCAAGGACGTATAATAAATGTCAGAAAAATGGTGCAAAAAATATTAAAACAATACGAATATATATAAATAGAATTGACGAGTACTGGGTGATGAACAGGTTAAATAAATAAAACGAAGGGGCAAAGGTAAACCCTTCATTGAGACCAGAGGGGGTACGAGTATTAAGTTGGTAGATCCAAAACGCTTCACGTTGGAGTAGCTTAACGTCAAGATTGCCCTTTCTAGGGCCAAGTCTGATCTACTCAATACCCACAAATTTGAAATTGTTAAGAGAACACCTTAACAATTGTGTGTCTTCCACAATCTTCCACAATACTACAGAGGGGTTACGGTGTGACCGCACTGTTGCTGACACTAAAGGCCCAATTTTAGGCTAGGGTCAGACGAAAGCATTTTTCCCTGCGAACGTCAAAAAGTGCGTCCGAACGCATTGATGTATTTTTTCACGGAATGCGGAAAAACGGTCAGACGACGGGCATTTTCGTGCGTGATTTTTTACGGATCGTCAATAAAACACTTTTTTGCGTCTGGACGTTATGTAGGCTGGACATAAGCAGTGTCTGACATCTCCTCATCACCCACACATGCCGCTATGCCACCGCAGCGCACTCTGTACATCAGTACTAGCGGTTGTGCGTACTCGAAAAAATGCGTTCAAATTCCACTTGCGTTGCACGGCCGGACATTTGTGCGGCCGTACTTCATATATTGGCCGTCATTGCCCGTCATTTGCTGCTAGTGCGGCCGTAATTAAGTGTGCCAGAACGCACGTTAAAAGTGCCCCAGCCTTAAAGCACCTATTGTTACTTTCATCCAAAGCCTGCAAAAGTTTCACCATAATTTAGCCAAAAAAATCACTAAACTTGTTCTGCGTGTCTGAAAATGTCTCCTCTTTTCATACAGGCTGCCACCCCAAGCAGTTGTTTATGAATAGATTCAAGGAAAAGCATTTACCGTCATTTGAAATGTCATTTTTTTGTTTTGTTTTTAAATGTTTCTATACATCCTACAAATCCGCCACTTCACGGGCAGGTTATGGGGACCTCCTAGGCACGATATTTGAAGGAATTTTTCATTTTTATTCTTAACCTTTATTTCATGGAAAACTCACTGTTCCTTTAAAAACATTTTTTTTTTAAATTTTTGTCCTTGTTCCCTGTCCCCCAGGGCACTACCCGGACCCCCATACACCTTTTATGGCAAATATCTTGCTTACTGTATATGCCCTCTTGGACTCTAAAATTCAAACTTTCGAGTCCCATTGACTTGCATTGAGTTCGGTTCGTGTTCGAGTTCGAACTCGAACTTTTGAAATTGTTCGAGTTCGAATGCGAACCGAACACGGGGGTGTTCGGCTCATCACTACTTATCATGTCATAATAAGTATAAAACTATAGGGAGCAATAGGACAAACAGGAATAGGGTGGGACTGAGAACATGTATGTAGTGTACTGTGTATGTACATGTGCGAGTTTATGTTTAGTTTTGTATGTTTGCGCATCCTTGGTTTGCAGGATGAAAGAACATTGATATAAGAAAATGTAAAACGATTGCAGGATGAATAAAACCCGTGATAAGCAGATTTTCAAAGTACGCTTAGGTTCCTAAAAATTAAAAAAATCTAAATAAAAAGCAAAATGAAGGCATAGACGGAGGTCTGCGCTATTTACAGCCACGGGAATAGAAAATAACTATCCGGCATTCATTATAATTGAGCTAAAAGTTAATGATCTTATAATGAGAAGAATTATCAGATAATAGCCTCAGGTATGGGAGGATAGGGAGACATTATCTGGTCCAAACCACTGTAAAAATGACAGGGAAGAGGTGGGATAGACGGGAAGGAGCAGGATATCAAACACAAGAACATGAACGAAACACATAGACACACACACATGCACAGACAGACACATAGACCCATACAGACACACATACACACACACACAAATAGGCACACATAAACACACAGACACACGTGCACAGACAGACACACACTCAAATACACACACACAGACACACACACAAAGAAACTTACAGATTCATATAGACACAGACACACACACAAAACACAGAGATACACATACACAGACAGACACTCAGGGCCGGATTAAGATCTCTATGGGCCTGGAGCTGAATATTTTGTTGGGCTTTTTTTGCAATTTAGTGAAATGAAAACCTATTTTAGGTTATTTAACAGTGCAGATACCGGTATTTCTAACCAGACAGATACTGAGGGAGTAAATTTTCAATCAGATTTCAATCATCACAGCGTGTAAAATAATTTTTTCATATTTTACCAACCAAACCTCTGTGGTTATATATTCTATAGGTAATTCTTGTTAAAAAAATTAAATGGGAACCTGTTACTGCATGTTTCTGAGAAAATATAAAATTTTAGCCCAAAAAATTGATATTTCCCATGTGCTTTGGATAATGGTGTTTTATGAATTATATGACTATGTATAAAACACTGAACTTGCTCCCAGCGTGGGAAATGAGAAGGTGAGTAATAGCAGTGGTATTGCTCATTTTATACGTGACAAATGGACAATGCCATCGCTTTGGAACAAAAATAAGTAAATAAAAAAAGTTTTGTTCTCTTAGATTTTACATGGTCATGTTTGGTATTAATGGAAAGGCCAGACTCTGTCCTGTCCGATGACACCTCAGTTGACCTTGCAAGGTGTAGAGATTAGTGGCGCAGGGTTCCAAACCCCCCCCCCCCGTGCACTTCGCTGCCGAGCGGCAGTTTAGGTTCTTGATGTAACAATTCGTAATAATGGATTGTACCATCACTTCCACGCTTGTTAGTGACATGAGAAATGTGATGTTGAGTTACTGCAGCATCATTGTTCACTTTATAATTGAAAAGTGAAAAATATTGCTGTTAGAAATAAAAAAAAAAAAAGAAAGAAATATTTATTATTTTACTTTTATTGTTACATAAAACCTGGTCATGTTTGGTATCATTGGAAAGGTCATGCTCTGGCCTTTCCGGTGATACCTGACATGACCCTGTAGCTGCTATGAAGCTGGAGATATAGAGGTCCAAATGCCTATTAATGCAGACAAATTTATCTTTTCTCTGGGCCTATTCTGGGGCATGGGCCTGGAGCTGCTGCTCCATCTGCCCATATGTTAATCCAGCCCTGCAGACACTCACTCAAATACATACACACAAACACACACATATAGGAACATAGTAACAGAGACACACTCATAGATACACAGAAACAGACACATACACAGACATGCACACACACATACACAAAGAAACACACAGACATACACAGAGACACATACAGACACACATAGGCAGACATAAACACACAGACACACACAAAACACACAGGTACACATACAGAGAGACACACTTAAATACAGACACAGACACAAAGAAACATACAGATTCACATACACACAGACACATACACACATAGGGGCACGGTAATACAGAGACACACATAAACAGACCTACAGACACACAAAGACAGACACAGAGACACATACAGAGACACACAGAGGCACACACAAACATAAACACATACACAAAGACACACTCATAAAAACACAGAGACAGACAGACACACACAGCGGCACACACACAAACATAAACACATACACAAAGACACACTCATAAAAACACAGAGACAGACACACAGAGACCCACTCACACAGACAAACAAAGACACACACAGGGTCACACACACATAATAACCCATAAGCATACAGACAAATATACACAGACACAGAGACCCACACAAACATACACAGACACACAGACACCCACACAAAGACACACATGCACAGACAAACACGTACACACATACCGACACAAACACACAGAAACATACATACACACAAAGAGACACACAGACACACACACACACTGTCAGGGCTATCCAAAGAGATTCGAAAAGTCACTGCACGTTCGGTGACTTTTCGTTCTCTTCAATTCGGTTCCTTTTGCCGATTGCATTTCGGTGACCCTGCGGTGTATTCAGCAAGCACCACAGGGTCCCCGAATTGCAGGGAAAAGCTGCCGCAAACCCGACGAAAACTAACCGAATGCACGCTGAAAACAAGCAAAAACATCTGGATTAACCTTCGAAGAAGCCGAACAGGAGCCAAATCACACAGAGCCGAAGCAGCTGTGAAGTAGAGGAGGCAGTGAATAAATTAGCAAAACCATTTGTATGAATCTGGGAAAATGAAACGCTGTTTGCAAAGAAACTACTGAGCGAAAATGTCTGAAATTTACACATGAGGTCCAGGGAATGATAATAAAGAGGGCTGTTACAAAAAAAATAAGTAAACTGAAAACAAAATAAAAAAAAAAATCGGACTTTTAAAAAAAAAAAAAAACAGAAAAATGCTTAAAGTATCCTAAAAAATCTATAAATAAAGAGACTTTTTGCTGCAGAATTTTATAATGAACGGTTTATTAGATATTGAATTAAAACGGGAATATTTTTAAAATTGAAGCCTATGGGATTCTCCTGAATTAACTTGCCGAATTAAACCACCGAATGGCAGGGCATTAGGGGAACCTTTCACTGCTGGTTTGTGTTCTCTGAATAGTCGAAGCATTGCTTTTTCATGGGGATTTCACTGTCCTCGAACAGGGACCGAACAGGCACCGTATGTTCAGGCAATTCGCCAGGATTTGGCGAATTGCCTGCTCTCTGGATAGCCGAATGGTCAGGAAAGGTAACCGAACACTGATTTTCAGCGTTCGGTTACCTTTCTCAAGCAATTCGGATCTCTTTGGATAACCCTGTGTATATTTTAGTACTCTGTTGAAGTACACAATCCATACATTATAATTAGGGATGCGCCGAAATTTCGGCCACCAAAAATTATCAGCCGAAAATAGTGTTTTTGGCCGAAATGGAAATTCAGCCAATAAAATCAGCTGAAAATTTCCCTTTGGAGGCCCGGCCAAGCCGGGGGCTCGCCTGAGTCTGGAGGCTGGCCGAGCTGCCTGCTCGGCCATCTTCCAAGCTCAGGCGAGCCCCCGGCTTGTCTTGGGCCTAGTTGCCTACACATACTCACCTACATCCTACATCCTCCTACTTTGGCCCTGAGCTCCAGCGGTGACCATCCTCCGGCTGTCACAGGCTGCTCGGCCGTCCTCCAGGCTCAGGCAATTTGCTTTTGGGCTGCAGAAGGTGCCCCCATAGTTTTAGCCTTGTGGGCATAGTGCCCAAAGAGTTAAAACTGTGTAAAATTGTCTGAAGATTGTCCTGATATCGGACATTCAGCAGCCAGTGCAGGGAACACAAGTTGCAACTGTAACTCAATTTGACAATAGATGGCGCCATCTACTGGTCAAATATGTTATTCTTGTATGAAATACACTGGGAATATTCCCAAATATTTCTTACTGTATAATTAATTAAAAATGAGTTTTCAAAAAAAACACTGGTTCCTGACAATGTTTTTTTGGAAAATCACTTGGTAGTGAAGGGGTTAATAATAAATCGTCATGTAGTTCCAGTGTCTGGGAATAATGTAATTCCTTCCATTCATCCCATACACCTGTGCGCTGGTTCATTGAAGACTGAAAAGTAGACATGTGCATTCGTTTTAGTACTAAAACGATTTAGTCCGAATTTTGGGATAATTTAGTTTTAGTATGACTCAAGAGAAACGAAACTGCTCAGTACAAAAAACAAAAGAAACTAAAATAAAATGCACTACATTTTAGTTTCAGTCCTTTTTGTGATATTATATTGATGAGTGAAGGAGACCAGCAATGAAGAGCGCAACATCGCAACATCCGAAGTTCTGCACCCTCCACATGCCAATGCAGGAGGATGTTCTATACAGAGAGGGACATTAATTCAGGAGGATGTTCTATATATTATACAGAGAGGGGTATTAATTAATGCAGGTGGATGTTGTATACATTATACAGAGAGGGGTATTAATTAATGCAGGAGGATGTTCTAAACATTATACAGAGAGGAGCCTTTTTTTTTTAGCCCTTAAAAATCCAGTGGCTGTGAGCGCGGAGATCGGCTGCTTGTTACATTATCTCTCAGTACAATGTATCAGGCTCAGCTGTTACAGTAACTGACTGCTGCTCATCACAGCGCTCAGAGTTTCAGTAAAACAAGTAAATAATATTGTTCTAACGTCTTATATATAAAAATATTATTTACTAGTTTTACTGAAACTCTGAGCGCTGTGATGAGCAGCAGTCAGTTACTGTAACAGCTTTGCCTGACACGGGGCAGTATTACAATGTTGGTGCCAACTTAACCAGAGCTGTTGTAACTGAAAACCTCCATAGGCTATAATAGCTCTGGGAAGTTTACACCAGCTCTGGTTAAGTTAGCACCAGCTAGATAATATGGCCCACATTGTGCTGAGAGTGAGAGATACTGTAACAAGCAGCGATCTCAGCCCTCTGAGGAGCCACTACAATAGTAATTGTATCCACTGGTTTTCGGATGAAAGAAATTAGTTTTCATACTAAAGAACTGAAAACGAATTTCTTTAGCAACTAAATAAATTGCATTTTAGGACTAATCCATTAGTTCAAAACGAAATTTTGTGCTGTGCACATGTCTACTGAAAAGGACTAGAAACATTGGAAAGTGTTTACTTTTTCTTTGTATCTTCTTCGTCGTCCAAGACGCTGCAAACGGTGATTCTGGATTCCTTCTTAGGCTAAGGTCAGACTAACGCAGTTTTAACGTGCGTTTAGCCGCACGAAATCACGGCCGTACTAGCAGCAAATGACGTCCAATGCCGGGGAACATACGACGAACGGCCGCACGAAAGTTCGTCCGCGCAACGCAAGTGGCCAACGAACGCATTTTTTCGAGAACGTCAAACCGCTACTACTGACGTACAGAGTGCGCTGCGGCCGCATAGCGGCGTGTGTGTGTGATTAGGAGACGTCAGACGCTGCTAATGTCCGGCCAACATAACGTCCAGACTCAAAAAGTGTTTTATTGATGATCCGTACAAAATCACGGACGAAAATGCGCATCGTATGACCGCTATCGCGTATTCCGGGGGAAAATACGTACGTTCGTTCGACCGAACTTTTTCACGGACGACGTGAAAAATGCGTTCGTCTGACCCTAGCCTTAAAATGTAATTGGCAAATAATCTCGCAATACTAATTATGTGCAGATTTTATCAGTGTTTTAGCTTCCGATTTCAATAAAGTAAATAAGACTCCTCTGCACACTCTCCCGCTGACTTCTCAGCAGACCTGCACTCCGACACGTTAAACAACGCAGCGATACTCTCGGGAATGCTGCTAGATTGAAATTGTGTTGGTTTTGGTAAAATTGAAGAAAAATTTAATATTCTGCAGAGGGTTTGATACATTCTATCAACTGACTGTGGCTCGAAGATTTTAGCACATGGGAGAGACTGGAGCTAGAGAGATCTTTCCACAGACCGATGGGTTTAATGCCACAAGGCAGACCAAGGCAAATAATGCATATTATTATACATATAATACTAACTTAACGCCTTCACTACCAGGAGCTTTTCCAGAAATCCACTGAAAAATTTCTGAAAAATCACTCTTTATTAACCACTTGGCTGCTATGGACACGCTCAGCACATCCAGCCAAGTGGTTCTCCTGTGGTATGGACGCGCTGAGCGCATCCATGCACAGGAGGCAGCAATCCGCCGGATTCCGCTGGATTGCTGCGCCCCCCCGGTGTGGGCTGACATCTTGGATCCGGCGGGGCCATTTGATGTCATCTCGGCGGCGCGATGACATCTAATTCAGGCTCCCCCCCGCATGAGCGGAGGAGGCGCCTGAAAGGGAGGGGGGAGGTCCTTCGGACCTCTCTCCCTCCCGATCGCCGGGGTGCACAGGGTTAATCCAGGCAACGTTTGGAAGGGCACAGCCTGCCCTTCCAAATGGTGGCTGTCACTAACCCCTGGGGAGCCGGATCACGATTCGGTGCTGAAAAGCGCCGGATCGTGATCCTCTCCCGGAGCTGGCTGACATCTTGGATGTCAGCCAAGCCTCCGGGAACTCCCCCTGAGGACTGGCGTCATCGTGCATAGCACGATGACGCCAGTCCTGGAGTTAACCCCTAGCTGCCACCAATGGTGAAGATAGGGGGTTCATTGGAACCGCATCTCCCGATCTGTGGCAGCTAGGGGTTAATGTTTGATATTGTTGGATCGGCCAGAGCATGGCCTTTCCAACGATACCAAACCTGACCGTGAAAAAGTTATTTTTAAAAAAAAATATATATATTTTAAAAAAATTCTAAAAAAAAATAAACAAGGTTTTTTTTGTCTTTGTTTTGTTAATGCAGCAATATTGTTCCCATTTCAATTATAATGTGAACAATGATGCTGCACTAACTATTTTTGTATGAGGTGCGTTTGTTAAAAATAGCGACATTTTCCCCAAAAAAAAATGTAACGAGACCCCATCTCTAATTTTTTTAACAAGCGCACCCCATACAAAATATAACCGCAATTGCTCGCATGTTAAAATGTGAAAAAAAAAACACTTTACACGTTGTAAATTATTGAAAATTCATATTTTATTGCATTTTGTGTTATAATATACAGACATGACATAACATATACATATAATAATGACATATTATGAATCTGCCAAGTCTGCCGGAAAGAACGATATATAATATGTCTGGGTCATATATCAAAATATGGCTACAAAACGCGGTTAAACATGATGAGCGAAAGCGGTAAAAATGACCTCAGCACAAAGGTGTGAAAAGCCTCAGCAGTGAAAGGGTTAATTATACAGTGGGTATACTGAACCACGTGAGTGTCCACTACAACCATTGTCCATCTCCGGTGTGATTTTTATCCTGCCTGGGCGGCTGCGTAAACCAGGAGTATCCATAACATGAAAATAGAAGGTTGTCATTTGTGCTTATTCCTATGGCTCCATGCAAAATAAAACAGAGGTTTTAGTTTACTTGAATGGCCATTAAAGTGTTAAAGCCCACCTGCCACGTCACGGCAACCTCTTTCAAGGTGGGTCCTGACCTAATGAAACCAATAGCTGCTTTATAAGCAAACACCTGTCCTCCTGCTGCTTCTAAGCTAAGAGACAGAAATGTGGGTTCATATTTATACCCTCAACAAAAACATTTCCACTTTGGATTTGAAAAAGAAAACACGGAAAAGGACAGCAGCAAAAACCGACCTGGCTGGGAATACAGCAAAATATACAAATATGCACAAAAGAGGTTTTGCGCCTATTCCCTACCAGGGCGGCTGTATCAACCAGAAGTATCCAGCCCACTTCATACATAAAACATAACAAGATTGTTGTTTGTGGTTATTCCTATGGCTCCGTGCGAAACAAAACAGAGCAAATGTTGTGGTGAGGGTATAAATATAAACCCACCATTTTTTTTCTCTTAGGCCGGGGTCAGACGAGTGCACTAGGTGCCCCCTGTAATGACGTGCCTCCCGGTGTCCATCACAGCGTTGCGACGCTTCGACGTGGCTGGTGACACTTTGTAGCGCATGCACAAATTGCACGCTACAAGTGCTCGCGCCGAAAGCCTCCCCATCAAAACACTAGACGCACGTTGGACGGTGCTGCAAAACGCGATCCTCCATAGGAGGATGGAGCCTTGCAGCGCTGATCACACTAACTGCGCTCAGCGAGGTGGCCAGACGGGCGTCGAGCGGAAGGAATGTCCACTCCCATGGACGTTTCTTCCACTCTTAAAAACGCTCGTCTGACCTCGGCTTTAGCTGTAAAGTAGCAGGAGGACATGTGGTTGCTTATAAAGCAACTTTTGGTTTCATTAGGTTAGGATCCACCTTGAAAGAGGTTACCGTGACGTGGCGGGTGGGCTTAACACTTTAATGGCCATTCAAGTAAACCAAAACCTCTGTTCAGTGTTTAGCATGGAGACACAGGGATCAGCACAAATGACAACCATTTCTTCTTGTTATGATTGTTTTCACTGTACTTTTAGGATCACCTTTTACCATGATTTTTGTATATTGTGCATTGGTATTTAATGTTTCTGCTGTGTTTTTGAGGAACAATTGGATCAAGCCCAGATTGACAAAATCGAAGCATAAAAGTTTTTTAGTATATGGGTAAAAACACGTTATTCTGCACAAATTATATGTCAATATCGCGTGACACAAATACCGTGCGCGCTCGCTAGAACAATCCCTATTGCGTGTGTTTATTCCCTGAAATTGTCTGAAAATTCATTTATCAGCACCTTTTAGCATTTGTAATTTTTTCGGAAGTCGGCATACCGATAAAGTCGAATTGAATCGATAAAGCTGATATTTTCTTTGAAACGTATAGTTCGAAGAGCTGATATTCAATCCAAATTTGTATCGGAAATCGAAATGTCGGTAAACCCGAATCTGGATCTCCCAGACTGAAAAATGGCCAAAACACGGCCAAAAAAAGGCAAAATTTCATCTATCGGGCCGAATTAAATCGAGACCTTGATTGGAATAGGGCTAGCAATATGTGTTCAATATGTCTACATGTTCTCTACTACAATGCATGGAGAGAGCCTGTGGAGTCATGGGTTCGATCCCAGCAAGAGCACCTCTCCAGTAAGTGTCCTTGGCAAGACACCTAACGGCACATACTCGCCACCCAGGACACACTTGAAAATGAGAGAAATCTCAATGTATCCTTCCTGGTAAAATCCTTTCACAAAAAAAAATGTATCACCTCAAGTTCAGCTTTTAACCTCGGGTCTGAAATATAACAGATAAAGGTTTTAGAAAATGTGTCTAGTTCAAATTAGGGATGGGCTGCCGGTTCGAATCGGTTTGATGTTCGATTTGAACATTGGCTGTTTGAAAATTCGCGAACTTCGAACGTTTTTGGGACGTTCGCTGAAAGTTCGAAAAAAAAATTCAAAAAAATGCTAAAAAAGATCCTAAAAAATCTATAAATAAAGAGACTTTTTACAGCAGAATATAATAATAAACAGTTTATTAGATATTGAATTAAACCGGGAATATTTTTAACATTGAAGGCTATAGGATTCAAAAACATTTCCCACTCCTTGTTGTTGGTCAAACATTTCCCACTCGTTGTTGGATCACACATCTCCCATGGCTTCAAATCGCGTTTAAACATGAGCAAAAGCCGTAAAAATTAGCTCTGCGCACAGCGGTGAAATGGCTCAGCACTCAGCTGTGAAAGGGTTAAAACGTGTTTTTTTTTATTTTTATTGTTTCCTGTCCCCCAGGGCAGTACCCCGCACCCCCATACATCTTTTATGGCCAATATCTTGCATATATGCCCTCTTGAAGGGGACCTTAGTTTTCGAACGTTCGAGCCCCATTGACTTTAATTGTGTTTGCATTGTGATCGAGTTCTAATGTGGAACTTTTTCGGGTGTTCGAGTTCGAATGTGAACCGAACACGGGGGTGTTCGATCCATCACTAGTTCAAATGTCAACTGTGTGACCACGTGAAGTCATCGTCTTTTCCACTTGTGTTCTTCTTGTTTATCTGAAGGCTTCCTCTCCCATCAGAAAGTCCTCATCAATGATCAACAGCAGAGATTAAGCATATTATTTGTTTTAGCCATCGCATTGTTTTTCTTCCATTGTACGCAATACATACAAAAACAAGGAGTTAATCACATTTAGATGATTTCGCTGCAACAATAGACCTCCATTGGGATCGCACAATTGCCTCCTGATGTTTCGTTGAAGGTTTAGGCTAGAATATGATTTATTTTTCTGAAAATGCTGAACCAAGAACAAAGACCTCTCAGAACAAACAAAACCTCCCATGGAATCACCATCAAAAACATTTCCTCTTATCAAACTACACACCTTCCATCTGCTTCCATCTCTCTATAGTATTTAAAATGCCTTGATATCACTCACACAAATAGATGTATTCTATTAAAATAATGCCCTGTGCGTAGGAACCTTTTATTTTACTTAGATTTATTGCATTATTAGGATTAAACGCTGGTTCAAATCCAATTTGTAAGGCAGGGATTAATTATTAACCCTTGCATTCCCTCCCATATTTTTTTTTCAGTAAGAATTATTAATTTTGCCTATTTTTCTCTTCTTTCATCCATCCAGGGAACCTGATACAATAGCCTCACAGCAATACCTGTTGTCCAAAGAAACAGCTCTGTCACGGTCCTCGCCGCTGCCGTCGCAGGAAGGGTAAGACTGGTACATCTGTAACATGATGCAGACCAGGTATCCCACTTCCAGTGCCCTACCTTCCAGCCCAGGGTTTCCGGAGTCCCGAGACACTGTTAATCCCTCAGGTTTAATCAACCCTCACCTGCCTAGGTCCTGCCTAGGTCTTCATATATGGAGACTACACCCCTTGCTCTTCACCTTCAGCATTGAAGTCTATGCTGTGTGACCTGTACTTTAACCCTGTCTATTGGATATTTGTGTACTAGACCCCTTGCCTTCCTTACCGGACTTATACTCATGGATTTGCCCTTTGGATGCCGTGTCTAGGGACCCTTCCTTTGTGGACCTTCTCACTGAGCACCCCTAGACTTTCACGTTATCCCTGCAAGCCATTCCTATTGAGTTCAATTCTATATCTGCCCCTGTGTTCTGAAATCTGCCTTTGTTTATATCCTGTCTTTTCTGTAAGTACCTTCTGTGTCTAGTTCTTTGTTCATGTCATGCCCCTCTGCCTCTAACCTAACCTATGTTTAGTTCACCCAGTTTCCTTCTAGTCTCGTTTATCTGTATAGTTCCTCTGTCTTTAGCTTTAGTTCTAGTGTATCCATAGTCAGCTCCTTTCCTGCCTCACCCCTTGTGTCTAGTTCCACTTCTGGTAAGCTCCTTTCCTGCCTCACCCTTGTCTAGTTCCACTCCTGGTCAGCTCCTTTCCTGCCTCGCCCCTTGTGTCTAGTTCCACTCAGGGTCAGCTCCTTTGCTGCCTCGCCCCTTTTGTGCCTAGTTCCAATCCTGGTCAGCTCCTTTCCTGCCTCGCCCCTTGTGTCTAGTTCCACTCCTGGTCAGCTCCTTTCCTGCCTCGCCCCTTGTGTCTAGTTCCACTCCTGGTCAGCTGCTTTCCTGTCTCACCCATTGTGTCTAGTTCCACTCCTGGTCAGCTGCTTTCCTGCCTCGCCCCTTGTGTCTAGTTCCACTCCTGGTCAGCTCCTTTCCTGCCTCGCCCCTTGTGTCTAGTTCCACTCCTGGTCAGCTGCTTTCCTGTCTCACCCATTGTGTCTAGTTCCACTCCTGGTCAGCTCCTTTCCTGTGTCCCCCCTTGTGTCTTGTTCCACTCCTAGTCTCCTACTTGCATTTAGTTCAGGTCCTGTATTTGCCCTGTTTTGTGTGTTTTATTAAAAACCACCTAGTGTCCTGTAACCTGCTGGCCGCTTGTTATTAACGCACACCGGACTCACCCGATCCCCGCACACAGCGCACTTGACAAGTTCCTTATCATACAAACAAGGCCACAATCAGGGGCTGTAACAGCCCATGATATGTAAAGGGGACCAGGGCTTCCAGGGGCTCTGTCCCTTGCCTATCAGTGTGCAGCTTGTTTATATGGCCTCCATGCCACCCAGGACCGGCCCACCAAGATGCCAAGAAATGTCCCGGTGGGCCGTGGCATCATCAGCTGGTAAGAGCACTCTGTCTCATCACTGAGAAAGTGATATGGTCTGCACCAGGTAGAGATGAAGAGTGAATGCTCTCCCACCAGGAAACCCATTTTATCCCCTTGCTGGACCACCAAGGATTTAGCACACTGCCTGTAACATAAGGTAAGCAGAAGAGGGGGATGTTTTATTTTTAGTTTAATGAAATGGGCAGCTGAGGGAAGGGGGCAGCAACCAGTGGCTAAGTAAGGGGCCCCACGATTTCTGATGGCCGTTGAAAGAGTTAAAAATTGCCTTGCACCTCAAAATGTTTAAAATAACTCTTCCTTAGAGAAAATATGTGCTTAATGTAATGTGTAAACTCAATGTAATTTGAGAGGTCACAGAGACCCTCTGTCTGAGGTGGAAGTCTCTCAATGCTGAGACAGCCCTCCAAGAGCACCCAGTACCCGAGATCAGAGGGCGCTGATCTTAGGTTCTGGTATATGAGGATTGAGGACCTAACTGATGGTTCTCAGTCAGCTCCGGCATGGAGAGCTATTGGATTCCACTGGTCAGTTGCCAGCTGCAGCCTACAGGAAGCCATAAGACATCTATTTCCATACTCTATTTATCTATACCAGGGAATGTGTGGACTCTTGGTTCATGTGTCCCTGTGTTTGTAAGTTCTAATGGTGTTTATTATTTTATGCAATATTTTTCTTGTCCGTGACGTAAGTAGGACTTACATATCATTTAGGAACTATTTAAAAACATCCTTCTCAAACAGTATATTTAGTTTATTTTCTTCCTTAAATGTGTTTATTCCTGTAATCTAAAGGGGAGACATCCCATGTTTTCAGAAATATACAGGGTTATTCAAAGAGATCCAAATTGCTTGAGAAAGGTAACCGAACGCAGAAAATCAGCATTCGGTTACCTTTCCTGGCCATTCGGCTATCCAGAGAGCAGGCAATACGCCAAATCCTGGCGAATTGCCTGAACATACGGTGCCTGTTCGAGGGCAGTGAAATCCCCATGAAAAAGCACTGCTTCAGCTATTCAGAGAACACAAACCAGCAGTGAAAGGTTCCCAAAATGCCCTGCCATTCGGTGGTTTAATTCGGCAGGTTTATTCATGAGAATCCCATAGGCTTCAATGTTAAAAATATTCCCGTTTTAATTCAATATCTAATAAACCGTTCATTATAAAATTCTGCAGTAAAGAGTCTCTTTATTTATAGATTTTTTTTTTTTATATATATATTTTTTTTTTCTTTTAACCCTTTCGCTGCTGAGGCTTTTCACACCTCTGTGCTGAGGTAATTTTTACCGGTTTTGCTCATCATGTTTAAACGTGTTTTGAAGGCTTATTTTAGTATATTACCCAGACATATTATATATCGTTCTTTCCGTCAGACTCGGTAGATTCATAATATGTCATTATTATATGTATATGTTATGTCATGTCTGTATATTCTAACAAAAAATGCAATAAAATATGTATTTTCAATAATTTACAACGTGTAAAGTGTTTTTTTTCACATTTTAACATGCGAGCAATTGCGGTTATATTTTGTATGGGGTGCGCTGGTTAAAAAAATTAGAGATGGGGTCTCGTTACATTTTTTTTTGGGGAAAATTACGCGATTTTTAACAAACGCACTGCATACAAAAATCATTAGTGCAGCATCATTGTTCACATTATAATTGAAATGGGAACAATATTGCTACACTAACGAACCAAAAAAAAATTTTTTTTTTTTTTTTTTATAATTTTTTTTTTAAATATATTTTTATTTTTAATTTAAATTTTTTTTTTTTTTAAAAACTTTTTTCACATTCGAGTTTGGTATCGTTGGAACGGCCATGCTCTGGCCGATCCAAAGATACCAAACTTTAACCCCTAGCTGCCACGGATCGGGAGATAGGGAGTTCATTGGAACTCCCTATCTCCACCGTTGGTGGCAGTTAGGGGTTAACTCTAGGACTGGCGTCATCGTACTATGAACCCGGCCTAACGCTGGCCCAAAGGGAGGACGCGCTCAGCGCGTCCTCCGCATACCAGCAGCTATGCGGAGGACGCGCTGAGCGCGTCCTCCGCATTAAAGTGGTTGAAAGTCCGATATTTTATTTTTTATTTTTTTGGTTTACTTATTTTTTCTGTAACAGCCTCTTTATTATCATTCCCTGGACCTCATATGTAAATTTCAGACATTTTCGCTCAGTAGTTTCTTTGCAAACAGCGTTTCACACATTCATACAAACTGTTTTGCTAATTTATTCACTGCCTCTTCTGCTGTGTCGAAGGCTGTGATCGGCTCCTGTTCGGGTTTTTCTGTGGTTTTTGGTAGGTTAATCCAGATGTTTTTGAGGGTTTTCAGTGTGCATTCGGTGGGTTTTGTGGTTTGTTTTCGTCGGGTTTGCGGCAGCTTTTCCCTGCAATTCGGGGATCCTGTGGTACTTGCTGAACACACCGCAGGGTCCCCGAAATGGGATCGGCAAAAGGAACCGAATTGAAGAGAACGAAAAGTCACCGAACGTGCGCTGGCTTTTCGAATCTCTTTGAATAACCCTGATAGTCTGTTGAGCTCTCTCCCATTAACCCCTTTGCTACTAAGTGAATTAAAAAAAGCAACACTGTTGTAAACCAGTGCTTTTTTATTTTTTAATATTTTTTAATTAATTATACCGTAAGCAATATTTGGGAATATTCCCAATGTATTCCTTACTGTAACAACCTATTTTTCAGGGAGATGTCGCCATCTGATGGCCAAAATAAGTTACTGCAGTTCAGGTCTCCGTGCAGGATTAGCTGGGAAGATGTCATTCAGACATATTCCCAGCTGGATTAAAAAAAGTGTTATGTCCTCAGGCATCACGTCCACAAGGCTAAAACGTTAGGGGTGTGTTCTGGACCCCAAATGCAAATGAAATTAGTTTGCAACAATCAAATTTCACTTACAATGATACAGCACAGCTCCAGATAATAAACACGATCTTGGGCTGCTGTGTCTGCTGCTGCTGCTGATTGTGTATATACGGTCATGGTAGTGAGGGGGTTAAACTAGTCATCATATGGCTATAGTCAGAAATACATCGAGGCTTCCATTTCACAAGGTTCCACTCTGAATTGACAAGTAAATTAGTTTCAGTCCACTGATATAGTCATTTTAAGGTTTCAGATATATTTTTAACACATCTGAGATCACTTGGTACTGAGAGACACAGAGCCGAGAAAGGTTTAAGGTTGTGAGACGAGACAGCAGCATCGTGTTTTGTGCCATGAACACGTTTTATTACTTTTTGTCATTTTTATTTCAATGGGCCACTGTTAAAATCCTTACTCTAGTATGAGAAACTCATTGAATATTTAATATCGACTTCTATGAAGTATAAAACGCGAGAACACTGGAAATTAAAAAAAGGGAGCGCTAAAGAACAATACGCGAAAACAGATCAGAATCAATGTAAACCGTATTTGCAAATGTTTTCATTACAGCCCGAAATGCACTTCTCTCACATAATATTTTTTTTCCCTTTCATTTTTGAGTACAGGGTAAAAATATGTAAATTGGAGGCTCGCAATATTTCAACTTTATTGTGAAATTAACCCCTTCAATACCACTCGATTTTTGTTAAATGTTTTTAATTGTAATAACATTTATTCGAAACATGGGATGCAAAGTTTACAATTAAATATATGGTAAAACAGACATTTTGCAGAGGGATTATTGTTCTGAGATAATAAAAAAATATAATGTAAATTTGCTCATTTTTAATTATTTATGTAATAATTTTTCCTTTACAGAAATATCATTGGGATGAAAGGTTCTTGCTTCTAGATGGCATCCCTTATCTGGCACAGTGTCCCGTGGGGTCTGCATTATCAGCATACAGGCAGAAATGGCCTTTGTGTCAGTAAATGTGCTACAGACAGATAATAAAATGGTGAGATCTCCTGCTTATGGGGATTTGTAGTGATCAGAAGGAGATTATTAGCAATGCAGTATCTGTATGTGCTGCATAATGCCTGTGTATGGCAATTACAGCAAAACCTTGTATCTGTATGTGCTGCATAATGCCTGTGTATGGCAATTACAGCAAAACCTTGTATCTGTATGTGCTGCATAATGCCTGTGTATGGCAATTCCAGCAGCACCTTGTATCTGTATGTGCTGCATAAGACATGCAAGACATGGTGCTGCCTGGAGCGAAGGATGAAAAATGCTGCCCCACCAAGAAAAAAAAAACACACATTGTGTATATGCGTATCACAGTGCACGACACTGAATTTGACATACCCAGCAGAGCCCAGAATTTCGAAATACCCAGCAGAGCCCAGTGTGTCACATACCCAGCAGAGCCCAGTGTTTCACATACCCAGCAGAGCATACCCAGCCTAGCCCAGTGTTTCACATACCCAGCAAAGCCCACTGTCTCGCATACCCAGCAGAGCCCAGTGTCTCACATACCCAGCACAGCCCAGTGTTTCACATACTCAGCAGAGCATACCCAGTAGAACATACCCAGCACAGCCCAGTGTTTCACATACCCAGCAAAACATACCGAGCACAGCCCAGTGTTTCGCATACCCAGCACAGCCCAGTGTTTCACATAACCAGCAGAGCATACCCAGCACAGCCCAGTGTTTCACATACCCAGCAGAGCATACCCACAGAGCCCAGTGTTTCACATAACCAGCAGAGCATACCCAGCACAGCCCAGTGTTTCACATACCCAGCAGAGCATACCCAGCACAGCCCAGTGTTTCACATAACCAGCAGAGCATACCCAGCACAGCCCAGTGTTTCACATACCCAGCAGAGCATACCCAGCAGAGCCCAGTGTTTCACATACCCAGCAGAGCCCAGTGTTTCACCTACCCAGCAGAGCATACCCAGGAAGGAGGGGGGAGAGAGAGATGGGAGTGCAGGAAGGAGGGGGGAGATGAGTGTGAGAGGAATGGATGGGGGGTGAGAGAGACAGACTTGTACTTAGCAGCAGATTCTGTCTCCCTCCATGCAGCCCAGCTCCTGCTTCTTTGCCTTCATAGGCGCTGTTCCCCCCATCTGTGAACTTCCGTGTTCACTCACTGTCCAGGCACTGCCTAGTGGCATCACAGGAGCATTGCATGCCGGGAGGTGTAGGTTTAGATTGGTTCTCTGCAATATTCAGTAATCCAGTCTAGAACTACACCTCCCAGAATGCAATGGTCTGGTGATGCCGCCAGGCGGCGACCAGACAGGGAGTGAGGCCAGATGTTCGACTCAGAGCGACCCGCTGCGCTGGTCTCCAATAGATGCCGGCGCAGCTTAAAAAATAGTGCAGGGGCTCAGCGGAAAAAAAATTGCTGCTCCCCAAAATCTGCCGCCTGGAGCGGTTGCTCCGAACCGCTCTATGATCGAGCCAGCCCTGTGTGTATGGCAATTCCAGCAGCACCTTGTATCTGTACTGTACAGGGATTTACACTCATTATAACCCCATGAATCTTATTCCTGCACAGCAGTGAGTGACCCCACAGATCTCCCTATATTCTGCCTCCCACTGGCTGCTGCACTGCAGCAGTAATGTGTTTGAACTTTTTGTTACAGTATAGATTGCCGCTGCTATTTACAGCTTGTTTTATCTCTCTGCAGGGTGCCTGGACCGTATGGTGCAATTTCAAGGCAGTTTGTCTATTCACTAAACTGTCAATTCGCCAAATACTGGCAAATTGACAGCAAAATATGATGCAGTTCGCCGCAAATCCCCACAGATTGGCAGATCGCCTCTGTATAGCTCCCAAAACTGACTAATTGCTTTACCATGCAGTGTGAGTTCTGGAGTTCTCCATAAGTCCTTGGGGGAACTAAACCCTCTTCTGTCGCATGCAAAGAATGAAGGAACTGGGCATAATCCAACTGCATTCTGGCAGTTTTATTAACTAACTAGTGCCACATTTCGGCTGACTGAGCAGACTTTCTCAAGCCCCATCCCAATTTTCTTGACTCCTTGGTAATTTCTTCCCATCCCCCCCCACCCCAATCATTGGTGAAGGGATACAAGGGCTAGACAGCCTTGGTACCCATTAGACATTGACACAGATGCTCTTTTCTATGGAGTAAGCAGATATTTTAGCAGAAGAGATGCCATATGGCTCTTCCTCTTTCACTCAAAAATGTGTATCAGTTGAGAGATTAAAAATTAGAGCTGACGGGCCTCACTGCCCACCTGCCTGTGCTCCAGGCCTTGTTGGTTTGACAACGATGCGTATAACTAAACACATAGCATAAAATTGAATGTTGCTGTTGTGTTCCCGTTGCCATCCCACTCGCATTGTATACCCAAAGTAACATTGGTAATAGATTGATTGGGAACTGCATGGAATTATACCCGCTCCCTAATTACCGGCTCGCATCCTGTAGACCACAAGATGGGATTGAGGAGTGAGGAAGGTCATCAACTTGCGCATTAGTCATTATTCACAAAAAAACAAGAGCGGTGCAGTGCACCTAGGGAAGAAAAACTGGAAGAAAATGTAGGTGCTCCAATTGGCCAGGTAGCCCACCCCATAATAACCCCAAAAATAAACTAAGTAAATCAGGCACACCAAAAAATTAATAGGAAGGAAGAGGACCTTCATTTAGACAATGTTTAGGTTGCAACTGCAACCTTTTTCAAACCTAGGCTTGATAAACGTTGCAGTTGCAGCCGAAACACTGCCTAAATAAAGACATTCCTTTGTCTTAATATTTTTTGGTGTGCCCAATTTACTTATTCTATCTTTGAGGTTACCCATTATTCACCACCCATCTGTGAAGGCCAAAAAAAGAGGTCTTTTTGGATGCTCTTATGTTGATTATTCTGTTTTTTGACTGAATTATGATGGTTCAGGGACATATTTTCCCACCCAAGTTTTAGAGTGATTGACAGTCACACGGGCAGCATTGGCTCACTCAGTAGGTGGAATCCAAAAAGGCCTCTCTTAAAGGGCCAGTACCACCAAAATTGAAAAGTCCTTACCGTGTTTATTTGATATTGCTGATATCTCACATGTGCTTTGTTTTTCTCTGGTATGTTTAGTTAAGAACATATTTGACTCTGTGCCACTGGGTGCATCCTTTGTGTGATATTTTGTGTTGTAACCTGCCCCCCCCCCCACACACACACACACAGGATTTTTGCAACACTTGCTCCACGCTGTGTGGGTTTGGGCTTAGAATGGAGTGAATGAGTCAGACCTCCAAAATCCGACAAATAAGGATAACATTGTGTGGGATGTATGTAAATGACATCACGAGGGGCTAGTATAAGGCACTGATTCAGATGTCTTATCATGCGTAGTCTAGACAACACAATAGATCCCCTGCAGCTTTGTAAAACTATTCACTGCCCCACCCTGCAGATCCCTTGCTGCTTTATCTAAAAATTCACTCCCACACCCCATTGGTTCTCCAGGACTGCTGTATCCTATACCACAGCAATAAAGTGAGACTTGCCATAGGATTTTGGTAAATGTTGCATCATGGGTAAAAATTCCCAAAATGGAAATAGTAGATAAAGACCGAATTTTATTTTTCCTTTTTACATGCAATTACTTCAAACAAAGAAAAAAACATCAGAATGTGTTTATAGCCTGTTTTATAACGTGTATTATAATGTGTTTTATAATCTGTTTAAAGATGTGGTTTTGTTTGTAATGCACAAGCAATCTCGTTGCATGTATGAATTGCATTTATTGGGCATTTTTGTTGCATCCATTGCAGACACCTTTTTAATTATTATTTCTTGAATGACGGAGTGACTAAAAATACACATTTTTAATTATAAATGCCAATAAATAATATAATAAGAATTTTCCTAAACATAGAAATATATAAACTCCAGATTTTTAAATTCAAACCTGCAGGACCCAACTTATTCCATCTGACCTATTGCAGGGAAAAGCTGCCGCAAACCCTCAAAAACTCACCGCAAAACCCAGCGAATGCACGCCGAAAACCCTCAAAAACATCTGGATTACCCTGCCGAAAACCACAGAAAAACCCGAACAGGAGCCGATCTCAGCCTCCGACACAGCAGAAGAAGCAGTGAATAAATTAGCAAAACAGTTTGTATGAATGTGTGAAAGTGAAACACTGTTTGCAAAGAAACTACTGAGCGAAAATGTCTGAAATTTACACAGGAGGTCCAGTGAATGATAATAAAGAGGGCTGTTACAGAAAAAATAAGTAAACTTAAAAAAAAAAAAAATAATCGGACTTTTAAAAAAAATAAAGAAATTTCGGAAAAATGCTTAAAATATCTTAAAAAATCTATGAATAAAGAGACTCTTTACTGCAGAATTTTATAATGAATGGTTTATTAGATATTGAATTAAAACGGGAATATTTTTAACATTGAAGCCTATGGGATTCGCCTGAATAAACCTGCCGAATTAAACCACCAAATGGCAGGGCATTAGGGGAACCTTTCACTGCTGGTTTGTGTTCTCTGAATAGCCGAAGCAGTGCTTTTTCATGGGGATTTCACTGCCCTCGAACAGGCACCGTATGTTCAGGCAATTCACCAGGATTTGGCGAATTGCCTGCTCTCTGGATAGCCGAATGGCCAGGAAAGGTAACCGAACACTGATTTTTAGCGTTCGGTTACCTTTCTCAAGCAATTCGGATCTCTTTGAATTACCCTGCTAATTTTTATTTTTACATGCAATTACTTCAAACAAAGAAAAAAACATCAGAATGTGTTTATAGCCTGTTTTATAACGTGTATTATAATGTGTTTTATAATCTGTTTAAAGATGTGGTTTTGTTTGTAATGCACAAGCAATCTCGTTGCATGTATGAATTGCATTTATTGGGCATTTTTTGTTGCATCCATTGCAGACACCTTTTTAATTATTATTTCTTGAATGACGGAGTGACTAAAAATACACATTTTTAATTATAAATGCCAATAAATAATATAATAAGAATTTTCCTAAACATAGAAATATATAAACTCCAGATTTTTAAATTCAAACCTGCAGGACCCAACTTATTCCATCTGACCTATTGCAGGGAAAAGCTGCCGCAAACCCTCAAAAACTCACCGCAAAACCCAGCGAATGCACGCCGAAAACCCTCAAAAACATCTGGATTACCCTGCCGAAAACCACAGAAAAACCCGAACAGGAGCCGATCTCAGCCTCCGACACAGCAGAAGAAGCAGTGAATAAATTAGCAAAACAGTTTGTATGAATGTGTGAAAGTGAAACACTGTTTGCAAAGAAACTACTGAGCGAAAATGTCTGAAATTTACACAGGAGGTCCAGTGAATGATAATAAAGAGGGCTGTTACAGAAAAAATAAGTAAACTTAAAAAAAAAAAAAATAATCGGACTTTTAAAAAAAATAAAGAAATTTCGGAAAAATGCTTAAAATATCTTAAAAAATCTATGAATAAAGAGACTCTTTACTGCAGAATTTTATAATGAATGGTTTATTAGATATTGAATTAAAACGGGAATATTTTTAACATTGAAGCCTATGGGATTCGCCTGAATAAACCTGCCGAATTAAACCACCAAATGGCAGGGCATTAGGGGAACCTTTCACTGCTGGTTTGTGTTCTCTGAATAGCCGAAGCAGTGCTTTTTCATGGGGATTTCACTGCCCTCGAACAGGCACCGTATGTTCAGGCAATTCACCAGGATTTGGCGAATTGCCTGCTCTCTGGATAGCCGAATGGCCAGGAAAGGTAACCGAACACTGATTTTTAGCGTTCGGTTACCTTTCTCAAGCAATTCGGATCTCTTTGAATTACCCTGCTAATTTTTATTTTTACATGCAATTACTTTAAACAAAGAAAACAAAAACATCAGAATGTGTTTATCATGTGTTTTATAATGTGTAGTATAATGGAGTCAGGATGGCCGAGCGGTCTAAGGTGCTGCGTTCAGGTCACAGTCTCCTCTGGAGGCGTGGGTTTGAATCCCACTTCTGACAACAATAAATTGTACAGCTTGGAAAAAAGACGAGACAGAGGAGATATGATAGAAACATTTAAATACGTAAAGGGAATCCACAAGGTAGAGGAAGGGAGTATATTTAAAAGGAAACAAAATAGCAAAACAAGAGGACATAGTCTTAGATTAGAGGGGCAAAGGTTTAAAAGTAACATCAGGAAGCATTATTTTACTGAGAGGGTGGTGGATACATGGAACAGTCTTCCAGTAGAAGTGGTAGAGGCCAAAACAGTAATTGAATTTAAGCAGGCATGGGATAGGCATAAGGCTATCCTAAACAAAAGATAAATCCAGGTAAAGTATCCATGTAATTGGGACGACGAGATGGACTGAAAGGTTCTTATCTGCCGACATTTTTCTATGTTTCTATGTGTTTTATCATTTGTTTTATAACGTATGTTATAATGTATTTTATTATGTGGTTTTGTTTTTAATGCACAAGTAATCTAGTCGCATGTCTGAATTGCATTCATTGGGCATTTTTTGTTGCATCCATTGTAGGCACTTTTTTAAAAATTATTGAATGACGGACTGACAGAAAATACACATTTTTAATTATAAATGGCAATAAATAAATTATGATTATGATCTGAGGCTGGGGTCAGACGAGCGTAGTGTTCACGTCCGTGATTGCGCCTAAAAGTACGTCCATGATAGCATGACAGAAAGCCCATTGGAGCCCGAGACATGAAGTACGTCCGCACTGAACTGCGGACGCACAACGGCCGCGGCCCACGGACGCAAGGCAGGCAAGAACGTACAACCACTAGAACGGCCGCACAAAGTGCGCTGCGTCCGCAACGTCCGCATAGCTTTGTGTGTGAGTGATGGAACGTGGTCAGACAGACGGCATTTATACGTCCAGCATTTTTCACGGACAAAATGGTTTTGCTTTTTAATTTATTTTCTCTCCTACATCCGTCAAAATATACGTCAGTGAATAAACGGACTGTGTGACCACTACTGCGTCTTCCGTACTGACGTACAGTCCGTAGAAATCACGCTCGTCTGACCCTAGCCTTAAATATACTCCAGATTCAAAGCACTTTTTTTTTAATTATTGAGTGACGGACTGACAGAAAATACACATTTTTAATTATAAATGGCAATAAATAAATTAATAATATTTTTCCTAAGCATAGAAAAAAAATCCATTATGATCTTAAATATACTCCAGATTCAAAGCACTTTTTTAAAATTCAAACCCGCCGAACCCAACTTATTCCATCTGACCTAAAACACCGGTAAAAATAACAATGAAATCTCAAAGGGCAGGATATTTAGTGCTTCGGGGATGTAAACGCCAGTGACACTTAAGTGACAAATTAGCAAATACCATTTAAGAAAACTTGTTTTTTCTTCATTTCGGAGGCAGGAGAGTCTGTATCCTACAGCTAATAAATAAATGAAATTGTGTTAAGTAAAAGCGTCGATACTTGTAGAAAAATCCATACGAGGGATTAACGCTTTCAGCAGAGATAAAACCTTACAGGAAGCGCGGGAAAAGCTCTTTGTGACTTTGTAACAATGAATGTGTTAAAACTCTTTAAAAGGATCAGTAAAGATCAGGGTCAATAATATCAAACCAGGTAAATTAGATAACAAAGCTCTGATGACAGGTGATTCTGCTTTTCCCAGCTGTAGTAAATACTGATGGCGGCGCAGGCAAGCAGCGCGCTCGGTGACATTTTCCTCCTTTGCCTTCTGTTTGGAAAGGTTACATCTTACGGCCAAATAATTTATAGCTATAATTAATTTTCTGATCGTTTTTATTAGGACGAGACAGCTTTCTTTATTAAACGAAGCTGAACAATGAATCTCGACTCGTCATAATGTGTATTCTGATCGATTTAAAAGCAAAAAACAGAAGGGGAAAAAATAATAAAAGATATATATTCAACATTGTCACCGCCCGGAAACAAATGCAAACAATAAACAGCGTCTCGGGATCGTTAGATCACGTTTTAATTAAATCAGAACAAAAGAAGAACCTATGGAAGTAAATCTCAAATAGCCGATTGATTTTGAGGAAATGTTTCAAGAAATCTGCACGTTTTTTAATGGTTTTAACTCCTCGGATGTCGGGTAAGGAACGAAAAAAAAGTACAGAGACAGAGATTATTCAAAACTCTAATCGATTAAGTGACAAAACAAGTAAAAAGAGAATAAAGTTAGGTGCACCACTCCTTGGACTTTATTTCCACGTATATTACGTAATTATTGCTTAAAAGAAGCAAATGTCTTCATCAGTCCCACGTGACTGACACTTTTTGAGAATGCATCCTTCAGCACAGTGATACAAACATTGCCCTTAAATCAACACTGTTTGAAAAGGCAGCAGAGGAAGCTGTGAGTCACATGTGTCATCATTCTATCGCTCAATCCTGATCGCTTCCTGATTGGACGTTATGAAATTGTCATTGGTTAAAAAAGAAAGATGTGCCAATTTGGACACTAGGGATGGGCTACCGGTTCGATGCGAATATGAGTTTGCATCGAACATCGACCGTTCGAAAGTTCACGATCTTCGAACTTTTCAGGCCATTCACATAAAGTTCGGGGAAAAAAATTGAATTTTTAAAAAAAATGCTTAAAAAATCTAAAAATAAAGACTCTTTACTGCAGAATATTATAAACAACGGTTTAATAGATATTGAATTAAAACGGGAATATTTTTAACATTGAAGCCTATGGGATAAAACATTCTTGTTGCTAAAACATCAGGCAGACGAGGACCTTTAATCAGGCACTGTAGAGGGCAGCCGGCCGGGGCCTCCCAAGGATCCCTTGAGGAGCATGCGGCCGCCGGATGACAGAGCTGCGACTGTGTGTGCGGGCCGGCTGGGTGCATGTGGCAGAGAGGTGGCGCAGGGAGGGAGCCACTGCACCTGCGACCACAGCAGACCCCCCCACAACCAGGATCCAGGGATCCTCCACTGACCACCAGGCTAAGGTAAGGCGACACATTTCTAGAAAAAATAAAATCCGAGGACATTTTTAACCCTTTCGCTGCTGAGGCTTTTCCCGCCCCTGTGCTGAGGTCATTTTTTACCTGTTTTGCGCATCATGTTTAAACCTGTTTTGAAGGCTTATTTTAGTATATGACATCGACATATTATATATCGTTCTTTCCGTCAGACTCGGTAGATTCATAATATGTCATTATTATATGTATACGTTATGTCATGTTTGTATATTATAACAAAAAATGCAATAAAATATGTATTTTCAATAATTTACAGCGTGTAAAGTGTTTTTTTCCACATTTTAACATGCGAGCAATTGCGGTTATATTTTGTATGGGGTGCGCTTGTTAAAAAAATTAGAGATGGGGTCTCGTTACATTTTTTTTGGGGAAAATGACACCATTTTTAACAAACGCACCGCATACAAAAATCGTTAATGCAGCATCATTGTTCACATTATAATTGAAATGGAACAATATTGCTGCATTAACAAACCAAAAAAAATAAAAAAAAAATTTTTTTTTTTTTTTTTTTAATTTTTTTTTTTTTTTTTTACAATTTTTTTTACTTTCATGTTTGGTATCGTTGGAACGGCCATGCTCTGGCCGATCCAACGATATCAAAATTTAACCCCTAACTGCCACGGATCGGGAGATAGGGAGTTCATTGGAACTCCCTATCTCCACAGTTCGTGGCAGTTAGGGGTTAATGCTAGGACTGGCGTCATCGTGCTGCGCACGATGACGCCAGTCCTCTGGGGAGTTCCCGGAAGCTTGGCCGACATCCAAGATGTCGGCCAGCTCCCGGGAAGGATCGCAAATCGGCGCTTTTCAGCGCCGATTTGCGATCCAGCTCCCCAGGGTTAATGCCAGGCATCATTTGGAGGGCAGGCTGTGCCCTTCCAAATGATGCCTGGGTTAAGCCCCTGTGAGCTGCCGATCGGGAGGGAGAGAGGTCCGAAGGACCTCCCCCCCTCCCTTTCAGGCGCCTCCTCCGCACATGCGGGGGGGGCGCCTGAATTAGGTGTCATCGCGGGGGCGCGATGACACCTAATAATGGCGGCCACTGCTCCGGATGCCGGGCTGACATCCAGGATGTCAGCCCGCACCGGAGGGGCCAGCGATCGGCCGGAACCCGGCCGAACGCTGACCCCAATGCGAGGACGCGCTCAGCGCGTCCTCCGCATACCAGCGGGAATGCTGAGGACGCGCTGAGCGCGTCCTTAGCATTCAAGTGGTTAAATGTTCCAAGGAACATAAAATTAAAACTTTTTTTTTCTTTCTCTCGATTACTCACCTGATTCCTGGATCCACCAACCAGCGCAGCCTCCCGTCTCCCACGCTGTTAGACGCTGCATACAGCGGCGCACTGTGTGCAGCTTCTAAGAAGATACGCTATTAGTGTAGAGGGAGCGATGCAAAATGCACAGCTGGCTTTCTCACTACATTAATAGCGTATCCTCTCAGAAGCTGCACACAGCGCGCCGGTTAAGGCTAAGGTCAGACGAAAGCAGTTTTAACGTGCGTTTAGCCGCACGAAATCACGGCCGTGCTAGCAGCAAATGACGTCCAATGCCGGGGAACATAAGACGAACGGCCGCACGAAAGTTTGTCCGCGCAACGCAAGTGGCAAACGAACGCATTTTTTCGAGAACGTCAAACCGCTACTACTGACGTACAGAGTGCGCTGCGGCCGCATAGCGGCGTGTTTGTGTGATTGGGAGACGTCAGACACTGCTAATGTCCAGCCTACATAACGTCCAGACGCAAAAAGTGTTTTATTGATGATCCGTACAAAATCACGGACGAAAATGCGCATCGTATGACCGCTATCGCGTATTCCGTGAAAAAATACGTCCATTCGTTCGAACGCACTTTTTCACGGACAACGTGAAAAATGCGTTCGTCTGACCCTAGCCTAAAGCTAGCGTCAGACTGTAGAGGTGCTGCGCGGCAGTGTGAGGATTCATATGCTGCATTAATTATTCCTCTTCCAAATTTGGTTACTTAACCTGTTTGCATTTGGATTGTAACATTGTGACATCCAGGGCCCCGGGTGGCGATTGGGGGGCCCCGCACGCATGGTGCCGCCAGCTGGCCGAATGCCAGGAGCTCCGGTGGCACCCATCACAGCTGTGAGTGATCAGGGGGCAGGGCGCGGCATGATGACGCAGAGCCGCCGGGACCTTTAAATCAGGAGCACGCGCTTACACCTCGCCTTGCCGTGGAGTTTCATTCCCGCATCGCTAGCTTACCGAATCAGTTTGTATACTTGTTACTGACCCTGCTTGTTCTGAGGACCCGATCTGTTGCCGGCTTTGCCTGCCATTTGACTATTCTCTTTGTGTACTCCCTGCCTGTTCTGTGTGCCGATTCTCACCATATACAGTAGCGCAGTACAAGTGCCTAAACGATGCTGACCCGGTTTTGTTATAATGACTACTCTCTATCTGTGCCCCTGTCTGGTATATCTGCTGCTTGTTACTGCTGGTGTGTTTCCATCCTGCCATATACTATAGCGCAGTACAAACATATATTGATCTCAGTCTGTGGTGTATATTGTTGGTGCTGTCTCCCTGGCCTGTGTGGCTGCTAGAGGTTAGGTTTAGTGGTCCCGAGTCCCGACCATCCTAAGGATCAGAGGCTTCGAGGTCTGTTACCAGGGAGCCTACCAGGTCTGTCCTGGGGAATCGTCACAAATATGCGGTGAACGCTGCAGCAAATGTTAATGCTCATTTTTAAATGTTTCTATACATCCTACAAATCAGCCACTTCACGGGCAGGTTTTCGGGACCTCCTAGGCACGATATTTGAAGGAATTTTTCATTTTTATTCTTAACCTTTATGTCATGGAAAAATCACTTTTCCTTTTAAAACGTTTTTTTAACTTTTTGCCCTTGTTTCCTGTCCCCCAGGGCACTACCCGGACCCCCATACACCTTTTATGGCAAATATCTTGCATATATGCCCTCTTGGAGGGCACTCTAAAAATCTAACTTTTGAGTCCCATTGACTTGCATTGAGTTTGAATCGTGTTCGTGTTCGAATTCGAACTTTTTCAAATGTTCGAATGTGAACCGAACACGGGGGTGTTCGGCCCATCACTATTGGATGCTTCCAGACTGGACTCTTTGCTGCGCTCATGTCAAAAGTAGGAACAGAATCTGTTGTATAAAAACGAAGCGCAATGAAGCAGAATGTTAGGGTAAAGGTTCAGAGTTCGGTTAGCCTAAACTTAAAAGTAGCCCTAACCTAAAGTCCAAAACAAGCATAAATTGCAATCTAATCGTGATTACAAACCCCATCCCTAAAAGTAACCTGACCCTAAACCTAAAACATGCAACGACAGTAATCTAATCCTAATTACGAACCTTAACCCTAAATGTAACCCTAATTAACCGTAAAGCAAGCACGAAGAGCAATATAATCCTAATTACAAACCACATCCCTAAAAGTATTTTACCCCAACCCTAAAACAAGCAAAACCAGTAATCTAACTCTAATTACAAACCCTATTACTAAATGAAAACCTAACCCTAAAACAAGTGCAGATAGATCCCTAATTACAAATCCCAACCCTAAAACAAATACAAAAAGTTACCTAACGCTAATTACAAACCCTAACCCTAAAACAAGGACAGATAGTAATCTAACCCTAATTACAAACTCTAACCCTAAATTAAAAACTAACCCTAAAACAAGCACAGATAGTAATCTATCCCTAATTACAAACCCTAATCCTGAATGAAAACCTAACCCTACAATAAACAAAAATAGTTACCTAACCCTAAATGAAAACCTAACCCTAAAACAAGCACAAATGGTAATCTAGCCTTAATTACAAACCCTAATCCTAAATGTAGAAAAATTATAAAACAAGCACAAATAGTGCCTAACCCTAATTGCAAACCCTAACCCTAAATGAAGCCCTGACTCTAAAATAAACACAAATGGTAATCTAACCCTAAGTACAAACCACATCCCTAAAAATAACCTAACCCTAAAACAAACAAAAATAGTAATATAAACCTAACTACCAACCATATCACTAAAAATAACCTAAC
This sequence comes from Leptobrachium leishanense, assembly GCA_009667805.1. NCBI lineage: Eukaryota > Metazoa > Chordata > Amphibia > Anura > Megophryidae > Leptobrachium > Leptobrachium leishanense. Next base: position 387,966,972 of record CM019065.1, read on the forward strand.
CCTAACCCTAAAGCAAACACAAATAGTAATATAACCCTTATTAGAAACCCTAATCATAAAACAAGCACAAACAGTAATGTAAGTCTAATTAGAAACACAAACAGTACAAGTAACCCAACTGTAACACTTAAACAAGCTAAAATAGTAATCTACCCCTAATTACAAACCATAACCTTAAATATAAAACTAACCTTAACCCTAAAACAAGAACAAATAGCAATTTATCTCTAATTACAAACCCTACCTCCTAAATGCAATCCTAACATTGCATAGCTTCCAAAAAAGATCAAATTTGGGAGTAATCAAAACTTTTCAACTGTTCTTGAAATTTTTTGATTGCTCCTCCAAAATGTGTCCAAAAAAGCATGAGACATGCAGGGTAATTCAAAGAGATCTGAATTGCTTGAGAAAGGTAACCGAACGCTGAAAATCAGCGTTCGGTTACCTTTCTTGGCCATTCGGCTATCCAGAGAGCAGGCAATTTGCCAAATCCTGGCGAATTGCCTACACATACGGTGCCCGTTCGGTGCCTGTTCGAATAGCTTCGGCTATTCAGAGAACACAAACCAGCAGGGAAAGGTTCTCGAAATGCCCTGCCATTCGGTGGTTTAATTCGGCAAGTTTATTCAGGAGAATCCCATAGGCTTCAATGTTAAAAATATTCCCGTTTTAATTCAATATCTAATAAACCGTTCATTATAAAATTCTGCAGTAAAGAGTCTCTTTATTTATAGATTTTTTTAAGATATTTTAAGCATTTTTCCGATTTTTTTTTTTTTTTTTTCTTTTTTTTAAAAGTCCGATTATAATTTTTTTTTCAAGTTTACTTATTTTTTCTGTAACAGCCTTTTTATTATCATTCATTGGATCATATGTAAATTTCAGACATTTTCGCTCAGTAGTTTCTTTGCAAACAGCGTTTCACTTTTCAATCATTCCTGCGAACTGTTTTGCTAATTTATTCACTGCCTCTTCTGCGGTGTCGGCTTTTTCCAGAGGCTGCGATCGGCTCCTGCTCGGGTTTTTCCGTGGTTTTCGGCAGGTTAATCCAGATGTTTTTGCGGGTGTTCGGCGTGCATTCGCTGGGTTTTGCGGTTACTTTTTGTCTGGTTTGCGGCAGCTTTTCCCTGCAATTCGGGGACCCTGTGGTGTTTTCTGAATACACCGCAGGGTCACCGAAATGGGATCAGCAAAAGGAACCGAATTGAAGAGAACGAAAAGTCACCGAACGTGCGGTGACTTTTCGAATCTCTTTGAATAACCCTGATGGAATTTGGAAGCCTATGAATCAGAGCGTCTTTTTTTAACCCAGCGATATTTTTGTTCCATCCGCTTCGGAAGTGACCAAGATTTGGCTTTTTGTTTCCATAACAGACCTCTCTCGCTACACTTACTACTCAGCAAAGAAGAAGAGAAACCATTTACAGGTGGTAGAGTCAATGTTTTAATTTATGCTTTTGCCAGCGCGGTGCATAGATTACATTTAAATAGGTTAAATCTGAGCCAAAGTGAAACCTGAAATAACAGTTTCATTTTAAGAGACTTAACTACAAAATCCAGTTAAACGTAAAGGAGCAACTCGACACGTTAAGTCTAAGGAGCATGGCCTTAAGCCTACAATCCAATCTCTGTCTCCGGTAACAGCCCGGAAAGCTGCTCCGGCGGCCCAGTCTCACCATCGTAAGTGTGTAATTATGCGCCATTGCTATGTCAGAAGAGCACAGACCCAGATGACGCTCCTTAACAATTGTGAAGCTCGTTCTAATAGCATAACGATCACGGCTCAAATTTGTTGAACTATTTCCATTAGCTAAAAGCAAAATCATGTTGATTGTGTGACTTGTCAGCGCGAACTCAAAATGTAAGAAACGAGACATTACGGACACCCAGCCTGTTGCCACCTGGAGGTTTTTCTTCAAATTTACACATTTTCGACACCTGTAAAAATGAATCAATTCATTCAATAGCAAAAAGTGCTTAAAATCTTAAAAAGTTGGTTAAAAAGTCATGCCGGTATCACGTGCTGGTTACAACAGGAAAGGAAAGGGCACGTCGGTTCTCCAAAACGTCTTTACGTTGACATTGACCGATACATGTTGTGTGATTGCTCAAATCTGTTCCAATTTGAACAGGGATAAAACTGGACCGTTGTTAATTTTTAGGAATTTATTTAACCCCATAGTGACCAGGCGGTTTTACGATTGTCCTTTAGTGCCGCTGCTGTTTTTACGTTTCTGCGCTGTTTGTATTTAGGTCTAATTTTCCTCTTACTCGTTTATGGAACCCACACATATTATATACCGTTTTTCTCTCCATTAAATGGACTTTCTAAAGATACCATTTTTTTCATCATATCGTATAATTCACTATAACAAAAAAGTATGAAATATGATGGAAAAAATGGAAAGAACACACTTTTTCGAAATTTAATCCCCAAAATCTACAGCCACCAAAAAACACCCCGGCTAAGGCTAGGGTCAGACTAACGCAGTATTAACGTGCGTTTAGCAGCACTAAATCCCAGCCGTGCTAGCAGCAAATGACGTCCAACGCCGGGCAGCATACGAAGAATGGCCGCACAAAAGTGCAGCTGCGCAACGCAAGTGGCAAACGAACGCATTTTTTCGAGAACGTCAAACCGCTACTACTGACGTACAGAGTGCGCTGCGTCCGCTAGCTGCGTGTGTGCGTGATTAGGAGACGTCAGACGCTGCTAATGTCCGGCCAACATAATGTCCAGACACAAAAAGTGTTTTATTGATGATCCGTACCAAATCAAAGATGAAAATGCGCATCGTATGACCGCTATCGCGTATTCCGTGAAAAAATGCGTCCATTCGTTCGAACGCACTTTTTCACGGACAACGCGAAAAATGCATTAGTCTGACCCTAGCCTTAATAGTTTCGAAATTTTGTCCTGAGATTAGAAACACCTAGGGCCATATTACAATGTTGGTGCTAACTTAACCAGAGCTGTTGTAAACTTAAAACCTCCATAGGCTATAATGGCTCTGGGAAGTTTACAACAGCTCTGGTTAAGTTAGCAACAAGTATGTAATATAGCTCCTAATTTTTAGATGTTTTTGGTTTTTAACCCCTTCACTGCTGAGCCATTTCACCTCTGTGCGCTGAGCTCATTTTGACCGTTTTATGCAAACCCTCCAGACAATTAAAAAAATATATATATATTTATTATTATTATTTCTTTTTTCATTTGCAAACGTTTGGAACTATGTACATCAGCGGTTGGGTAGGGGTTAAAGGGGTTATTCAGAAAGGGCTGAACTTGCCCCCGAAGGGCACAAAATGGTGAATTTCACCTTATGGTGCAATTTCGTGTCAGTTTGTCTATTCTGAAAGCTGCCAATTCTCCAAATACTGGCGAATTGACAGCAAAATATGGTGCAATGCAACGATCTTCGGCGGCAGTGAAATTGTCCCATAGAGAAGTAATGGTTAATCTAGTCACAGAACACCGAACTGCACCAAAGTGTCAGTGAAATGCCCAGATATTTGGTGATTGAGTTCAACGGGTTTGGGGAATCCCACAGGATTCAATGCAAAAAATATTGGCCCCTATTACATTCTATGCGTAATTGCGCTCGCGCAGCGCACATTTTTTTTTCGCACGAAAAAAATAACGTGATCGTGCGAAAATTAACGTGGAATTCCGATCTGAGCTCATTTTTTCTTCCTTCAAGATTTTCCGTGCGCAAATCCGATGCGCAAAGCCGTTCGCAAATGAACGTTGCGTGCAGGAATCGGTGGGCAGACTGTTTTGTCACGGGATTCAGCTAACATCAATCACCCATTTCCAATATAATATTTACAGACTAAAAAAAAAATTAACAACCAGCAGCCAAAAAAAGAAAAAATTTACAATGACACAATTTATAAATTTTAATGTTTGGGTATGTGTAGAATGTGTAACTGTACTGTGCTGTATTTTTTTTTTTTCTGCCGGTGTATTTCGTTTCACCCAGAACGATCCCATTTACAGTTACCACCTGCTTTTCAAAGACATTACGAAAATGCGCGCAAACTTTTGTTCAGCGAAGATTGTAATACCATCCGCGTACCAGCGCACAAACGCATTGGCGCTCACAATGTTAAGTATGGGATGCACGCACAAACTTGCGCTCACGCTGGGTTCGCGCAGGGTCACTCGCGTTGAACGTTAACGCGCATCGTTTGCACCAACGTCGGAATACGATGTTCTGCGCAAATGGTTTTGTCCTCGCGCAAATGCGCATTTGCGTGCGCGCGAAACCGATGCGCGAGGAATGTAATAGAGCCCATTGCTTTCATATTTTTATTCAACCATTTATTCTTTTCATTTTCAGCAATAAGATTATTTATTTAATTTTTAAAGACTTTTTTGTATTTTTTAGACTAAATCTTTGATTCCCCATATTTTTTTTAAAAAAGGCGGGGGGGGGGTTATTCTATAACAGACCGTTTTATTAGTTTTATAGGACCTCTTTTATTATTTACACACATGTTAATGCATTTTTATTGGTTTAAACACCTATTAGAAGAATAGCAGAGTTCCATTTTTTTTTCCCCCCTGCAGTTTAATGAGTGAAATAAGTATTTGACTGCTTCGCAAGACATGATTTAGTACTTGGTGGCAATCACAGAGGTCAGACGTTTCTTGTAGTTGGCCTCCAGGTTTGCGTACATCTCAGGAGGGATTTTGCCCCACTCCTCTTTGCAGATCCTCTCCAAGTCATTAGTGTTTTGAGGTTGACGTTTGGCAACTCGAACCTTCAGCTCCCTCACAGATTTTCTATGGGATTAAGGTCTGGAGACTGGCTCGCCCACTCCAGGAACGTAATGTGTTTCTTCTTGAGACACTCCTTTGTTGCGTTGGCCGTGTGTTTTGGGTCATTGTCATGCTGGAATACCCATCCACGACTCATTATCAATGTCCTGGCTAACGGAAGGAGGTCCTCTCCCAAGATTTGACGGTACATGGCTCCGTCAATCGTCCCCTTGATGCGGTGAAGTTGTTCTGTCCCCTTAGCAGGAAAACACTCCCCAAAGCATAATATTTCCACCTCCATGTTTGACGGTGGGGATGGTGTGTTTGGGGTCATAGGCAGAATTTCTCGTCCTCCAAACATGGCGAGTTGAGTTGTTGCCAAAGCGCTCCAGTTTGGTCTCATCTGACCACAACACTTTCACCCAGTTCTCCTCTGGAATCATTCAGATGTTCATTAGCAAACTTCAGACGGACCTGTACATGGGCTTTCTTGAGCAGGGGGACCTTACATGCGCTGCACGTTTCTGTTCTACCTATTATGTTGTATCGCTTAGTATATGCTGTTGCCTCTAGTTCCCCCATCTTGTTATTGAGGTTCCTTGCATTACCAAGCATGCATTTAATATTGTCATGACCCACACATGCTGAATGTGACATTACGTAGCATGCCTCCGCTGTGCTGACAATACCCATCCCCCATCTCCATCCCTCTTCTGAGCCGAGTCCCATCCACTATCTGTTCTGTCTCCACTTTGTAGGCTTCTGTATCCAACCCCCCCTTCCACTAGGTTGAAGTCTCCTCCAACCTTTTAACCATCCTAGGTGATGTGTGAAAGGCTGAGCTTGATGGACGCATGACTTTCTCAGCCTATGTAACTACTAAAAATATGTGCAGGACATGAGCATAATACAAACAAACTTCAAACTATACCAACCATTTGGCTTTCGGTATATTTTTATTAATCAAATTCCAAAAACATTGGTGCTGATTGGATTATATCTGCAGATGGTCGAGGACATAAAGAGGTCAAGTGCTAATTGGTTAATTATCTCATCGTTTCTCGTCATTCAAGCAGCAGAACACGTGGTGATAAATGAGATACCTGTGCCTCTCACATGTGTGGAAGTGCATCTTTTTTGGTGTATAAAATAATATGCATAAATTGTGCGGCCAGTCAGGTAACATGATGTATGGTGTTGGGATGCCATGTATCAAGGAGGCCATCCATGGCTGATTTCCATTCGCATGTGCTTTCTTCATTCTTGTGATGAGTCCATTCCATCTTCAGAAAACTGCTGTCAAGCAAAACGTATTACAGTATCTAGTAAGAGAGCGCTGAACGGGAAGCAAGGACTGAAAATTATAGCAGAGATACACATAATCCGCAACACTGTGGTCCCATCAATACGATTTCATTAAGGAAGCAGAAACTTCAAAGTTTAAGTCCGTATAAGGGCTTTTATCAAGGAAGGGAAGGAAATTATAGCCATGAGCCACACAGGTCAACTTTGATCTATTTAGCCGTCTCCTGGGTCAGCTTCTAAAGTTTGCTTCAAAGGGAGATCATAAATGTGAGTTTCTGCTTTCAAGTTGGTGAGAGTCTGGAATGATCAAGTCTACGGCAGAACGAAGTGACCAGAATGGAATACACCTGCTACTGGAGGAGAGGAATTAGGCTTGGGTGAAGGTTATGAAGCGCTTTATATGTAAGAATGAGACATTTGAAAGTGTTCTACAAGAAACATGGAGTTAGTGTCAAGACTGACAGACATGTGAAAAGTACCAGACGTGGGGTAAAGGAGTTTAACAGACATTTACTATAGACAGAACTAAAGGTGAGCTGTGGCAAGCGTGGTATGTACAGTAAATGAGTAGGGCTTAGGCTTTCATCATTGACTGAGGTGAGAGAAGTGCATAGTATGAGGTGAACAAGTCTAGAGGATGCATTCCATATACACTGTAGGTGGGGGATTTATGAGGCTAATACAGCCTTTCATTGTAGACTGACACTGTAGTGGTGAACTGTGAGAGGTACGGGATGTGAGGTGGATGAGTCTGGCAGAAGTGTTCACTGTAGACTGTAGAAGGGTGAGAATGGAGAAGTACAGGACGTGAGGTTAGATGAGTCTGGCAGAGGCCTTCATTAGACTGTAGAGGTGTGAGAGGTACGGGTTGTGAGGTGGATGAGTCTGGCAGAACGCTTCACTAGACTGTAGAAGGGTAAGAAGGGAGAGGTACAGGATGTGAGGTTGATGAGTCTGGTAGAGTTGTTCATTATAGACTGTAGAGCAAAGAGAAGTATGGGATATGAAGTGGATAAGGCTGACAGAGGCCTTCATTAGATTGTCGTGGTGTGAGGAGTGAGCGGGACGAGATGTGAGGTATTTGAGTCTGGCAGCAGTGCTCATTATAGACTATAGAGGGGAAAGTAGTGAGAGGTACGGGATGTGAGGTTGATGAGTCTGAGAAAGGTGATCATTACAGCTGCAGGGGGTGAGGTGTGAGAGGTACATGATGTGAGAAAGGTAAGTCTGTAGGCATTCATTATAGACTGTGGAGGTGTGAGAGGTAAAGGAATTTGAGGTAGTTGAGCCTAGCGGAAGCGATCATTATAGACTTGAGGGGTGAGGTGTGAGAGATTCAGGATGTGACGTGGATGTGTTCATTATAGACTGTAGAGGGGTGTGAGAGGTATGGGATGTGAGGTAGATAAGTCTGGCAGAGGTGTCGATTATGGATTGTAGAGGGTTGAGGTGTGAGAGGTACAGAATGTGAGATAAAGAGGTCTAACAGAGGCATTCACTATACACTAGATCTTGGAGTGGTTAACACCAATGAAAAGACGGTTACAGTAGCTGAGACTGAAGATAATAAGAGAATGAAAATGCATATTAGTAAAGTTCTGTGTTAGAATATGAAAATTGCATTTCATTTGGAAAGACATGGACTGGGTGAGGAGTGGAGTGATCAAAGACATAGAAGACACTCAGACCAGTAGTGAACACAGATCAGTTGGACGGTGTTTAAAAGGATTAGCTTAAGACAGCCATGTTTATAAAAGATATAATAATGATAATGTTAATAATAAATAATAATAATATTCATATTAATAATGATAAAAATTAATCAAAATTATGATATAATTAAAAAAAAATAATAGTAATATACTAAAATAACAAATAATAATAATTATAGTAATAATATTAAAATAAATAATATTAATAATAATGATGATAAAAATTTAAAATAATAAAAGTAATAATACTAAAATAATAATAATAAAATAATAATAATATTCATATTAATAATGATAAAAATTAATCAAAATTATGATATAATTAAAAAAAAATAATAGTAATATACTAAAATAACAAATAATAATAATTATAGTAATAATATTAAAATAAATAATATTAATAATAATGATGATAAAAATTTAAAATAATAAAAGTAATAATACTAAAATAAATAAAATAATAATAATAAAAATAATAATTCTAAAATAAAATAATAATAAATAAAATAATAAATAAAAAATAATCATACTAAAATAAATAAAATAATAGTAATAATACTAAAATAAACAATAATAAAAATAATAGTAATAATAATACTATCCACCAGTTCATCCTAGGAAGGAATTAGTTGAGTTAAATTGAACATGACGTCATGCATTTAAACCTGCACACAATATTATATAAATGATCTCTCCATGTTCAATTTACCTCAAGCAAGACGGTCAGGTCAAGCAGCTGTTTCACTAATATTGTTGGAAAAAAGAATAAGAAATATATGAGAATTAGTGTTCATATCATCTTAATTTTAATTAAATATACAGACCATATTTCCCACTTGCAATGCATCTAGAAAACCACAAGAAGAGCGAAGAGAAATTTAGGACTAAAAAGGCTGCTGGGGATAATGAAATGCATGAGGGATATCCATGAGTAGTATATTCAAAGTCATAGTATTAGATGTAATCATATTAAGAAATAAATTGTAATACAAAGCCGCAAGCACTTTGTAGTTAAATAATTCATCTCCAAGACAACAAATGCAAATCACTATATTAGACTTAAATGTTTATATAGCTAATTAGTGCCAGTATCGCTTATTCAGCTCTCATCATCAGCGGAGGGAAAAAAAACGACAAAAAAAAGGATATTATAAGAATAATGAAGATGATCATCATCCTCAAAAAAAACGCTTTCCTAATAAATATATAACAATAGCAAGTTTCTGTCACAGCAATGTCTGAAAAAAACAAATATCTTTGAAAGAATTCCACTTTTTGTTACTGTCGTTTTCTTTTTTTCACTTTAGAATAACCTTCACGCGTCCCTTAGGTACCACCTAAAAGCTTGTGCCTTTTATTACGCTTATTTAAGCGTTTTACCGTAAAAAAAAAAAACCTTTTTAAATAATGGGGACAAGATTGCTTTCTTGAGAGATGAGAATGAATGTGAAGCAGGAATACGGACCCACCTGAGGAGTTTATTTTTCCAACCAAAGCGTTTCGAATTTTACCCTGTGTACAGGTAAAAATCAAAATAAATAGAAAACAGACGTAATTAACCCCTTCACCACCAAGACCGCCTATACTCGGTCTGCAAGGCACCTCCTGGTGCCTCGATATTGAGTATAGTCCTTATACACGGTTATTCACAGAGCAGTAACGTGCGGTGAGGTCAGCGGCTGGTGATGCACTGGCTAGTATCAGAGCCAGATGCAGTGTATACATGGGGTTACGCAGTCGCAATTTGCGCATTTGATTATCGTTATATAGGAGAATAGAGTTTCACTATCTATAAAGTTTGCATTTTTTTACAGTTCTAAGAGAATGCACTTACAATACTGACTAATAGAGGGCGCTATTACAGCTCTTTAAAAACCTATATGCAAACTTTATTTTAATGTTCTATAATACAATACTGACTAAAAGTGGGCGCTATTACAACTCTTTAAAATAAGGTTTGCATATAGGATTTTACTTCTAAGAGCATGCACTTACAATACTGACTAATAGAGGGTGCTATTACACACATGCTGACTGCTGAGCTTTGCCTGCCCCCCCCATGACTGACGAGGACAGTCAATAGACTGTCCTGCGTCAATCAATCCATGGGGAGCTCTGCCTCCCATGGGGGCTTTTTTAAAAAAAAAAATAATTGCTTGAGACTAATGGAACTTTCCCATTGGCTCAAGCTTTCAATTGCTCTCAGTGCCTCTGGAGGCACAAAAGAGTGTAGAACCAGGAAGCAAAGCCAGCTTGAGCTACGCAATTAGTGTAGCATTCAGCTGTGCAAATTGCGTAGGCTAGGCTGGCTCAGTGCTGCCCCTGCTGTCTGTGTAGTGAATCACACACACAGCAGCCGGCAAACTGAAAGTGCAGGGGAAAAAAAGCAGAGGACAGAGAAGCAGCGAGGGAGCGTGGAGAGGTGAGTATGAGAACTTTTTTCAATAAATAACATTTTATTTACAGTTTAAATATACACACATGTCATTACAGCTCAATGAGCACATTGGCTCTGCCTCCCTTGCCACCCCTGACTGCACGTCCCTGTCAAAGAGCACCAAAATGCCGCTTCAGCACTCACCGCAGGATTCCTGGAGTGTGGGGAAAAGCCTTTTGAAAAAAAAAGATGCAGAACTGCCAAAATTATGGAATCCGATAATTTTGGCAGGTCAGGTGTATTATCGAATTGGATTTGATTTCAAAATACATGAGAACCAGCTGAAAGTATTGGATTCAATAGTTTCAGTGGGTTTGCGACTCTTTTTTTTTTTTAAAAAATCACTCACAAATATCGGGTCCGATCTGACCTGATTCATTATTGGATCCGATCTGATACAATTCATTATAGAATCCGATCTGATCCGATGATCCGCTGAACCTGAAATAAAAAAAGCCGACAAGCTGTTGGACGGGTAAAAAAAATTAAAAATAATACGATTGAACGTTTCAAAATTGAGGCTGTCAGATGAACGCAGTATGAGCGCACTCTGCGTTCATGCATAACGGACAGACGTACTGACGGAAGATACTTTAGACACCACATGATCCATTTTTCCTGGCGGACGTAGAAAAGAAAAAGGGAACTATGGGAAATAAAATAAATATGAAAAATGCTTAAAATTTGAAAAGGATATGAAAAGCCATTTTGTGCGTCAAGGTGCTGGACGTCGCAATGGCGCTGCGTCTGACATCTTATCACTCGCACAGAACGCTACGTGGACGTGGCGCACTCTGCGCGTCCGTCTAGCGGTTTTACGTTCATGCATAACTTGCGTCCATTTGCCACGTGAGTTGTGCGTGCGCAGTTTGGTGCGCACGTACTTCGTGTGTGGGTCTCTATTGATCATGATTCTATGCTACGACGGACGTTAAACTGTGCGGCAACACGGACGTGATCATTGCGTTCGTCTGACATGGGCCTAAAACGCTGTTTGAGAAAAAAACGACTGAACATAAATCTCTGGAATTTACATACTGTATAAGATCCTATGAATGATAATAAAAAGGTCTGTTACTGGAAATAAGAGAATAGGTATTTTAAAAAAGACAGAAAAAATTATTTTGCTGAAAAAATGCCTAAAATATTCAAAAAAATCAATAAATAAAGAGACTTTTTGCTGCAGATTAAAATAATAAACGGTTTATTAGATATTGAGTAAAAACTGGAATATTTGTAACATTGAAGCCTATGGATTCGTCTGATTAAACCTGCAGAATGAAAACACGGAACATCAGGGCATTTCACTGACATTTCTCTGCTGTTCGGTGTCTGTGAATAGATTAACCATTGCTTCTCTATGGAGGATTTCACTGCCCTTGAACAGCACCGTACTTGCTGGCAATTCGCCAAAATTTGGCAGACTGCCTGCTCTCTGAATAGCCGAATGGCCCCGAAATGGCACCGTATGGGGAAAATCACTGTTCGGTGACATTTCGGGACCAGATCGGCTCTTTGTGAATAACCCTGATAGTGTTCCACAGGAGCAATGAAAAGGAATTCCCTTTTTTTGCCCTTAACTCCTTCACTAGCAAATGATTTTTGTTGGCATTTTTTTATAACAACATTTATTTGAAACGTGCAATGCTAAGTTAACAATTAAATACAGGGTTAAATAGAAATTCTGCACAGAGATTGTTGTTCTGAGAAAATTTAAAAATTTTCTTTCATTTGTTTATCCATTACAAAACCATTGTTGGAATGACAGATTCTGAACTCTAGATGGTGTTCTTTATCTTGCACATCAGCATACAGGCAGAAATGGCCTGTTTTCAAATACTGTAACTGTGATAAAGATAATGAATAATAATACTCAGCTCTCCGGCTTATGGGGATTTGTAGTGATCGGAATGAGATTATTAGCAATGCAATATATGTATGTGCTGCATAATGCCTGTGTATGGCAATTACAGCAACACCTTGTATTTGTATGTGCTGTATAATGCCTGTGTATGGCAATTACAGTAACACCTTGTATCTGTATGTGCTGCATAATGCCTGTGTATGGCAATTACAGCAACACCTTGTATCTGTATGTGCTGCATAATGCCTGTGTATGGCAATTACAGCAACACCTTGTATCTGTATGTGCTGCATAATGCCTGTGTATGACAATTACAGCAACACCTTGTATCTGTATGTGCTGCATAATGCCTGTGTATGGCAATTACAGCAAAACCTTGTATCTGTATGTGCTGCATAATGCCTGTGTATGGCAATTACAGCAACACCTTGTATCTGTATGTGCTGCATAAAGCCTATGTATGGCAATTACAGCAACACCTTGTATCTGTATGTGCTGCATAAAGCCTGTGTATGGCAATTACAGCAACACCTTGTATCTGTATGTGCTGCATAATGCCTGTGTGTGGCAATTACAGCAACACCTTGTATCTGTATGTGCTGCATAATGCCTGTGTGTGGCAATTACAGCCACACCTTGTATCTGTATGTGCTGCATAAAGCCTGTGTATGGCAATTACAGCAACACCTTGTATCTGTATGTGCTGCATAATGCCTGTGTATGGCAATTACAGCAACACCTTGTATCTGTATGTGCTGCATAATGCCTGTGTATGACAATTACAGCAACACCTTGTATCTGTATGTGCTGCATAATGCCTGTGTATGGCAATTACAGCAACACCTTGTATCTGTATGTGCTGCATAATGCCTGTGTATGACAATTATAGCAACACCTTGTATCTGTATGTGCTGCATAATGCCTGTGTATGACAATTACAGCAACACCTTGTATCTGTATGTGCTGCATAATGCCTGTGTGTGGCAATTACAGCAACACCTTGTATCTGTATGTGCTGCATAAAACCTGTGTATGGCAATTACAGCAATATTACAGAATTTTCCATACTCCAGTCATTCTCCTGCTTTTCACCGCTCTCTGAATAACCCTGCTTGTATCTGTGCTGTGCAGGGATTTTCAGTCATTATAACCCCCTGAACCTTATCCCTGTAAACCAGTGAGTGACCCTACAGCTCTCCCTGAATTCTGACCTCTCCATGGCTGCTCCTTCCACATCAATGTCCAAGTATCCAGTAGGGATGTGCGTTTCGGGTTTCGGAATTTCGGAATTTTCACGAAATTTCCCGATTCGTGTTTTCGGATTCCGCCGATTTTCCGAATCGGATCGGACCCGAAAACCGACAGATCCGAAAAGTTTTCCGAGCCGAAACGAAATATTTTCGGAGTTTTCGAATGGATTTGAAATGTGTCAAATCGAAATTTATTTTCCCTCTATTCATGATTTCGGTTCCATTCGTGATTTCGGTTCCATTTCGGTAATTCTGGACATCGTATATTTAACTATTATCGGTTATATCGCTGATTCTGTAAATTTTGTATTTGTAAATGCGTATTTTTGATCAACTATTTTTCCGTTTTAAAACCTTTTGTTCTGTTTTTTATTTTTAAAGTCAGACCATTTGGGTCAGTTTAGCGTTTTTTAAATCGTTTTGGTCATTTTTTTGTTCCTTGGCTTTCATAACATTTTAATATGATTAAATAAAGTTGTGAAATGTATATTCAATTATTCATAAGAAAAAAAGGATCTTTATTTAATAAAAAAAAACACGATAGAATCGCCAGAATTATCGTATCGACAGAATGAATTATCGGATCCGAAAAACAAACCAAAAATTTATTATAAAAAAATATATAAAGTATAAAAAAAGTAAACCATAGTAGTTTACGTCAAAACGAATAGAGTTAGACACTTTGAAACGAGGAGAACAGACGTTCCGAAAAAAACGAAAATTTCCGAAATCACAAAAAGTCGATACAAAAAACGAGCAAAGTGACCCGAAAACACGAAAAACGGTCGATATTCGGAAAAAAAATGTACACGAAAAACGAACCGAACCGAATCGAAACAGAAATCAGTCGAGACGAGCCGAATCGAAAATTTTAAACATCCGAACAAATCGAACCGAATCGAACCGAAAAAAAAATATCGGTGCACAAGTCTATTATCCAGCCTTATGTTGTTCCTGAAGACCCTCAGTCTTGCCTTGTTCCTGAAGACCTTCAGCCTTGGCTTGATTCAGCCTCCATTTGCTCCAGCAACCATCAGACCAGCCTTGCTCGATCTCTACCACCTGATCCTATCTATCCGCCATTGTGCTGCTTTTCCATCCAATGTTGCTACTCCATCAGCCTCAGTCACCCGTGTACATCAATGTGCCCAGAGTTCATGGCCTGAACCAGTCGTGGTGCATCTCCTGATCCTCTCTAGCCATGAGTGTGCTGCTTTTCCATCCAGTACTGCTACTCCCATTAGCCTCAGCCAGTACTTGAGGACATCCGAGTGCCCAGCCTGGACCAGCCTTACTGCAAACCCGCTGCCTTTTCCTGTCCTACCTGCCGTGGGTTCATATCCCAGTTTTATGTTTATTCAGTCCTATGACAGCATGCCTTGTTTTGCCGTGTCTTTGTTAAACATCTTCGGCTCACCTTTGCCAGTTGTGCTCACTGGGCTTCTAGCTGTAATTTGGGTCCAACTATGGCCACTGCAGGGTCCCACGCTATCACTATCTCATATCGCTTATGCGTATAGAGGGGATATTGTCAAACCACCAAGAAACCACTAGTAGCAATTTGTAAAGCTAGGTAATGTTGATTAACCCCTTCACTAACAAGTGATTTCCCAAAAATCCACTGCCAGGAACCAGTGTTTTTTTGGAAAACCTTTTTTAATTAATTATATAGTAAGAAATATTGGGGAATATTCGCAGTGTATTCATTATTGTAATAATCTATTTCTAAGGGAGATGTTGCCACCTGCTGGCCAAAAGAAGTTGCTGCAGGTAGAACTGGAACTCGTTTCTCTGTGTCAGGTGGGGAAAGTCCAGTATGTCAGGGCATTATGTAGACAATTTTAGCCAGTTTTATCACTTTGGGAATTATGCCCACACGGCTAAATCTTTAAGGGAACCTTCTGGAGCACGAGAAAACAAAATTTGTTGGTGAAAAAAAAAATTGTTTGCAATATTACTTACATATTTATTTTCTGGGTTAATCTGTATATTTGTGTTATTTTTAATATCTTGCATTTATTACTTTGTATTTCTGTAAAGACGGTAAAATTTCAATTTTCTTTAACTCAGGACATACTTGAAAACGAGAGAAATCTCAATGTATCCTTCCTGGGGAAATACTTTGTAAATAAATAAATAAATCAATCACACAGCACAGTCCCAGATTGTGTTAAAACGATCTCGGGCTGTTGTGTTGGTGTATATACACGATCACGGTAGTGAAGGTTGAAGATCATTATTCTTCCCTGCACCAAGCTGTGTCTGGTGTTTGGGGAGAGCCACCAGGAGTCACACAGCGCTCCCTCGCGTTCTGGCTGTGGGTTATGGAGAATGAAAGCTGCTGCAGATTTACTTGACTTGGGAAAAGGGGAGGACTCCATCACAGATTTGGCTCTGGTCCTCAAGTTGGAGACCAGTCAACCCAGTTTCTTATTACAATATTCATAATGTGTCTATTCTTCAGCGCAAGATATACAGTATGTGGACCAGCACCCCGTTTTTAGTAGAGGGGTGCACAGCTGAAAAATGTGTTTTTGTTTCGTCTCGTTAGAATTTTTTTAGTCTGTAACAGAATTTGTTTCAATACAGATTTGTTTCATTTCGGAATTTTGTTTAGTAATTTCATTTGTAATGGGATCGATTTGAATTCGTTTTGGATAACTTAAAAAAAAAAATCCTGCTCAATTACTGTTACATTAGGGTTAAACATGAGGGTTAAAAGGCAAGCTAGTTAAATATTAAGCTTTCTATTAGCCTGTGGTGCTGAATACGACAGATTCAGCACCACAGCCAGTTGTCTGTGGGCAGACTAAAAAAATTGAGAGTCCAAAAAATGGAGTCCTCAATTTCCGCTTCCTTAACCCCTTGTTGATGCGGGACATTCTATGACGTCAGTGCAGTGGGTGGGCCTTGAAGACGCGGGGCGTACAGTTACACCCCACTGACTTCAGTGGGCCTCCTCGCCCCCCCCCCCTGCAGCCAGCACAAGCCATGCGCCATCGGCTGCAGTACGACGGCCTGAGCTCATCCAGCCCCCTGCAGCCAATGACACGCGTCGCACATCAGCTGAGTGGGTGGGCCAAATTAGAGACCCGTGGTGGCACCTGTAGGCAAGGCGTACCTGTACGCCTCGCCCGAGTTGACCCCCACCCAATGGGCGACACCCACCCATCGTGAAGGGGTTAATAAATCAAAATAATTTATAAAAAATAATGTGTTTAAAAACAAACAAAAAGTATCATCCGGACAGAAAACCTATAAGAAACGTATCCAACATAAAGAGCGAACGACTCGTTATTGGCCTAATCTTAACGAGAGGTTTCATTGTTGACATGTAAGAATCTCTTTTAAAAAATAACAGTTATTTTTGTTGCAAGGGTTCATTCTTGTGAATGCGCTGCAAACGCCATCATAACCAAATCATAGCTGAACAATTTAATAGAAAACATAACAACATTACACCTTGGAAAATTGTAAAATGGAAATTAACCTTGTTATTTGGGTATTGGATTGATTTTTTTTTCCTTGTATTTTACTTAGGTTAAGATTACTTCTCCTGAAACCCGAGGCGCTCGGAAGCCATTAAGTTACTAAGATATTATGCTAAATTAAAAAGTAAATATATTAGGCTGTCTACCTGCAGCAAAAGCAATAAGATGCGCAATATTTCTCCATGGCTACTAAATGAAGGTATCCGCGGTGTTTGTAATGGATATCACGTCCGGAAATAGGCAGCTGTGTCTTACTTTTGCAACGCAATCAGCGAAGATGTTGTTTTTGTGAATAAACATGATGCAATAATAACATTATCAGACAACGCACATTTATTTTAAGTGAGGAAATTGTCTTCCATTACCATATCCTTCTATGCTATTAGTGTGATTCGCTTTCAATAAATAGGTCAGCCTCAATGAGCAAACGCTTCATTTTAACTCAACGGTAAACCTTGTTTAAAGGGCCAGTACCACCACAAAATGCAATGTCCTTATTGTGTTTATTTGATGTTGCTGATATCTTACATGTGTTTTGTGTTTTCTCTTGTATGTTTAGTTAAGAAAATATGTTCCTCTATATGTGTCACTGGGTGCATCCATTGTGTGATATTTTCCTCTATATGTGTCACTGGGTGCATCCATTGTGTGATATTTTCCTCTATATATGTCACTGGGTGCATCCATTGTGTGATAGTTTCCTCTATATGTGTCACTGGGTGCATCCATTGTGTGATATTTTCCTCTATATGTGTCACTGGGTGCATCCATTGTGTGATATTTTCCTCTATATATGTCACTGGGTGCATCCATTGTGTGATAGTTTCCTCTATATGTGTCACTGGGTGCATCCATTGTGTGATATTTTCCTCTATATGTGTCACTGGGTGCATCCATTGTGTGATATTTTCCTCTATATGCGTCACTGGGTGCATCCATTGTGTGATATTTTCCTCTATATGTGTCACTGGGTGCATCCATTGTGTGATATTTTCCTCTATATGTGTCACTGGGAGCATCCATTGTATGATATTTCCTCTATATGTGTCACTGGATGCATCCATTGTGTGATATTTTCCTCTATATGTGTCACTGGGTGCATCCATTGTGTGATAGTTTCCTCTATATGTGTCACTGGATGCATCCATTGTGTGATATTTTCCTCTATATGTGTCACTGGGTGCATCCATTGTGTGATAGTTTCCTCTATATGTGTCACTGGGTGCATCCATTGTGTGATATTTTCCTCTATATGTGTCACTGGGTGCATCCATTGTGTGATAGTTTCCTCTATATGTGTCACTGGGTGCATCCATTGTGTGATATTTTCCTCTATATGTGTCACTGGGTGCATCCATTGTGTGATATTTTCCTCTATATGCGTCACTGGGTGCATCCATTGTGTGATATTTTCCTCTATATGCGTCACTGGGTGCATCCATTGTGTGATATTTTCCTCTATATGTGTCACTGGGTGCATCCATTGTGTGATATTTTCCTCTATATGTGTCACTGGGTGCATCCATTGTGTGATATTTTCCTCTATATGCGTCACTGGGTGCATCCATTGTGTGATATTTTCCTCTATATGTGTCACTGGGTGCATCCATTGTGTGATATTTTCCTCTATATGTGTCACTGGGTGCATCCATTGTGTGATATTTTCCTCTATATGTGTAACTGGGTGCATCCATTGTGTGATATTTTCCTCTATATGTGTCACTGGGTGCATCCATTGTGTGATATTTTCCTCTAAATGTGTCACTGGGCGCATCCATTGTGTGATATTTTCCTCTATATGTGTCTCTGGGTGCATCCATTGTGTGATATTTTCCTCTAAATGTGTCACTGGGTGCATCCATTGTGTGATATTTTCCTCTAAATGTGTCACTGGGTGCATCCATTGTGTGATATTTTGTGTTGGGAACTGCCCCCCCCCTCAGTGGGCTCTATTCCATAGTTGGTGATAACGTAGCGTCTCAATATACAGTTAGATAAGGGGTTATTCAGGGACCACCGAAATGTCGCAGACATTCCCTGCTCTTTGCAAAGACGGAGACTCATATAAATGCTGGTGTTCAGCAGACATGTACCTCAAATAAAACAGAATAAAACACAGAATAGTGCAAATTATTTAATGGGAAATGAATTAAAATAAAGAAAACAATGCACTCACATGTAGGGGTGTCTTAAGTCAGACACTAAACACACAGGCGGCTGGCGGCAGTATAAGGCTGGTGTCAGACGAGCGTGATTTCTACGGGCTGTACGTCCGTGCAGTACGGACATCGTCAGTACGGATGACGCAGTAGTGGTCACACAGTCCGTTTTTTCACTGAAGTTATTTTTTGACGGATGTAGGAGGGAAAAATAAATTACAATGAAAAAACATTCTGTCCGTCAAAAATGCTGGACGTATAAATGCAGTCCGTCTGACCTCGCTCCATCACTCACACACAAAGCTATGCAGACGTTGTGGACGTGGCGCACTCCGCACGTCCGTTCTAGCAGTATTACGTTCTTGCCTAACCTGCGTCCGTTTGCCGCGGCCGTTGTGCGTCCGCAGTTCAGTGCGGACGTACTTCATGTGTCAGGCTCCAATGGACTTTCTTTCATGCTATCACGGACGTACTTTTAGGCGCAATCACGGACGTGAACACAACGCTCGTCTGACACCAGCCTGAGGGGGCACCAGATCTCCCTTCTTTAAGCGGTAGTTCTAAAAAAAAATAAAAAATGTATTCCAAAGGCAAATGAAAAGACAGACAAGTGAAAATTATTACAAAATGAAACGTATATATTAAAGTTTTTTTTGCCTCATTTAATGCACTTCTATATGGACGCCATTAGTTGCACGAAGCACATCAAGAATCTAAAGCAGAGGATCACTGAGGCCACCATTGATGAGGGGAAGCTACAGCCAACATGGCAAGAAATCCAGCATCGTCTTGATGTGCTTCATGCAACTAATGGCGTCCATATAGAGGTGTATTAAATGAGGCAAAAAAAAACTTTAATATATATACGTCTCATTTTGTAATAATTTCCTCTTATCTGTCTTTTCATTTGCCTTTGGAATAAAAGTATGAAATTGTAAAGAGACTTTATGGACACCCTGTATATATTGTGAGACTTTATGGACACCCTGTATATATATTGTGAGACTTTATGGACGCCCTGTATATATATATTGTGAGACTTTATGGACGCCCTGTATATATTGTGAGACTTTATGGACGCCCTGTATATATATATTGTGAGACTTTATGGACGCCCTGTATATATATTGTGAGACTTTATGGACACCCTGTATATATTGTGAGACTTTATGGACGCCCTGTATATATATATTGTGAGACTTTATGGACGTCCTGTATATATATATTGTGAGACTTTATGGACGCCCTGTATATATATATTTATATATTGTGAGACTTTATGGACACCCTGTATATATATAGTGTGAGACTTTATGGACACCCTGTATATATATATTGTGAGACTTTATGGACGCCCTGTATATATATATTGTGAAACTTTATGGACGGCCTGTATATATATTGTAAGACTTTATGGACGCCCTGTATATATTTAGTGTGAGACTTTATGGACACCCTGTATATATATTGTGAGACTTTATGGACACCCTGTATATATATTGTGAGACTTTATGGACACCCTGTATATATAGTGTGAGACTTTATGGACGCCCTATATATATATTGTGAGACTTTATGGACACCCTGTATGTATATTGTGAGACTTTATGGACGCCCTGTATATATATTGTGAGACTTTATGGACGCCCTGTATATATATTGTGAGACTTTATGGATGCCCTGTATATATATATTGTGAGACTTTATGGACACCCTGTATATATATATTGTGAGACTTTATGGACGCCCTGTATATATATATTTATATATTGTGAGACTTTATGGACACCCTGTATATATATATTGTGAGACTTTATGGACGCCCTGTATATATATTGTGAGACTTTATGGACGGCCTGTATATATATATTGTGAGACTTTATGGACGGCCTGTATATATATTGTAAGACTTTATGGACGCCCTGTATATATATTGTGAGATTTTATGGACACCCTGTATATATATTGTGAGACTTTATGGACACCCTGTATATATATTGTGAGACTTTATGGACACCCTGTATATATATTGCGAGACTTTATGGACACCCTGTATATATATTGTGAGACTTTATGGACACCCTGTATATATATTGTGAGACTTTATGGATGCCCTGTATATATATTGTGAGACTTTATGGACACCCTGTATATATATTGTGAGACTTTATGGACACCCTGTATATATAGTGTGAGACTTTATGGACGCCCTATATATATATTGTGAGACTTTATGGACACCCTGTATGTATATTGTGAGACTTTATGGACGCCCTGTATATATATTGTGAGACTTTATGGACGCCTGTATATATATTGTGAGACTTTATGGATGCCCTGTATATATATATTGTGAGACTTTATGGACACCCTGTATATATATATTGTGAGACTTTATGGACGCCCTGTATATATATTATATATTGTGAGACTTTATGGACACCCTGTATATATATATTGTGAGACTTTATGGACGCCCTGTATATATATATATTGTGACTTTATGGACGGCCTGTATATATATATTGTGAGACTTTATGGACCCCTGTATATATATTGTAAGACTTTATGGACGCCCTGTATATATATTGTGAGATTTTATGGACACCCTGTATATATATATTGTGAGACTTTATGGACACCCTGTATATATATATATTGTGAGACTTTATGGACGCCCTGTATATATATTGTGAGACTTTATGGACGCCCTGTATATATATATATTGTGAGACTTTATGGACGCCCTGTATATATATTGTGAGACTTTATGGACGCCCTGTATATATATTGTGAGACTTTATGGACACCCTGTATATATATTGTGAGACTTTATGGACACCCTGTATATATATTGCGAGACTTTATGGACACCCTGTATATATATTGTGAGACTTTATGGACACCCTGTATATATATTGTGAGACTTTATGGATGCCCTGTATATATATTGTGAGACTTTATGGACGCCCTGTATATATATTGTGAGACTTTATGGACGCCCTGTATATATATTGTGAGACTTTATGGACACCCTGTATATATATATTGTGAGACTTTATGGACGCCCTGTATATATATTGTGAGACTTTATGGACGCCCTGTATATATATATATTGTGAGACTTTATGGACGCCCTGTATATATATTGTGAGACTTTATGGACGCCCTGTATATATATATTGTGAGACTTTATGGACGCCCTGTATATATATATGTGAGACTTTATGGACGCCTGTATATATATATTGTGAGACTTTATGGACGCCCTGTATATATATATTGTGAGACTTTATGGACGCCCTGTATATATATATTGTGAGACTTTATGGACGCCCTGTATATATATTGTGAGACTTTATGGACACCCTGTATATATATTGTGAGACTTTATGGACACCCTGTATATATATTGTGAGACTTTATGGACACCCTGTATATATATTGTGAGACTTTATGGACACCCTGTATATATATTGTGAGACTTTATGGACGCCCTGTATATATATTGTGAGACTTTATGGACACCCTGTATATATATTGTGAGACTTTATGGACACCCTGTATATATATATTGTGAGACTTTATGGACGCCCTGTATATATATTGTGAGACTTTATGGACACCCTGTATATATATTGTGAGACTTTATGGACGCCCTGTATATATATTGTGAGACTTTATGGACACCCTGTATATATATTGTGAGACTTTATGGACACCCTGTATATATATTGTGAGACTTTATGGACGCCCTGTATATATATTGTGAGACTTTATGGACGCCCTGTATATATATTGTGAGACTTTATGGACGCCCTGTATATATATTGTGAGACTTTATGGACACCCTGTATATATATTGTGAGACTTTATGGACACCCTGTATATATATATTGTGAGACTTTATGGACGCCCTGTATATATATTGTGAGACTTTATGGACACCCTGTATATCTTGTCAATAAAATCTGACTTCAAATCGCGTTTAATCACGATGAGCACAAAACGGTAAAAAATGAGCTCAGCAGGGGGTGAAATGGCTCAGCAGTGAAGGGGTTAAATCAACTGTTAATCACAAATGAAAGAGGCTGAAGGATTTGGCACAACCACAGGAATAGAAAGTGGCAACAATCTCTACGCATAAAACATTACGGACATTGCGTTGGAAGCGATGGAGGAGCAGACATCTGGAGTTTCTGGGAAACGCCATCAACATTGGTTTTTTAGTAATGGAGGAACATCTGGAGCCGGGGAGAATGTCGTCCGCATTGAAGATCCAGCGAGGGAAACGGCAGACATTCCGCGTGAAAATATATACGTTTTAGACTAAATCGAAAAATTCCGGAGGTTTGGAGAGAGAGGAGCCGACAAGTCACGGACAAGCAGAGATTCCTGAGATAGCGAGTATTAAAAGGGCAAGCTGGAACTGATAGAAACTAATGTTTTAGAGTTATCTCTGTTGCCATGGTGATCTACTTTATCATATATCTCATTTTTAGCAATGGGAAATATTTGCAATGCTGAATATGTAGAAGACACGCACAAATAAATGACCTAAAACTTTGAAAAAATAAGGTTTTCCTGTGAAATTTCATTAAATCGCAGCCCCGGCATCTGTTTAATAAATAGCATTTTAATTCGTTGAAAGTCATCGTGATTTACAAATAAATCGTTTTGATTGCTCGTTTGCACAGGAGAAAAATAACGAATTGGAAATATTACCTCTTTTTACACAGATGAATAATGCAAACACACCGGCGCACGACATGTCTAGGCCTCTTCCGCACGGAAGCGGCGCTCGGATTATAGAGTTTCGGCAGCATCATTTTCTAACAGGGTTATCCAAAGAGATCCGAATGGCTGGAGAAAGGTAACCGAACGCTGAAAATCAGCATTCGGTTACCTTTCTTGGCCATTCGGCTATCCAGAGAGCAGGCAATTCGCCAAATCCTGGCGAATTGCCTGCACATACGGTGCCTGTTTGGTGCCTGTTCGAGGGCAGTGAAATCCCCATGAAAATGCACTGCTTCGGCTATTCAGAGAACACAAACCAGCAGTGAAAGGTTCCCGAAATGCCCTGCCATTCGGTGGTTTAATGCAACAGGTTTATTCAGCCGAATCCCATAGGCTTAAATGTTAAAAATATTCCCGTTTTAATTCAATATCTAATAAACCGTTCATTATAAAATTCTGCAGGAAAAAGTCTCTTTATTTATAGATTTTTTAGGATATTTTAGGCATTTTTCTGGATTTTTACTTTTTTTAAAAAAAATTAGATTTTTTTTCTTAAGTTTACTTATTTTTCCTGTAACAGCCCTTTTTATTATCATTCATTGGATTTTATATGTAAATTTCAGACACTTTCGCTCAGTAGTTTCTTTGCAAATAGCGTTTCACTTTTCGAACATTCAAGCAAACTGTTTTTCTAATTTACTCACTGCATTCGTCTGCAGTGCCGGCTTTTTCTGGCGGCTGCGCTGCGTGTGATCGGCTCCTGCTCGGCTTTTCCCTGCGGCTGCGCTGCGTGTGATCAGATCTTTTTGCGGGTTTTCGGCGTGCATTCGCCGGGTTTTGCGGTTAGTTTTCGGCGGGTTTGTGGCGGCCTTCCCCTGCAATTCGGGGGTCCTGTGGTGCTTGCTGAATACACCGCAGGGTCACCGAAATGCAATCGGCAAAAGGAACCGAATTGAAGAGAACGAAAAGTCACCGAACGTGCGGTGACTTTTCGATTCTCTTTGGATAACCCTGTAAGAGTTTGCCATTGTTAAAATTTACAAGGGGTTATTTGCTGGGCAATAAATTGCCTTATAACTGGATTCTAGGCTGTAATGGTTACATAGTTACATAGTTACATAGTTATATAGGCTGAAAAAAGACATGCGTCCATCGGGTTCAGCCTCTCCCACATAACCTACTGCTGTTGATCCAAAAGAAGGCAAAAAACCCAGTCTGAATGCTTGCCAATATGCAACATACTGGTTAAGATGGGATGTGCGATTTGGTTTGGTCCGAAACGATATTCAGCCAAAATATTGTCAATTCAGAAATTTGTATCAATCCCAATTCTGAATCGCCGGTTTCTAAGCCGGAGGGCGATTGAAACATATCCCTAAATTGATCTGAACGACCCGAATATAATCATCCAGATCCGAATATAATAATTGGATATATCGGATTAATTCGCATTATGGAAAGTAATTGGAAGAAATGATCATTTTTAGCCAACGCGTCACTTCTGAGCAGCCTATGCAACGCTCAGAACCAGTGGCGACTCTAGCAAGAATATTTAGGGGGTCACATAAGATACCAAAGTCAAAACTGGGGGGGGGCACTAATAATTTTCGCCACTAAATTAAACCACTAAAAAATAACTATCACCTGGTGTGAGCTAAAACCCCATCACTAAAGGAAAAAGTTTGCGTGAGTCACTAAAACTTAGTGCCCGACAACCTACTAACAGATGACCTTGTCTGCAGGAGTCCGTGTTCAAGGTCGTTTAGCGCACGCTAGGGAATCGCTAAGACCTGGGCTGAGACCCAGCGCTAATGCGGTTGTGTACAGGATGGGCCTGTTTTTTTCCAGTGCAGAGTGCCGGGTCATACCTATCCCCCGCCCTCACAAGCTTGTATAAGTATGAACACATCCAGCCAAGAGCCCTCACACCCTGCATTATTAAGACCCTCCAAGGTGGCCGTATGGTCCATGTTTCTATGCGCACATATATACAGTATATTAAGGCTGATGGGCATTGCATGATAAATGACACCTGTCTTTTTAATAAAAGCTAATTATTAATCTTGAACATACAGGGTTTTTCAAAGAGAACCGAAATGGCCACGAAATTGCAACGGACAGTGAATTTCCCCGTACGGTGACATTTCGTTGCCATTTGGCTATTCAGAAAGCAGACAGGTCACCAAATATTGGCGAATTGCCAGCAAAATACAGTTATCTTAGGTGGCAGTGAAATCCCCATAGAGAAGCAATGGTTAATCTATTCACATTGAACAGCAGACAAATGTCAGTGAAATGCCCTGCTGTTCGGTGGTTTAATTCGGCAGGTTTATTCAGGCGAATCCCATAGGTTTTAATGATAAGAAATATTCCCGTTTTTATTCAATATCTAATAAACCGTTTATTATTTTAATCTGCAGCAAAAAGTCTCTTTATTTATTTATTTGGATTTTTTAAAGATTTTTGGGGATTTTTTTTTCAGTGTAATTGTTTTCCGATTTTCTTAAAAATGGTGGGTTTTTTTTCTGTAAGACCGTTTTACTATTTTTCATAGGACCTTATATATTACTCCCAGGCATTTTCATGCAGCACTTTGTTTTAAAACACCTTTTAAAAGTTCTGTAATTTTTTATTTATTTTTACCCCGTTCAGCGGCTTGTCGGCTTTTTCTGGCGGTTGTTCGGCGGGTCATTGGCTTTTTTTCAAAACGATTCAGGAGCTTTGCGTCGGATAATTCAGTGGGTTTTCGTCATTTTTTCTGACCGTTTCAGCGTGTTTTGGCGGGTTTTTTTGATGGATTCGGCGGTTTTTATGGCTGTTTTTCAGATCAATTCAGCCGTTTTTGTGGAGATTTTTTGGATCGATTCAGCAGTTTTTGGGGCAGTTTTTACGGATAAATTAAGCCATTTTTATGGCAGTTTTTCTGATCGATTCAGCAGTTTTTGTGACGTTTTTTCGGATCAATTCAGCCATTTTTATGGCGGTTTTTCGGATCGATGTGGTGGTTTTTCGGATCGATTTAGCAGTTTTTGTGGCGTTTTTACGGATAAATTCAGCCGTTTTTGGGGTGGTTTTTCGGATCGATTTAGCAGTTTTTGTAGCAGTTTTTTGGATCGATGTGGCGGTTTTCCAGATCAACTCTGCCGTTTTTGTGGCGGTTTTTCAGATCGATTTGGCGGTTTTTGTGACGTTTTTTTTCGGATCAATTCAGCATTTTTTATGGCGGTTTTTCAGATAGATTTGGCGGTTTTGCAGTGTTTTATTTTTATTCATTCGGTGGGTCGATTCACCTCCCTTTGGTGAATCCTGATTTCACTGCTGATTTGGCGAATCGAACTCGCCGAAGTGTTGGTGACATTTCGGTGCTCTCTGAATAACGCTGATATGTAAGTAAAGAAAAGGCCACACCAGCACAGAATGTACAGTATTCACAGCATCCACAGTATTCCAGTGATACACTCAACAAATCCTCACGGAATAAAAGAGCAAAAAAAATGAAAAAGGGATTTCTTATACTTATCTTTTCTTTTTTTGTCAGGAAGATTATGTATTTAGTGTTGAAGGATTCTCGGTAGAGTTTCACCGAGATTCAGCTTCGCTGGGAGTGAAGTGATCGCTCTGTTCTTCAAACCGTTTTTTTTGGAGATTACGACATAGCAAAGACAAAAATTTTAATCTAGGTCATTACAAACTCTAAAGTACTTGTCAGAGATACATTAACAGAATGTGATGCTGAGAGACGAGCGCAACATTCTCAACTTAACGCTATGGATTAAGTGCAACAATGTGGATATACCGAGACGCAGACAATAGGCGAGCATCGAACAGCGTCCGCGGCGAGATCAAAGAGCCGGCGTTTCCATAAAGCTATTACTCTAGCAATGAAGAAAATCAGAAATGAGAAAGAGAAATCTGTACACGTCCAACAACTCAAATACATGAGAAGTAACACCAATAAGTAACCTTTACTTATTTCCTACTGGTAACAAACCAGATGCACCTTGGACTCTTTAACCAACCCTGACTGAGGAAGGCAAGTGCTATTTGCCGAAACGCGTCTCAGTTAACTATTAGGGATGAGCTGTTCAGTTCGGACGGTTCGGAGTTCGGCCCGAACTTTGATTGTTCGAAAGTTCGCGAACTTCGAACTTTTTGGGTCTGTTTGGTTCGAGTTCGAAAAAAAAAAGAAATTTTGAAAAAAGTATAGAAAATGCTTAAAAAAATACTAAAATATCTAGAAATAAAGAGACTCTTTACTGCAGAATATTATAAGCAACGGTTTATAAGATATTTAATTAAAAACTAATGTGTACGTGCAAAGATTCTCAACTTTAAATGACCTCTGTTCACAAACGGGCATAAACACCAGGTGTTTTTAGTCTGTTCTAATGAATTTGATACTTTGTATGTATGTAGACTATACTGAGGGGTGTGGTGTCTGCTTTTGAGAAGAGTTAATTTCTCTCTTCTAATATGCTGCCTTTCTAATGAGACCAAACACGATCATGTAGAAAAAATACAAAATTTCCTCATTTCCCGCTTTTAACATCTAAAGCAATGTTATTTCTCACCTCGGGATTAAACATTCACAGGGTTATTCAGAGAGCGGTGAAAAGCAGGAGAAAAACTGGAGAAGTGAAAATTCTAGGCCAAAATAGCCAAACCAGAAAAATTCTCCCATTTATCTCACTTTCCAAATCGGCTATTTGGTCTAGATTGTTCTCTTCTCCTGCCAGTTCTCCTGGCTTTCACCTCTCTCTCAGGGTTGTTCAGAGAAAGGTGAAAACCAGGAGAATGGCAGGAAAAGAGAACAATCTGGACCAAATAGCCGATTTGGAAAGTGAGATAAGGCTAGGGTCAGATTAACGCATTTTTCGCAGCAACTGTCAAAAAGTGCATCCGAACGCATTGCCTTATTTTTTCACGGAATGTGCGAAAACGGTCATACGATGCGCATTTTTGTGCATGATTTTTTACGGATCCAAACCAGGAAACTTTGGGTGTCTGGACGTTATGTTGGCCAGACATGAGCAGGGTCTGATGTCTCCAAATCACGCACACACACGCCGCTAGCGGACGCAGCGCACTCTGTACGTCCGTACTAGCGGTTCTGCGTTCTCGAAAAAATGCATTCATTTTCCACTTGCGTTGCGCAGTCGGACTTTCGTGCGGCCGTACTTCGTATATTGGGCGTCATTGGCCGTCATTTGCTGCTAGTGCGGCCGTGATTAAGTGCGCCTAAACGCACGCTAAAAATTCGCTAGTCTGACCCTAGCCTTAGGCTAGGGTCAGACAAGCGTAGTGTTCACGTCCGTGATTGCGCCTAAAAGTACGTCCGTGATAGCATGAAAGAAAGTCCATTGGAGCCCGACACATGAAGTACGTCCGCACTGAACTGCGGACGCACAACGGCCGCGGCAAACGGACGCAAGGCAGGCAAGAACGTACAACCCCTAGAACGGCCGCACAAAGTGCGCTGCGTCCGCAACGTCTGCATAGCTTTGTGTGTGAGTGATGGAACGTGGTCAGACGGACTGCATTTATACCTCCAGCATTTTTCACGGACAAAATGGTTTTGCTTTTTAATTTATTTTCCCTCCTACATCCGTCAAAAAATAAACTTTAGTGAAAAAAACGGACTGTGTGACCACTACTGTGTCTTCCGTACTGACGTACGTCCGTGTGCAAGGACGTACAGTCCGTAGAAATCACGCTCGTCTGACCCTAGCCTAAATGGGAGAAATTTTCTGTTTTGGCTATTTTGACCTAGAATTTTCCATTCTCCAGTCATTCTCCTGCTCTTCACCGCTCTCTGAATAACCCTGAAAAGGTTATTCAGAGGAAGGTGAAACTCAGGAGAATGACTGAAGAGAAAATTCTAGGTCAAAATAGCCAAACCAGAAAAATTCTCCCATTTAACTCACTTTCCAAATCGGCTATTTGGTCTAGAATTTTCCATTCTCCAGTCATTCTCCTGCTTTTCATCGCCAAAAAATCAGTAAACTTTTTCTGCATGTCCGAAAATGTCTCCTCCTTTCATACAGACTGCCGCCCCAAGCAGTTGTTTATGGATAGATTAAAGGAAAAGCATTTACCGTCATTTGAAATGTCATTTTTTGGTTTTTACATATTTCCATACATCCTAGAAATCTGCCACTTCACGGGCAGGTTATGGGGACCTCCTAGGCCAGATATTTGAAGGAATTTTTTGTTTTTATTTTTAACCCTTATTTCATGGAAAACTCACTGTCCCTTTAAAAAACGTTTTTTTTTACTTTTTGTCCTTGTTTCCTGTCCCCCAGGGCACTACCCGGACCCCCATACACCTTTTATGGCAAAAATCTAGCATATATGCCCTCTTGGAGGGCACTCTAAAAACTGAATTTTCAGCCCCATTGACTTGTATTAAGTTCGAGTTCGGGTTCGGGTTCGGATCCGAACATTTGGAAAGTTCGGGTTCGGGTCCGAACCGAACTCGGGGGGTGTTCGGCTCATCCCTATTAACTACCATTATTTATTTTTTACCTCCTTTTTTAACATATTTTTATGCCTACTTTTTATTGTTGTTTTTACTTCTTTCCTTTTCTTTTGCCTGTTATGTAATATTTATTGTTTTTCCTTTTTTTTGCCTTTTATGTAATATTTATTGTTTACTTTTTTTGCCTTTTATGTAATATTTATTGTTTTTACCTTTTTTTGCCTTTTATGTAATATTTAATAAATATTACATGAAAGGCAAAAAAATTAAAAACAATAAATATTATTTATTGTTTTTAATTTTTTTGACTTTTAAGTAATATTTATTGTTTTTACTTTTGTACTTTTATGTAATATTTATTGTTTTTACTTTTTTTCCCTTTTATGTAATATTTATTGTTTTTACTTTTTTTTGCCTTTTATGTAATATTTATTGATTTTAACTTTTTTGCCTTTTATGTAATATTTATTTTTACCTTTTTTTGCCTTTTATGTAATATTTAATAAATATTACATAAAAGGCAAAAAAAAGGTAAAAACAATAAATATTACATAAAAGGCAAAAAAATTTAAAACAATAAATATTATTTATTGTTTTTAATTTTTTTGACTTATGTAATATTTATTGTTTTTACTTTTTTGACTTTTATGTAATATTTATTGTTTTTACTTTTTTCCCTTTTATGTAATATTTATTGTTTTTACTTTTTTTCCCTTTTATGTAATATTTATTGTTTTTCCTTTTTTTTGCCTTTTATGTAATATTTATTGATTTTAACTTTTTTTGCCTTTTATGTAATATTTATTGTTTTTACCTTTTTTTCCCTTTTATGTAATATTTAATAAATATTACATGAAAGGCAAAAAAATTAAAAACAATAAATATTATTTATTGTTTTTAATTTTTTTGACTTTTATGTAATATTTATTGGTTTTACTTTTGTACTTTTATGTAATATTTATTGTTTTTACTTTTTTTCCCTTTTATGTAATATTTATTTTTACCTTTTTTTGCCTTTTATGTAATATTTAATAAATATTACATAAAAGGCAAAAAAAAGGTAAAAACAATAAATATTACATAAAAGGCAAAAAAATTAAAAACAATAAATATTATTTATTGTTTTTACTTTTTTTACTTTTATGTAATATTTATTGTTTTTACTTTTTTTCCCTTTTATGTAATATTTATTGTTTTTACTTTCCTTTTGCCTTTTATGTAATATTTATTGTTTTTAATTTGTTTGCCTTTTATGTAATATTTATTGTTTTTACTTTCCTTTTGCCTTTTATGTAATATTTATTGTTTTTAATTTGTTTGCCTTTTATGTAATATTTATTGTTTTTACTTTCCTTTTGCCTTTTATGTAATCTTTATTCTTTTCAATTTTTTGCCTTTTATGTAATATTTATTGTTTTTACTAGCCAGTGCGGGCTAGACCTGTATATCAAATAAAGAGAGATTTTTATTGCATAGAAAGTTTGCTCTCTTTGATGCTTACTCCCCATCTGGTGAGCACACACACACAGCGGCAGAACCATCACACCCAGGACCTAAAGGGGTGAGGTGCTTACCTCTGAAAGTACCAAGGCGCAACACATGAGACTAATCAAATCACAGGCTCCAGCATACACTAGATTTTGGTGACAAAAAATTACCTTAAAATTGGAGAGGATGCGTTATAATCGAGACATCTGCATCGTGTGTAAAAAAAAAAAAGTGCCTTGCTCTCCCAAGTCTCCCGGAAGTTCCAGTAGTCTCGCTGAAGTGAATGTGGGGCTCCCCGATGCTAGCAAACACTTCAGGAACTCCTGCATTCGGGAGAGGTGGGATTCATCATGACCAGAGGGCAAGCCCCATTTCAGCCAATCATTCACCTCGCTCGCCTCTGCCGGCCATGCTAGTAAAGAAGACGAGTGGCCGATGGCTTCATACTTAGTAACAACTGCAATCATTCTAGAGCAGAGCACCCTGGCCTGAGGGAGAGCCTGACTGTTAAGAGAACCTGGAAGGATTTTAATTGTTTACTGGTACAGTATAATTTTGTTCCTCACGTTATATTCGAGTCTTGAATATTCTCTCATTTCTATAATAAATCTCTATCCATCGCGTTATATTCGGGTCGTGCTATACTCAAGTATCTACGGTATATTTCTGTAATGCACTATATGAATACCTAGTGAGACTAATTGCGCTGAGAGCTTTGTCTCTTCTGTATTCCATCCTGGGAGCCACCATATCCAGGAAGAAAGTGACAAGGAAAAGGATGAGCCACCCTTCGAAGTTGGCCGAATGCGTGTGCACCTAGAGCCAGGTTTTAGGGTGGCTCTATAGTATGTGAGTGTTTTTGACCTTACTTAAAAATATAATTTTCTTACATACCGGATTCTGCGCCATTGCTGTGTTTCTCTCTTTGCTTTTTCGAGGTACAAAAAGGAACGGACCCGAGAACTACGAACTGACCAAAAATCCTTCATTTTTAAGTATATTTGAAAGACTGTCAGGGTTATTCAAAGAGAGCCGATTTGGCCTCGAAATGTAACCGGACACTGAAATTCAGCATATGGGGACATTTCCTAGCCATTCGGCTATTCAGGGAGCAGGCGGTTCGCCAAATGTTGACGAATTGCCTGGACGTACGGTGCCCATTCGAGGGCAGTGAAATCCCCATAGAGAAGAAATGGTTAATCTATTCAGAGCACACAAAACAGTAGGGAAAAGTTGCCGAAGTGCCCTGCTGTTCGGTGGTTTCATTTGGAAGGTTTATTCAGGCGAATCCCATAGGCTTCAATGTTAAAAATATTCCCGTTTTAATTCAATATCTAATAAACCATTTATTATTATATTCTGCAGTACAAAGATTCTTTATTTATAGATTTTTTTGGATCTTTTAGACATTTTTGGGGATTTTGTTGTCCAAATCGTTTTTTTAAATCTTTTTTTCTTTTTTCTGTAATATACCTTTTTATTATCACTCATTGGATCTTATATGTAAATTCCAGACATTTTCGTTCAGTAGTATTTTTTTTGCAAACAGCGTTTCAAATTTCAAACTTTCAAGCTTACTGGTTTGTTTTTTTTTCACCCCGTTCGTCTGCGTGTCGGCTTTTTCCAGCGGCTGCTCTGCGATGTGATCGCCGGCTGCTTGAATTTTTCCGGCGTGTTCAGCTTGGTTTTTGCGGCGGTTTCTGTGGGTTTTCGGTGAGTGTTCGGTGAGTGTTCGGCGGGTTTGGGGTGAGTGTTCTGCGTGTTTGGGGTGAGTATTCCCTGCACTACTGGGGCCCTGTGGTGCTTGCTGAATACACTATCAAATAAAGTTCAGTTCAGGTTGCTACCACCCACCTTCGAGCTGCCGCTGGAAAGTCCTCACTCCAAGGACAAAGCACGATATCAAGAAAAAATATTCTAGCATATGACATTAAATTCTGGCTTTATTCCATCAGCATAGCAGAACAACGTTTCGACTTGCAACCAGGTCTTTCTCAAGTCTTTGTCAAGACTTGAGAAAGACCTGGTTGCAAGTCGAAACGTTGTTCTGCTATGCTGATGGAATAAAGCCAGAATTTAATGCCATATGCTGGAATATTTTTCCTTGATATCTTGCTGAATACACCGCAGGGCGAGCGAACTAGGTATCGCCGAATTGCCCCGAAGTGCGGGGATCAAAAAGTCACCGAACGTGCGGTGACTTTTCGAATCTCTTTGAATAACCCTGTGTGTTTCTTCACTTGGTGCAGCACACCACGAGGACATTGAATATTTACCACTGTGACACACGAATACTATTAAGGACTGTGTGTTAGGGATGTGCGTTTCGGGTTTCGGAATTTCCTAATTTTCACGAAATTTCCCGATTCGTGTTTTCGGATGCGGCCGAATTTCCGAAAATTTTTAGATCCGAAAATGGCAGATCCGAAAAGTTTTCCGAGCCGAAACGAAATATTTTCGGAATTTTCGAATGGACTTGAAATGTGTCAAATCGAAATTTATTGCTTTGAAACGAGGAGAACAGACGTTCCGAAAAAAACGAAAATTTGCGAAATTACGAAAAGTCGATACAAAAAACGAGCAAAGTGACACGAAAATACGAAAAATGGTCGATATTCCGAAAAAAAAATGTACACGAAAAACGAGTCGAGCCGAACCGAATCGAAACAGAAATCGGTCGAAACGAGCCGAATCGAAAAGTTTAAAAATCCAAAAAATCGAACCGAATCGAACCGAAAAAAAAATCAGTGCACAAGCCTACTGTGTGTACTAAACGATCGTAACATTTACCTTTGTTGCATGCGGCACTTTCTCTGTATCACATTTATATATGTTGATTGTCATCTTACCTTTGCTCCATATGGAACATGTCGTCTGTTTTTTTTTGCACTATCCTGTTTCATTGTGTATTTTGTTCCATTGAGTTATCACCTATTGATACCAGGATAGTAACATCACTGTGGAGCGCCTCCACTCCATACTTTGTATCCTCGTTTTTGATACATATCTGTCCCTGCGTTCCCTCGATGTCCTCCCACAGTCACCTCCGTCTGATCGCGGCGTCTAGCTTCCGGCAAGTACGGTGCCTGTTCGACTGCAGTGAAATTCCCCATAGAGAAGTAATGGTTAATCTATTCAGAGACACCGAACAGCAGAGAAATGTCAGTAAAATGATCTGATGTTTGGTGATTTCATTCGGCATGTTTATTCCGGCGAATCTTTTAGGCATTTTTCAGGATTTTTCCGGCAAATTTATTTTACCGTTTTTCTTTTTAAAATGTTTTTTTTTTTCATTTTTCTGTAACAGCCCTTTTTATTATCCTTCATAGAATCATATATATATATTTTCGTTCAGGAGTTTTTTATATATATATTTTTTTACCTGGCTTGTCGGCTTTTTTCTGCAGCTAGTCAGCGCTGTGCTCGGCGGCTGCATTTAGCAGCTGTCCGGCATGTTTGCGGCGTCTGTCTGGCTGGTTGGCAGCAGCAGGCGACTTGTTTGTGGCGGTTTGCAGCCGTCGGGATTTAAGCAGCTGTCCGGCGGGTTGGCGGCGGCAGCTGGTGGGTTTTTGGCGGGTTGACAACCGCATTCGGCAGCCGATTCGCTGCACATAATGGACCCTGTGGTGAATGCTGAATTCACTGCAGGGTCAGCGAATCTGACTCAACGAACTGCGAAGAATCAGAGTGTCAGCAACATTTTGGTGCTCTCTGAATAACCCTGCAAATACATATATATATATATTACTGTATATAGAGAGAGAGAGATAAAGTCAAGGGAGATATTCAGTAAAAATATTACCAGGCCACATTATTTATCAGGTGCTTATTCACATGGGTCATGAAGTGGTTTTAATGAGTTCAAGTATCTCCAATCTCCTTAAGGTCTTCCTTCATAAAACAAGTATTTATATGTATAGCTTCCTGTGATAACTAACGCAGCATATAAATAATTAATACCGAGACAGAGAAGCGCATCCTAATTATTCCGGGCTTTCCTCCTAGAAGTGAAGAAGAAGAAAGAATAGAGCCAACGTGATTGCGGGTGTTATTGATTACATCCTGCAGATCGGGAGGCTTCGCTTATCCACAATATGTGATTATTAAATGAATACGAACTTGCTCAGAAACAGGAAGATAATGAAGGGTATTCATATACATTCAGAGCCCTATTACAATCCTCGCGCCTGCACAAAAACGCATTAACGCGAGGGGCAAAACCCTTTGCGCTGAACAACGTATTACATTGTCAGCGCAACAAACGCGCGTATATGTCTACCGCGGGTGAACCTGCGCAAACGCTGCGCGAGCTTACTGTACGTCGTGCGTCCTATACTTAACATTGTGAGCGTAAATGCGTTTGTGCGCTGGTACGCGGATGGTATTACAATCTATGCGCAGTTTGTAACGCAAAGTCTTTGCGCGCATAATTTTAACAACTCCTAAAAGCTGGTGTTAATGGCAAATTCTATCAACCTGCCGAACCCAAATACACCAGCCCCAAAAAAAAGTACAGCAAAGTATAGTTACACATTCTACACATACCCAAACAATAAAAGGGAGAAGTTGTGCGTGGTTTTATTGCTGCAGCATATATGCGCAGATTGACTTTGACAGGCGCAAAAACTTAACGTGAGATAATTGTGGTTCTTAATTCTGATTGGCTGAATCGCGAGAAAAAAACAGTCCGCACACTAATTTCCGCGCGCAACGTTGCTGCACGCGGGTTTTTGCGCATACGTTTTACTCGCGTTATTGCTCGACGAATGAAAAAATGCTAAGCGCCCTCTAACAATTCCACGCTAAAACAGGGGCGCTAGAGGGAAAACTGCCGGTGCCCCCGTTTTAGCGTTAGGATCATAATTTAGCCCGGCATGTTCCCTTTTTTATGGCTCATTGAAGTGCCGGGATCTATTATTTTACTTTTGAATGAATTTCATTTGCATTCGGGCTCCAGCAGAAGGTCCTCCTAATTTCTTTTTGCACCGCAGCCCTGATGCCCGAGATGCTAACAGGGTTATTCATAGAGAGTCGAACTGGTCCAAAAATTGCACCGAACAGTGAATTTCCCCATATGGTGACATTTCGTGTCCATTCGGCTATTCAAAACCATCAAATATTGGAGAATTGCCAACACATTACGGTGCCTGTTCGGCGGCAGTGAAATCCCCCATAGAGAAGCAATGGTTAATCTATTCACATTGAACAGCAGAGAAATGTCAGTGAAATGCCCTGATGTTCGGTGGTTTCATTCGGCAGGTTTATTCAGGCGAATCCCATAGGCTTCAATGTTAAAGATATTCCCGTTTTAATCCAATATCTAATAAACCGTTAATTATTTTAATCTGCAGCAAAAAGTCTCTTTATTTATTTATTTTAGTCCATTAATATGCAGATATATGGTATTTGCACCTAAGATGTAGCCTTATAGTTTTGGATTATTCTTTATTTAATCATGATATTTTATACATGTTGTCTGTGTTTGGACACTTGGTTGCCCATAGGGGCATCCATATCCCCGCTATAGTCATCCTCTAGATAGCTGCCGCCTCTTATGGACATTGCTATTATTACCCCTCTATGATGAAAGGAGGAGAAAAAAAAAAGAGAAAAAAAAAGATGCGTAATATCTGCGGGCTGGACTTAAGGGCAAAAAGACTTTCCAAAATGGCGCAGTCAGCAGAGTAGGAGGGATCGCCCATATGATGGACGCATTGAGGAAGAAGACAACGACCTCGGAGCATGTACCTGTATAAACATCCGGGGAGAGAGATTTCTGACGTCAAAGAGGGGCGTGAACAGAAGTTCCAAACACACCAATGAATCGTATCGAAATGATAATAACTATGATCGTGTATGCTACGTTCGTAACTTTTACGCATGCGCCCGGGGGGGCACGGCCGAAAGGACGGATCCTTGACGTATAGGAGGGGGGACGAACGGAAGCACCGGTCGAATTAACGAATCGTATTGAAGCAACACTAATTGTGATTATACAGTATAAATATATACATGAAATATGATCTCGAATGGGTAATTTTAGATGAAAGAAAATGGACATAACAACAAGAACAGGGAAAAAAAGCATTTATTTTCAGCCGCAGGAATAATGATATTTTTACAGGGGTTGAATAATTTTGAACACAACTGTATGTGCTACATCTATGATTAAAAGTATGTACCCTATATATGTGGGATTTTTATTCATCTGTGCATATGACCAACTGATGAAGCTGATATTGCAGCGAAACGCGTTTTGGGATGTGTTCTTTGATTTTATTTTTTTATTTTATTAACCCTTTCGCTGCTGAGGCTTTTCCCGCCCCTGTGCTGAGGTCATTTTTACCGGTTTTGCTCATCATGTTTAAACGTGTTTTGAAGGCTTATTTTAGTATATGACCCAGACATATTATATATCGTTCTTTCCGTCAGACTCGGTAGATTCATAATATGTCATTATTATATGTATACGTCATGACCTGTCTGTATATTATAACAAAAAATGCAATAAAATATGTATTTTCAATAATTTACAACGTGTAAAGTGTTTTTTTTCACATTTTAACATGCGAGCAATTGCGGTTATATTTTGTATGGGGTGCGCTTGTTAAAAAAATTAGAGATGGGGACTCGTTACATTTTTTTTGGGAGAAAATTACGCGATTTTTAACAAACGCACCGCATACAAAAATCGTTAGTGCAGCATCATTGTTCACATTATAATTGAAATGGGAACAATATTGCTACACTAACAAACCAAAAAAAAGAAAAAAAATGTTTATTTATTTTTTTTTATAATTTTTTTTTAAATATTTTTAATTTTAATTTTAATTTTTTTTTAAAAACTTTTTTCACATTCGTGTTTGGTATCGTTGGAACGGCCATGCTCTGGCCGATCCAACCATACCAAACATTAACCCCTAGCTGCCACGGATCTGGAGATAGGGAGTTCATTTTAACTCCCTATCTCCACCGTTGGTGGCAGTTAGGGGTTAACTCTAGGACTAGCGTCATCGTGCTACGCACGATGACGCCAGTCCTCAGGGGGAGTTCCGGAGGCTTGGCCGACATCCAAGATGTCGGCCAGCTCCGGGAAAGGATCGCGAACCGGCGCTTTTCAGCGCCGATTCGCGATCCAGCTCCCCAGGGGTTAATGCCAGGCACCATTTGGAAGGGCAGGCTGTGCCCTTCCAAATGGTGCCTGGGTTAACCCCCGCAACGCTGCCGATCGGGAGGGAGAGAGGTCCGAAGGACCTCCCCCCCTCCCTTTCAGGCGCCTCCTCCGCACATGCGGGGGGGCGCCTGAATTAGGTGTCATCGCGCTGCCGCGATGACACCTAATTCCAGCGGCTGCGGTTCCGGATGCGCGGCTGACATCGAGGATGTCAGCCCGCACCGGGGGGGCCAGCGATCGGCCGGAACCCGGCCGAACGCTGACCTCAATGGGAGGACGCGCGCAGCGCGTCCTCCGCATAGCAGCAGTAATGCGGAGGACGCGCTGAGCGCGTCCTCCGCATTGAAGTGGTTAAAATATATATTTTTTTCTTCAATTGACTGGAGAGAGAAGTTTTATTTGCTGACTCAAAGGGGATTGGTGTATCCCAGCTGCACCTAAGCGTACATACAGAGCCAGTGTATTCTGCACAGACTCTAAACCACGTGAGTTTTATCCTATTGTGAGCTGTATATCACTGCCACTTTTCTTGCTGGATTACACTATGGTCCTTTCGCTATGTTCCATTTCTATGGCTGATGTGTGACTCACTTTGAAAGTGTATGAAGACGGGACGGGTTCATCCCCGAAGGGACCTAACGCCTGCTTATTGATCCTTGAATTGTACAGGCTCTAACCCGTGTGAGTGGACCATCACCAGTGGACATTTATTTTAACTGTATAAGCATATTGCGCTATGTATATGTTTTTGTGCTTTTTTTTTACATGTGTACAAGTACAACAATACAACGGATAAAAGTGTATTGATAAATGCATTTTACCCTTTCCATTCTATTACACTTAGCATGCTCACTGGGTGTGTGGATTGTGATTGTTTGCCTCTAGTGGTTACGGGTTATGCACTAAGCACTTGTTCTCATTCTTTTATATACGTTTATTATTTTAATCTGCAGCCAAAAGATTTATTTATATTATTTATAGATTATTTTAGGATCTTTTAGTCATTTTTCGCAAAAAAAATTTTCTCAGATTTCTTTTAAATCGTTTTTTTTTTTCTGTAACAGACGTTTTTATTATCATTCATAGGATCTTACATGTTAATTCCGGACATTTTCGTGCAGTAGTTTTTTTGCAAACAGCGTTTGACATTTTTTGAGTTTCAATCATTTTCTTTTTTTTACTCCGTTTGTCGGATTGTCAGCTTTTTCCAGCGGCTGGTCGGCGCTGTTTTTGAGGGATCGTCGACTTTCTTCGGACATATTGGGCAGGTTTGCAGCGGACCGTCGGGTACGTTCGGGTACGCTTTTTGCGGCGTTTCAGTTAGATCCGATTTTTCGGATCGGATTGTTGTGTTATCGCCGTATTTTGCTGTACTTTTGATGATTTTTCATAGATTGCGAAGATCCGTTCGCCCTCTTATCTCTCCAGAGAATGCTGAATTAACCGCAGGATCAGGGAATTGTATTCTCCGAAGTGTGGGGAACGAGAGAAATGTCGGTGACATTTTGGTGCTCTCTGAATAACCCCTTAAAACTTTTTAAAACAAGCTGGGGAATGTCTCTATTGGAAGGCTCCCCAGCTGATTCTGCAAGGACCTGAACTGCAGTAACTCCTTCTGGCCAGTAGATGTCAACATCTTTCGAATATATTAGTACAGTAAGGATTACACTGGGAATATTCCCAAACATTTCTTACTGTATGATTAATTTAAAATTATTTTACAAAAATAAACAAACAACCCACTGGTTCCTGGTAGTGTTTTTTTTCCCCCCTTAAATCACTTTGGTAGGGAAGGGGTTAATTGTAAGTAATATTTCAATAATGTACTTTCAATGACAATGTAAGATAGGCAGTTCAATAAACGCAAATGAAAAGCGTCCAAGCTAAACAATCGCTGACATTTTTATATCTGAAGCTCCTCCCCTCTCCGTGTGATGCAAACCATGAAGCCCGTGATACGGAGGTTGAATTATCACTTTCCATCCTAACTAGCAAACTTTTCCACTGATGGCATTCTGGAAAAAAGCACAATCTCAGGAAGAAATAAAACAATTTGTTTCAAAATAATTTCCTGTCTCATTTGGAAAATGTCAAAACGCATCCGATCACTTGAAAACAAAACAGAACAAAGATCCTTAATTGCCAAAATTCCGTACAGCGAGATGTTTTTTTCTTCAAATCCAAAGCAGCAAGAGCAGGTGCAGCGGATCTGCAGAAAAAATAGATCTTGACATGATTTCATACAATGTCAGTATGTGTTTCTTTCACTGTTTTATTTGGTCACTTTGTTACATGTTTTTTAACCCTTTAACTAAAGTATCCATTTTTTCTTCCCCGGTGAAAAATAATATGGCAAACAACACATCCCATTTAATTAGAGAAGAGAAAGGTGGGAGGTCAAACAGTGGAAGTGTTTTATCTCAAAGCAGGCTGTCCGCTGGCACCGTAGTCGGGTGACCGACTTGTACTACAGACAACGCCATCGGCCAATCAGGGTCGTTCTGTCTCGAGTCTCAGCTCCAAAGCAAGCCGCTGCCCACCACAGCCAAAGCAGGGGAAAAGAAAACAACTCGCCAGGCTGCGGGGGGGGGGGGATAAGAGATTTGGCAGTTCTCCAAATATTGGCAAATTGCCAGCAAGTAAGGTGCCTGTTCGAAGGCAGTGAGAGGGGGTAGGATGGGGGGGGTATGAAATTAATTTAAGGGGGTGAAATTAATTAAAATGGGTGAAATGAATTGAGGAGGTGACATTAATTTAAGGGGGATTAAAATGAATTAAGGGGGTGAAATGAATTAAAGGGGGAGTGGGAGAGTAAATATAATTAAATGGGGAGGGGTGAAATTAAATGGGGGGTTAATTAAATGGGGAGGGGGTGAAATGAATTAAATGGGATGGGGTGAAATTAATTAAATGCTCTCCAGACTGACACAAACCTGGAAAATCAATTGTGAGTAGCAACATCTGTACCGGTTAACATCATCACGCACCTCACCAAAAGAGAAGCAGTTCCAGCCATCTCAATAGGGGTGAGATAACTGAATTCCTTCCTAAATAAAACTGGCTAAATTTTAAGTTGTTAATTTTGTATGGCGCTCAAATGATCTTATAAATCCCCAAATGGACCTTGGCAGAAAAAAGGTTCCCCCAACCCCTGCCATACATCAATGATCTCAGCATGTAAAGGCTGTCTGAGAATGATAGGACTCCTATCACTCTGAGGCAGGCTGTATATGCCGAGATGTCAGTGAGACCACGCACTAATTCAACCAATTAGAGCGGCTGTGATCCAGTATACTTGACACGAATGACCGATCTTTGTAAAAATGTTTGAATTTACACATTTCATCATTTTATTTGATGATTATGTCTTAAAATAATAGATACAACATTTGAATTGGTATACAAAACAACAAAATATACAAGTAGGCACTTGGTATCCACTTTTAATACAGAGAGGAAGAGGTGGAGCTCTAAGAGTAGGGATGGGCTGTCGGTTCAAATCGGTTCGATGTTCGATTCGAACAACGGCTGTTCGAAAAATTTGCGAACTTCGAACTTTTCGGGACATTCGCTGAAAGTTCAGAAAAAAAAATGCTAAAAAGATCCTAAAAAATCTATAGATTAAGAGACTTTTTACTGCAGAATATTATAATAAACGGTTTATTAGATATTGGATTAAAACGGGAATATTTTTAACATTTGAAGTCTATGGGATTCATAAACATTTCCCACTCCTTGTTGGTCAAACATTTCCCACTCCTTGTTGTTCAAACATTTCCCACTCCTTATTGGTCAAACATTTCCCACTGATTGTTGGTCAAACATTTCCCATGCCTTCAAATAGCGTTTAAACATGAGCACAACGCACGTACAGCG
Source organism: Leptobrachium leishanense (assembly GCA_009667805.1). Lineage (NCBI taxonomy): Eukaryota > Metazoa > Chordata > Amphibia > Anura > Megophryidae > Leptobrachium > Leptobrachium leishanense. The sequence goes on from CM019065.1 coordinate 388,009,708, forward strand.
GTGAAATGACTCAGCACTCAGCAGTGAAAGGGTTAAAAAAAAATCTTTTCCTTTTTTTCATTGTTTCCTGTCCCCCAGGGCAGTACCCGGACCCCCATACACCTTTTATGGCCAATATCTTGCATATATGCCCTTTTTGGGGGACCTTAATTTTCAAACGTTTGAGCCCGATTGACTTGCATGGTGTTCACATTGTGCTCGAGTTTGCGGTCAACCTTTTTCAGGTGTTCGAGTTCGAATGCAAACCGAACACGGGGGTGCTCGGCCCATCAATATCTAAGAGGAATATATGGAGCCTAAAGAGGAAGGGTGTGGTTTAAACAGGAAGAGGTGTGGCTTTGACAGGAAGGGTGTGTCAAATTTAAATTAGGGTGTGCATGAGGTTAGGTTTAGGGCAGCATAAAACCTAAATACACCGCTGCCCTGCGGTGAATGCTGAATTCTGAGGGTCAACAAATTGGACTCGCGGAAGTGCAGCAAATCAGAGAGCGCCGAAATGTCGGTGACATTTCGGTGCTCATTGAATAATCCTGTAAGAAAATTCCTATATATAAAGTAATAAAATGCTGATATATAGAATGTTATTCCCAAGCAAACCTGTTCTATGTATGTTGGTCTTGACAGGTGCAATACGTTTTAAAGTAGTGAGTTTATTATGAGTGAATGTCTGAAGCTGGTGGTTTATTATTCTTGGCCATTCTGTGCTATGTTACCGGCTTTCCATAGTTGACGTTAGCCACTAAGTGAAACTGTATAAAGAAATACTGGAACACTTTCAAGTTCTCAAATAGCACTTGTCAGTGCATCGCCCAACATGTAATTGAACTTCAGCTACAAGAATTAAAGTAGCATTTTGTGTGTATCCTGGATAAAAGCATTGTAAAATGTTGGGCTTGTTATTATCTTTGGTCAAAATTTGTGCACGATGCACATGTTCTTTTTAGACAAAGATAAATATTCCATTATCTATAATTTTTATTTTTCAAGGCACAACATATTTTGCTTTGAGCTTGGAAGTTGTTTGACTGAGTGTAAATTGCTGTGTCATCCGTCTCTGTGTATTGTTTGAAGTTTACTCAGCGTCTTTTATGATATGGCTTTTGGCATTTCAACATTCCGTTCAAAGGGTATTGGTTGTTTTCTCTATGTATGCATCATCAAAGTGAACCTGGGACAGACAAGTTCGCTTTCATACTTATCAATGGATTAATCAATGAATATTGCATTGATCTTGAACGGAAATGCTGACGGTGACTCACAAAACAAGGTTAAAACAACACTTAACAGAAAATAAGACACAATAAAATAGCCCTGGGGCACCATCTTTCTTTGTCTTTTATTTGGCTGTTGGTCCAAAACATGAAGCTTTGTCAATGTAAATATAAACCGTTCATTACTGGCTTGGTATCCAAGGCTGGGCATTTGAAGTTCCAAAATTTGTCATCTGCGCTTATTCCCATTATACCGTGTGAAACAAAACACAATTAGAGGCTTTGGTTTCTATTAATGGCCATTAAGAGAGTAAGCTCACCTGCCAACGTCACGGCACTCCTAGTGAAGATGAGTCCTATCCAAAAAATAAAAACCACAAGCTGCTGTGTAGCGAACCATCACTGCACACGCTGCTTTGCAGTCATGAGGTAGACTGATGGGCTGGAATTTACATATAGCCTATGAATAATTATAAAAAGGGCTGCTACAGAAAAAAGAAAAAACGCTCTAAAAAAATAACGGAAAATAATTTGCTGAAAAAAATCCCAAAAAATGCCTAATAGATCCTAAAAAATCAATAAATAAAGAGACTTTTTGCGGCAGATTAAAATAATAAATGGTTTATTAGATATTAAATTAAAACGGGAATATTTTTAACGTTGAAGCCTATGGGATTCGCCTGATTAAACCTGCCAAATGAAACCACCGAACAGCACGGCACTTTGGCAACTTTTCACTGCTGTTTGGTGTCTGTGAATAAATTAACCATTGCTTCTCTATGGGGGATTTCATTGCCATCGAACAGACACCGAACTTGCTGGCAGTTCGCCAACATTTGGTGAACTTCCTGCTCTCTAAATAGCCAAATGGCCTCGAAATATCACCGTACGGGGAAATTCACTGTTCGGTGGCATTTCAGGGCCAGATCGTCTCTCTCTCTGAATAACCCCTAGTATCTCATGCTTGTGCTATCCCGTTGTAAAGTCCTGCAAAATCTGTTGGCGCTATATAAGTGACTGTAACCCACGCAGGCATGGGGGCTAGCCATCGTCTGTCTCCGTCCAGTGTGTGAATCCCTCATCCTTAGCGTGGGCATCTGTGTAGTTTCCCCTCCATTAATCTGGAGCCTCCATGTCATCCTGGCGTTCAGAAGCAATGGTTTATATGCTCCATGAAGTTTGGTGGGGCCAGGTGTGTTTGCTATGGATGCCTGAGTCTCTCCCCCTCTACCATTGGTGGAGAGGGAGGGTGGGAAAGCATTGTTCGGGGATCGTTGTAGCTTGGCCTGGTTCCCAATTTAAACCCTGTCCTCCAGGTAGTGTGTGCTCACTTGCTTTGCGCTCTACATAATACAAAATTTGAGTGATCTCTCTCACCCTATTCTTTGATATCTGGTAACTACTCTATTTCTGCTTAACCGCTCATACACCAAAGCCACCTGCCTTGACCACAGAACCAATTGACCACGAGATACTTGATTTGCCCCTTTGCTTTGACTCCTTGAACCACGCCACCTCTGCATCCTGAGCTCCTCATTCCTGATATCGGATCATCCAATATCGTTTTTGCACCACTTTGGTTTCGAATCGGATAATTTCGGATATGATCCGATTCATTTATCGGATCCGATTCATTTGTCGGATCCGCACCGAATCATTTTTCGCGACCTGAATCATGTATCGGATCGGATCCGATTCATTTTCCAGGTTGAATCCAATTCATTTATCGGATCTGATCCAATTCATTTATCGGATCTGATCCGATTCATTTATCGGATCCGATTGGATTCATTATCATTATTGAAACGCTGTTTGCAGAAAAGGAAAACTTTAAAAAAAGCTAAGAAACCTAAATCTTCACCCAAAAAAATGACAAAAAAATCCTAAAAAATTAATAAACAAAATGGCTTAGTGCTGCAAGTGAAAAAAATAAACGGTTTAAGAAATAGTTAATAGAAACGTGAATATTTTTTATTATTATCCTTTATCTAGGAAGCGCCAGCATATTCCTATCTTATTTACAATTTTTGAGTTGACGAGGTATTTTTAATCTTCAATATTCATAAAAAAAAAGTGGAAGAAAAAGCTGTTGAATTATGCGAGTGAACTTCACACAACTCATTACATTCCAAGTCATTTAGACTGGCTTAAAAAGCCATTTCGATTTATCAAACATGCCCGGTAAATATTAGGTTTGGAAAATGTTATTTACTCATAAATTGAAACAAGTAGTAAAGTTGGTTTATTAATTTTCCATTTACCTTAAGGGACACTATGTAATAAAACTTTGCGAACGGTTTTAATGTGATTTCCCCTGCTTAAAACTTGTATCCGGCCATTTAAAGTTTCAGTAAATGCAATGTTTTGGTTCTGCGGTATGGATTTTTTTTTTAGCTTTTTGCTGAAGTTCTATTTATTGTTTAACGTAATTGCAGATTGAATGTTTATGCACATTTTAAGAGAAAAAAAAGTAGCTTTATTGGACGTAAATGCGTGAAAAAGATTATGGGTTGCTAAATACATTCATTCATTTAAATGGTGTACCCCATACAGATTGTGGATTAAATAAAACACAAAAAATGAGACTAAACAAAACAAAAAAGACACTAACCTGGATTTAAAATGGATTTACATTTTCCTACTAGGGATGTGCGTTTCGGGTTTCGGAATTTCGGAATTTTCACGAAATTTCCCGATTCGTGTTTTTGGATGCGGCCGAATTTCCGAAAATTTTTAGATCCGAAAATGGCAGATCCGAAAAGTTTTCCGAGCCGAAACGAAATATTTTCGGAATTTTCGAATGGACTTGAAATGTGTCAAATCGAAATTTATTGCTTTGAAACGAGGAGAACAGACGTTCCGAAAAAATGAAAATTTACGAAAAGTCGATACAAAAAACGAGCAAAGTGACACGAAGATACGAAAAACGGTCGAAATTCCGAAAAAATGTACACGAAAAACGAATCGAGTCGAACCGAATCGAAACAGAAATTGGTCGAAACGAGCCGAATCGAAAAGTTTAAACATCCGAACAAATCGAACCAAATGGAACCGAAAAAAAAATCGGTGCACAAGCCTATTTCCTACTAGAAAGAAATTTTAAACCAAATTTCAAATATATCCCTAATAGTGATGAGCCGAACACCCCCGTGTTCGGTTCGCATTCGAACTCGAACAATTTCAAAAGTTCGAGTTCGAACTCGAACCAAACTCAATGCAAGTCAATGAGACTCAAAAGTTCGATTTTTAGAGTGCCCTCCAAAAGGGCATATATGCAAGATATTTGCCATAAAAGGTGTATGGGGGTCCAGGTAGTGCCCTGGGGAACAAGAAACAAGGACAAAAAGTAAAAAAAAAAACGTTTTTAAAGGAACAGTGAGTTTCCATGAAATAAAGGTAAAGAATAAAAACAAAAAATTCCTTAAAATATCGTGCCTAGGAGGTCCCCATAACCTGCCCGTGAAGTGGCGGATTTGTAGGATGTATAGAAACATTTAAAAACAAAAAAATGACATTTCAAATGACGGTAAATGGTTTTCCTTTAATCTATTCATAAACAACTGCTTGGGGCGGCAGCCTGTATGAAAAGAGGAGACATTTTAGGAAACGCAGAACAAGTTTAGTGATTTTTTGTCTAAATTATGGTGAAACTTATGCAGGCTTTGGATGAAAGTAGCAATAGGTGCTTTAAAATTGGGCCTTTAGTGTCGGCAACAGTGCCGTCACACCGTAACCCCTCTGTGGTATTGTGGAAGAGTGCAGGGTTGGACCCCGCGGTCCAATATTAAAATGATATGAATCTGGTATAGACGTCAGTGGCAGTGCACCCAAATATTGTGCCTTTGGTGGCAGCAAGTGCCTTCACACCGTAAGTAACCCCTCTGTGGTATTGTGGAAGAGTGCAGGGTTGGACCCTGCGGTCCAATATTAAAATGATATGAATCTGGTATAGACGTCAGTGGCAGTGCACCCAAATATTTTGCCTTAGGTGGCAGCAAGTGCCTTCACACCGTAAGTAACCCTCTGAGGTATTGTGGAAGAGTGCAGTGGTGGAGGTTTTGGTAATGCAGAAGAGATCCCCGATCTATTCAGTTACATCAGCAGCTATAACAAAACCGGGTCAGCAATGTTTAGGCACTTGTACTGCGCTACTGTATATGGTGAGAATCGGCGCACACCAGTAGCAACAGGAAGCAAACGGAACAGGCAGGGAATACAGAGAGAATAGTCAAATGGCAGGCAAAGTCGGCAACAGATCGGGTCCTCAGAACAAGCAGGGTCAGTAATAAGTATACAAACTGATTCGGTAAGCTAGCGATGCGGGAATAAAGGCTGAGACACACTGAGCGTGTAGCGACGCACAACGTAGCGAAGCAAACATTTTGCAGGCTTGACTTCACTCCGCTCCACTTCGCAGCATGTCTACACTGCATTACGTTTGCTTCTCACCGCACTGGACAGGAATCCACTAACTAAATTAAAATGAACACACAAAACCATTTTATTTTCACAAAGCACATGTTATATAGGCAAAAAAGTTTCTACTGAATAAAATACATCAAAAATTACTGTTAATTTAATAGGTATAGTATAAAAATATTGAAAAAAAGGTGACCCCTGATCATATATATTATAGGGACACTGAGCGCTGTTTATAGAGTAGGGATGCATTGATACCACACACAGACATATACGTATATATCAACACACAGACCTATATATATGTATATATCAACACGCAGATATACATTATATTGCCAAAAGTATTCGCTCACCCATCCATATGCGAGTCAAGGCAGGGGAGCGAATACTTTTGGCAATATAGTGTATAGATACACCCACCCACAGACCTCAGACCATATATACACATACGCACATGGGGGGTGGCATGTGGACAATCTCAACTAAATGCACCCCCCCCCCATTTGGCTGATCCCTCCAGAAATAAATGTTGAACCCGACAGAGCAGAGAATATATATATTATTCTCTGCTCTATCGGGATCAACATTTCTTCTGAGGGGATCAGCCAAATGGGGGCGGGGGGGAATTAGTTGCCAAAATGTGTGTGTAATACAAGTCTGGATATATATAGTTATAAGAGTATAGATATATATCTTATGATATATATATATATATATCATACCTGCCCTTACCTTCCCCTACACATTTGCTAAAAATATACACACACAAAAAACAAACCACTGCCTGAGACCCCGCGCAGCCCACATGCCACCCCCCTCTACCTGGCTGAATGTATCTAATATATATAATTAAATACATTCAGCCAGGTAGAGAAAGAAAAATATATATATTTTATGTTCCCGGGGACATTTAAAAATGTCCTCGGATTTTATTTTTTTTAGAAATGTGTTGCCTTACCTTAGCCTGGTGGTCAGTGGGGACTCCCTGGAACCTGGTTGTGGGGGGGAGGTCTGCCGTGGCCGCAGGTGCAGTGGCTCCCTCCCTGCGCTGCCTGTCTCTGCCAAATGCACCCGGGCGGCTAGCCAGCACAGTCGCAGCTCTGTCATCCGGCGGCCGCATGCTCCTCAAGGGGATCCTTGGGAGGCCCCTGCAGGCTGCCCTCTACAGTGCCTGATTAGAGGGCCGTGTCTGCCTGATGTTTTAGTAACAAGAATGTTTTATCCCATAGGCTTCAATGTTAAAAATATTCCCGTTTTAATTCAATATCTAATAAACCGTTACTTATAATATTCTGCAGTAAAGAGTCTCTTTATTTATAGATTTATTAGTATTTTTTAAGCATTTTTTATACTTTTTTCAAAAAAAATTGTTTTCGAACTTTTGACGAACGTCCCAAAAAGTTTGAAGTTCGCGAACTGTCAAACGGCCGATGTTCGATGCGAACTCCGATCAGATCGAACCGAACAGCTCATCCCTAACAGCTATATGAGATAATCTTGTATCAATGCTTCCATTCCCCCACCGTGCATTCTTGCCCCATCTTCATGCAGTGCTCCACATGCAGACACTACTTCCCATACCCAGCCATCTACCATCACCTAATGTGTCACCCCTCTCCTCTTTAGATTATAGGATCTCAAGCAGAGTCCTTCCCCCTACTGTTCTGTTTGTGGAACATGCAGTTTTGTTGTTCGTTCTCACCCATTGTACAGTGTTAACACTTCTTAAAACCAGGTGGGAATGTGTCTGATTGACATCTCCACAGCTGATCCTGCACAGAGACCAGAACTGTAGTAACTCCTTCTGGCCAGCAGATGGCGACATCTCCCTGACACAAAGGTTATTGCAGTAAGGAATACACTGGGAATATTCCCAAATATTTCTTACTGTATAATTAAAATAATTTTCCAAAAATACCACTGGATACTGACAGTGTTTCTTGTTTTTTTTTTAAACCTTTAACAAAGGAATTAACTCCTTGCCGCCATAAGACGTTCTATGACGTCCTCTTGGCAGGAGGGCTTTGAAGAAGCAGGGCATACATGTACACCCCACTGTCTTCAATGGGTCGCCTCAACCCCTCCCCATAGCCGCAGCGTCCGCACATCGGCTGCAGGGCGAGCCGAAAAGCAGCATCTCGCATGGCACCTGTCAGCCGTCGGCATTAACCCACACCTTACGGGCACCACCCGCCCATCGTTAAGGGGTTAAAGAAGATCAGTTTCCTTTTTTGTGCTGGTAACTCTGTCCATTGACCCAATGACAGTGTAAGAGGAGAAGCCAACATCCTTGCCACCCTTCCAGGCAGTAGTCTGCATCTGTCCCAATGGAAATTGATTAAATTACATGAAAAAAAATCCATCATAGGAGGAGACTAAGCATACCCAAAATAGCCTAAATATGGTCAGTTTTCATAAAAGTCCCAAGATCTTATCATCTTCAGTTGATAGCAAAACCTTCTTCAAACAGCCATCAATTAACCACTTCCATGCGGAGGACGCGCTCAGCGCGTCCTCCACATGGCTCCTGCTGTGCGGAGGATGCGCTGAGCGCGTCCTCCCTTTGGGGTCAGCGTTCGGCCGGGTTCCGGCCGATCGCTGGCCCCTCCGGTGCGAGCTGACATCCTCGATGTCAGCCCAGCATCCGGAACCGCCGCCGATGAAATTAGGTGTCATCGCGGCAGCGCGATGACACCTAATTCAGGCGCACCCCCGCATGTGCGGAGGAGGCGCCTGAAAGGGAGGGGGGAGGTCCTTCGGACCTCTCTCCCTCCCGATCAGCAGCATTGCAGGGGTTAACCCAGGCACCATTTGGAAGGGCACAGCCTGCCCTTCCAAATGGTGCCTGGCATTAACCCCTGGGGAGCTGGATCGCGAATCGGCGCTGAAAAGCGCCGGTTCGTGATCCTTTCCCGGAGCTGGCCGACATCTTGGATGTCGGCCAAGCCTCCGGGAACTCCCCCTGAGGACTGGCGTCATCGTGCATAGCACGATGACACCAGTCCTAGAGTTAACCCCTAACTGCCACCAACAGTGGAGATAGGGAGCTCCAATGAACTCCCTATCTCCCGATCCGTGGCAGCTAGGGGTTAAAGTTTGGTATGGTTGGATCGGCCAGAGCATGGCCGTTCCAACGATACCAAACACTACTGTGAAAAAAGTTTTTTTTAAAAAATAAAAATTAAAAATAAAAATAAAAATATATTTAAAAAAATTATATAAAAAAAAATAAACATTTTTTTTTTCTTTTTTTTGGTTCCTTAATGCAGCAATATTGTTCCCATTTCAATTATAATGTGAACAATGATGCTGCACAAACAATTTTTGTATGCGGTGCGTTTGTTAAAAATCGTGTAATTTTCCCCAAAAAAAAATGTAACGAGACCCCATCTCTAATTTTTTTAACAAGCGCGCCCCATACAAAATATAACCACAATTGCTCGCATGTTAAAATGTGAAAAAAAACACTTTACACGTTGTAAATTATTGAAAATACATATTTTATTGCATTTTTTGTTATAATATACAGACATGACGTAACGTATACATATAATAATGACATATTATGAATCTACCGAGTCTGACGGAAAGAACGATATATAATATGTTTGGGTCATATACTAAAATAAGCCTTCAAAACACGTTTAAACATGATGAGCAAAACTGGTAAAAATGACCTCAGCACAGAGGTGTGAAAAACCTCAGCAGCGAAAGGGTTAATCCCGTCACTACCAAGCAATTTTTTTTGCTTTGCAGGGATAAGATTCAGGGGGTTATAATGAGAATAAATCCCTGTACAGTACAGATACAAGGTGTTGCTGTAATTGCCACACACAGGCATTATGCAGCACATACAGATACAAGGTGTTGCTGTAATTGCCATACACAGGCATTATGCAGCACATACAGATACAAGGTGTTGCTGTAATTGTCATACACAGGCATTATGCAGCACATACAGATACAAGGTGTTACTGTAATTGTCATACACAGGCATTATGCAGCACATAAAGATACAAGGTGTTACTGTAATTGTCATAGACAGGCATTATGCAGCACATACAGATACAAGGTGTTACTGTATTTGTCATACACAGGCATTATGCAGCACATGAAGATACAAGGTGTTACTGTAATTGTCATAGACAGGCATTATGCAGCACATACAGATACAAGGTGTTACTGTAATTGTCATACACAGGCATTATGCAGCACATACAGATACAAGGTGTTACTGTAATTGTCATACACAGGCATTATGCTGCACATAAAGATACAAGGTGTTACTGTAATTGTCATAGACAGGCATTATGCAGCACATACAGATACAAGGTGTTGCTGTAATTGCCATACACAGGCATTATGCAGCACATACAGATACAAGGTGTTACTGTAATTGTCATACACAGGCATTATGCAGCACATAAAGATACAAGGTGTTACTGTAATTGTCATAGACAGGCATTATGCGGCACATACAGATACAAGATGTTGCTGTAATTGTCATACACAGGCATTATGCGGCACATACAGATACAAGGTGTTGCTGTAATTGTCATACACAGGCATTATGCGGCACATACAGACACAAGGTGTTGCTGTAATTGCCACACACAGACATTATGCAGCACATACAGATACAAGATGTTGCTGTAATTGTCATACACAGGCATTATGCGGCACATACAGATACAAGGTGTTGCTGTAATTGTCATACACAGGCATTATGCGGCACATACAGACACAAGGTGTTGCTGTAATTGCCATACACAGACATCATGCAGCGCATACAGATACAAGGTGTTGCTGTAATTGCCATACACCGGCATTAATTATTAAAAGATAAATTATTAATAAATTATTAAAAGAGCTCAGTGATGTAATAGCAAAACCGTTAACAGATTTATTTAACCAATCGTTGCTAACGGGAGTCGTCCCAGAAGACTGGAAATTAGCAAATGTTGTGCCCATTCACAAGAAGGGTAGTAGGGAGGAATCTGGGAACTATAGGCCAGTTAGTCTTACGTCAGTAGTGGGGAAATTAATGGAAACCATGTTAACCCTTTCAATGCGGAGGACGCGCTCGGCGCGTCCTCCGCATTCCCGCTGCTGTGCGGAGGACGCGCTGAGCGTGTCCTCCCATTGGGGTCAGCGTTCGGCCGGGTTCCGGCCGATCGCTGGCCCCTCCGGTGCGGGCTGACATCCTGGATGTCAGCCCGGCATCCGGAACAGCAGCCGCCGGAATTTGGTGTCATCGCGGCAGCGCGATGACACCAAATTCAGGCGCCCCCCGCATGTGCGGAGGAGGCGCCTGAAAGGGAGGGGGGGAGGTCCTTCGGACCTCTCTCCCTCCCGATCGGCGGCTCTGCGGGGGTTAACCCAGGCATCATTTGGAAGGGCACAGCCTGCCCTTCCAAATGATGCCTGGCATTAACCCTGGGGAGCTGGATCGCGAATCGGCGCTGAAAAGCGCCGGTTTGCGATCCTTTCCCGGAGCTGGCCGACATCTTGGATGTCGGCCAAGCCTCCGGGAACTCCCCCTGAGGACTGGCGTCATCGTGCGTAGCACGATGACGCCAGTCCTGGACTTAACCCTTAACTGCCACCAACTGTGGAGATAGGGAGTTCCAATGAACTCCCTATCTCCCGATCCGTGGCAGCTAGGGGTTAAATTTTGGTATGGTTGGATCGGCCAGAGCATGGCCGTTCCAACGATACCAAACATGAAAGTGAAAAATTTTGTAAAAAAAAAAAATGAAAAATAAAAATAAAAAAAATTAAAAAAAAAATTATAAAAAAAAAATAAACACTTTTTTTTTTTTTTTTTTTGGTTTGTTAATGCAGCAATATTGTTCCCATTTCAATTATAATGTGAACAATGATGCTGCACTAACGATTTTTGTATGCGGTGCGTTTGTTAAAAATAGTGTAATTTTCCCCAAAAAAAATGTAACGAGACCCCATCTCTAATTTTTTTAACAAGCGCACCCCATACAAAATATAACCGCAATTGCTCGCATGTTAAAATGTGAAAAAAAACACTTTACACATTGTAAATTATTGAAAATACATATTTTATTGCATTTTTGTTATAATATACAGACATGACATAACGTATACATATAATAATGACATATTATGAATCTACCGAGTCTGACGGAAAGAACGATGTATAATATGTCTGGGTCATATACTAAAATAAGCCTTCAAAACACGTTTAAACATGATGAGCAAAACCGGTAAAAATGACCTCAGCACAGGGGCGGGAAAAGCCTCAGCAGCGAAAGGGTTAAAGGAAAGGATTGTTGACCATCTAAAAACACATAGATTACAGGATCAGAAACAACATGGGTTTACCTCAGGGAGATCATGCCAAACTAATCTTATTGATTTTTTTGATTGGGTAACAAAAATAATAGACACAGGTGGTGCAGTAGACATTGCTTATTTAGATTTCAGTAAGGCTTTTGATACTGTTCCGCATAGAAGGCTTATCAATAAATTGCAATCTTTGAGCTTGGATTCCAATATTGTAGAATGGATTAGGCAGTGGCTGAGTGACAGGCAACAGAGGGTTGTGGTAAATGGAGTTTATTCGGCGCAAGGTCTTGTTACCAGTGGGGTACCTCAGGGGTCCGTACTTGGACCCATTCTATTTAATATTTTTATTAGTGATATTGCAGAAGGTATTAATGGAAAAGTATGTCTTTTTGCTGATGACACAAAGATTTGCAACAGAGTTGACGTTCCTGGAGGGATCAGCCAAATGACAAATGATTTAGGTAAACTAAAAAAATGGTCGGAGCTGTGGCAATTGAGTTTTAATGTGGATAAGTGCAAGATAATGCACCTGGGACGTAAAAACCCAAGAGCTGAATATAGAATATTTGATACAGTCCTAACCTCAACATCTGAGGGTTGGGATTTAGGGGTTATTATTTCAGAGGATCTAAGGGTAAGTAGTCAATGTAATAGAGCAGCAGGAAATGCTGGCAGAATGCTTGGTTGTGTAGGGAGAGGTATTAGCAGTAGGAAAAGGGAAGTGCTCTTGCCACTGTACAGAGCACTGGTGAGACCTCACTTGGAGTACTGTGTGCAGTACTGGAGATCGTATCTCCAGAGGGATATAGACATCTTAGAGAGAGTTCAGAGAAGGGCTACTAAAATGGTGTACGGCTTGAAGGAGAAAAGTTACCAGGAAAGGCTTAATGATCTTAACATGTACAGCTTGGAAAAAAGACGAGACAGAGGAGATATGATAGAAACATTTAAATACGTAAAGGGAATCCACAAGGTAGAGGAAGGGAGTATATTTAAAAGGAAACAAAGTAGCAAAACAAGAGGACATAGTCTTAGATTAGAGGGGCAAAGGTTTAAAAGTAACATCAGAAAGCATTATTTTACGGAGAGGGTGGTGGATACATGGAACAGTCTTCCAGTTGAAGTGGTAGAGGCCAAAACAGTAATTGAATTTAAGCAGGCATGGGATAGGCATAAGGCTATCCTAAACAAAAGATAAATCCAGGTTAAGTATCCATGTAATTGGGCAGACTAGATGGGCCGAAAGGTTCTTATCTGCCGACATTTTTCTATGTTTCTATGTTTCTATTATGCAGCACATACAGACATAAGGTGTTGCTGTAATTGCCATACACAGGCATTATGCAGCACATACAGATACAAGGTGTTACTGTAATTGTCATACACAGGCATTATGCAGCACATACAGCTACAAGGTGTTGCTGTAATTGTCATACACAGGCATTATGCAGCACATACAGCTACAAGGTGTTGTTGTAATTGTCATACACCGGCATTATGCAGCACATACAGATACAAGGTATTACTGTAATTGTCATACACAGGCATTATGCAGCAGATACAGATACAAGGTATTACTGTAATTGTCATACACAGGCATTATGCAGCACATACAGATACAAGGTGTTGCTGTAATTGCCATACACAGGCATTATGCAGCACATACAGATACAATGTGTTACTGTAATTGTCATACACAGGCATTATGCAGCACATACAGATACAAGGTGTTGCTGTAATTGTCATACACAGGTATTATGCATCACATACAGATACAAGGTGTTGCTGTAATTGCCATACACATGCATTATGCAGCACATACAGATACAAGGTGTTGCTGTAATTGCCATACACAGGCATTATGCAGCACATACAGATACAATGTGTTACTGTAATTGTCATACACAGGCATTATGCAGCACATACAGATACAATGTGTTACTGTAATTGTCATACACAGGCATTATGCAGCACATACAGATACAATGTGTTACTGTAATTGTCATACACAGGCATTATGCAGCACATACAAGGAGTTATTCAATGCAATTTCGTGGCAATTTGCCTATTCAGAAAGTTTGAAATTTGGCGAATTGCCAGCGATATATGGGGCAATTCGGCGTCCTTCGTTAGCAGTGAAATTCCCCTTAGAGAAGCAATGGTTGATCTATTCAGAGAATGCCGAACTACACCAAACAGGTGGCAAAATGCCCAGATTTTCGGTACTTTCATTCAACAGGTTTAAACAGATGAATACCATTGGTTTCTATGCAAAGAAAATCCCTGTTGTATTATTTTTTTTATACAACCGTTTATTCTTTACATTTGCAGAAAAAAGTCTTTTTTTTATAATTTTGTAACAGACCCTTTTTATAGTTATTCATAGGACCTTATTTATTATTTTCATGCATTTTTTATGTTTTAAACGCTTTCTAAAAAAAAAATATGTGTTTTTTTTTTTTTTTTAAACTCGTGTTCGGCGGCTGGTCTGCTTTCTTCGGCGGCGTTCGGTGTCTGGTTGTTTTTTTTCCGCTGTCTTTTGGGGGTATTCGGTGGGTCGTCAGCTGCATTCAGCGGTCTGTAAAGTTGGTTGCCGGCTGCGTTCGGAATATCTCTTTGCCACGCTTCGGGAACCTTTGCTGTGAATGCTGAATTATACCGCAGGTTCAGCAAATTGACCTCGTCGAAGACTGCTGAATGAGAGAGAGCACTAAAATTTCCATGCTCTCTGAATTGCCCCCACAGATATTGCTATTTTTTTGGAAGCTGCATTGTTTATAATCTCATTCTGATCACTACAAACCCCATAAGCAGGAGATCTCACCATATTATTATCTGTCTGCAGCACAATTACTGACACAAAGGCAATTTCTGCCTGTATGCTGCTAATGCAGACCCCGTGTGACATTGTGCCAGATAAGGGACGCCATTTAATTGGGCAGACTAGATGGGCCGAAAGGTTCTTATTTGCCGACATTTTCTATGTTTCATCTAGAGTTTAGAACCTTTCATCCCAGCAATATTTCTGTAAAGGATAAAACAATACATGAAAAATTTAAAATGAGCAAATTTACTTTATTTCAATTGTTTAACTATCTCAGAACAGCAATTTCTGTGTAAATTTTCTATATTTGCATCCCATGTTTCAAATAATTGATGTAGCTTTTTTCTAAAAATTCGCTGGTTGTGAAGGGGTTAAATATGCTAAAAGCAGGCGAAACTAAATACTGAATTTAGCGCGCAACTTAACATTACTAAAAACACAATAGAAAAGCCTGTGCTAACTTCAACGACAACTCGTTCAATGAAAACAGTAATTATTTATAAATTCTAACTGGTAACTGCGAAATAAAAGATGTCAGTCAAACCGTTTTAAACTATGTTCAAGACAAATGGACAGCGTTACATTGATTTATTAGAATGCACATAAAGAATGCATTGATACACAACTGTATGGGGCCCAGGACTAGGTATGCAGGGGACTATTCAAGAAAAAGAGGAATAAAAATCAATTACTCCACCAGTGAGGTAGGATGGACATATCTTTGCGGAACTCTCTGATATTAAAATATTGACGTTTAAAAGAATTGGACACTGCGTTAAATGCACAAACACGTTTGAGAAGGAAAAGGCAGCAACGAAGCATCGACAAGTACCCTTCTTTATTTGTGTGTTTGAGATGGGATTTAGGAATTGGTCGAGGCATTAAGAGGAAATTCAGAAATCACACATATTCTGTGGCCAAACCATTGGACATGAAGAAGACACCATGCGTAATGGAGACATCTGGAAAAAGGTAGTGGCTATGAAAGCTGTAACATGCTCATGGCCTGGCCAAAAAAAAGTCACTCACTGCAATATTTGGTTGCGTCACGCATTCGCCGCGGCATCGTGTCAATAAGCTCATGCGATGTCACCGCATTTATTGGCGTCCAGAGTGACATTAATTTGTGGGCAAGATCTTGTATTGATGATGGGAGAGTCGCAGCGCTGCGTAAAGTCTTCTCCAGCACATTATCCCAAAGATTAACCTCAATGGGGTTAAGGTCTGGACTGTGCGGTGGCCAATCCATGTGTGAAAATGATGTCTCATGCTCCCTCAACCACTCTTGCACAACTTGAGCCTGATGAATCCTGGCATTGCCATCTTGGAATATGCCCGCTGTGCCATCAGGAGAGAAAAAACCCATACATGAAAAAACCTGCTCATTCAGTATATTCAGGGTGTAACATGACCTCATTTTTGGGCGCATAATGTTGAAGAACGTAGACCTGACCACCTGAAGCAACCCCAGATCATAATAGGTTTTTGCGGGAGGTGTTGACTTTTTTGGGCCAGACTATGGGCACTATCTTCTTCCTACAGCTAAAACAGGGACCCTAATGGGAAAAATTAGCATTCGCTAATCTCCTCTTAGCGTCCCCCTTTTACCTGTAGATTACAGGGCAGTCGCTGAGTCCAGCAGCCTGCCCCATAGTGGCCGCCAGGGTCCAAGACGATTGTGACAGCGCTAATGCGATGTTGCGAGCATCCCCTACATGGAGTCCACAGGACTCCATGGAGGCTTCTGCTGCTGGGGCACAAGACTGGCAGGATCTCGCCTCTCGCAAAATTGGCGGAAGGCGGGTTGGCAGAGTGATCGCAGAGGAAGACTGGGGACTATTTTTCCCAGTCTCACTCTGCTCTCGGCGGCCAGAAGCGGCGGATCAGGCCGCCGTTCACGCCGCGGGATGAGAGGTGAGTATTTGATTTTTTTTGGTGGGGTTCCAGCTGCTGCTACCTGAATCGGCAGAAGCTCTAAGCTGCAGCAAACTTTTTTAGTTAGTGACAGCGGTTCGTATTTAACGTCAGGACTATGTGATCATAACGCTAATTACTCTCTGCTTACACTTTGCGTTCCCTATACTTAACCACGGGAGCGCAAAGTACAGTAAGCTGGCGCTAAAAAGCGTTAATACCGATTCGCTAAAGGACCCATTAGCGATTGGGAGGTGACTTAAGCGGCAAGCTATCGCTAACGTTCATTAATGTGAGCGCTAGCGTTAAAGAAGTGATAATGTCCCATGTATTTTAACCACTTCGATGCTGAGGACGCGCTCAGCGCGTCCTCAGCATTCCCGCTGGTATGCGGAGGACGCGCTGAGCGCGTCCTCCCATTGGGGTCAGCGTTCGGCCGGGTTCCGGCCGATCGCTGGCCCCCCCGGTGCGGGCTGACATCCTGGATGTCAGCCGCGCATCCGGGACCACAGCCGCCGGAATTAGGTGTCATCGCGGCAGCGCGATGACACCCAATTCAGGCGCCCCCCCCCCCGCATGTGCGGAGGAGGCGCCTGAAAGGGGGGGGGGGAGGTCCTTCGGACCTCTCTCCCTCCCGATCGGCGGCTCTGCGGGGGTTAACCCAGGCATCATTTGGAAGGGCACAGCCTGCCCTTCCAAATGATGCCTGGCATTAACCCCTGGGGAGCTGGATCGCGAATCGGCGCTGAAAAGCGCCGGTTCGCGATCCTTTCCCGGAGCTGGCCGACATCTTGGATGTCGGCCAAGCCTCCGGGAACTCCCCCTGAGGACTGGCGTCATCGTGCGCAGCACGATGACGCCAGTCCTGGACTTAACCCTTAACTGCCACCATCGGTGGAGATAGGGAGTTCATTGGAACTCCCTATCTCCCGATCCGTGGCAGTTAGGGGTTAAATTTTGGTATGGTTGGATCGGCCAGAGCATGGCCGTTCCAACGATACCAAACATGAAAGTGAAAAATGTTGTAAAAAAAAAAAAAATGAAAAATAAAAATAAAAACAAATTTAAAAAAAAATTATAAAAAAAAAAAAAAACACTTATTTTTTATTTTTTTTGGTTTGTTAATGCAGCAATAATGTTCCCATTTCAATTATAATGTGAACAATGATGCTGCACTAACGATTTTTGTATGCGGTGCGTTTGTTAAAAATAGTGTAATTTTCCCAAAAAAAAAATGTAACGAGACCCCATCTCTAATTTTTTTAACAAGCGCACCCCATACAAAATATAACCGCAATTGCTCGCATGTTAAAATGTGAAAAAAAACACTTTACACATTGTAAATTATTGAAAATACATATTTTATTGCATTTTTTGTTATAATATACAGACAGGACATGACGTATACATATAATAATGACATATTATGAATCTACCGAGTCTGACGGAAAGAACGATATATAATATGTCTGGGTCATATACTAAAATAAGCCTTCAAAACACGTTTAAACATGATGAGCAAAACCGGTAAAAATGACCTCAGCACAGGGGCGGGAAAAGCCTCAGCAGCGAAAGGGTTAATCTAAAGACATTCATATCTATGGAAAAGGGTGAAGACAACAGAACAATGGCGATGAATTATAAAGTCTTAGAGTGAGAAACAGAATTTAAGTGAACTGGTCAGCCTCTGGCATAACAACCTACTTCTTTCTCTTCTTTGCCAATATTCTTGTGCATTCCATTCAAACATCAACTTGTGCCAAACTTTGGGGAATTGCAATAATAACTCAGACTGTTTATAAACTTTATCTCACTTATTATGGGGCATTCCTTCTATCCACAGGTGAGGCAAAAGACCCTCAGAGGGTTATTCAGGGAGTACGGGGAAATTCACCATTTGATGCATTTCGGTCAGGGCTCAAGTCCTGGGGAACGCGTGGGAACGTAGTTCCTCCACTATTTTTTCAGAGGGAACTGAGTTCCCATTGGTCCCACACACTATAAAGCTTTTATTCAGGCATTTCTTTCTCTGTTAAGTCACAATAAATATAGGATTTAGCATATATTTTTTGCTAAAATCCATATAAATATACATAAATGTCAGGTTTGAGTGTGTGTGTTAGGTGTGAGATGATAAGTGATAATTGGGTGACAGATTTTCAGGGAATTGCCAGCCAAATACGGTGCCTGTTCGACGGCAGTAAAATCTGCCATAGAGAAGCAATGGTTAATCTATTCAGAGACTCAGAACAGCAGAGAAATGTCAGTGAAATGCCCTGATGTTCGGTGGTTTCATTCGGCAGGTTTAATCAGGCGAATCCTATAGACTTCAATGTTAAAAATATTCCCGTTTTAATTAAATGTCTATTAAATTGTTTATTATTTTAATTTGCAGCAAAAAGTATCTTTATTTATTTTTAGGATTTTTTTAGGCATTTTTCTGGATTTTTTTGGCAATTTTTTTAAAACATTGTTTTTTTTCTGTAACAGACCATTTTAATTAGTATTTATAGGACCTTAAATGTTAATTCCAGACATTTTCATCCAGTATTTTTTTTGCACACAGCGTTTGAAATTTATTGAGTTTTAATTATTTTTCTAATTAATTTTTTTACCCCGTTCGTCGGCTTCTCGTTTTTTTCCGGTGGCTGGTCGGCGCTATGTTCGATGGATCGTCGGCTTTTTTCGGACGTGTTCAGTGAGTTTGCATCAGATCGACGGGTACGTTCGGTGGGTTTTCTGTAGTGTTTCGGATCGATCCAATTTTTCGCATCGTACCGGCGGGGTTTTCAGCGGATTTTCGGCGATTTTTTTTCTGATATTTCTCAGATCCGTATGGCCTCTTTTCCTTGCACTTCGGGGACCCTGCTGTGAATGAAGTGCGGGGAACGTCGGTGGCATTTAGGTGCTCTCTGAATGAACCCCTTTTATCATTGGCTGCAATACCTGTAATTTGTGTTATAGCAGACACTCTCATGATGTTTCATTGTTTTCGTTTATAGGGGGAGTCGTTTCACATGAATAAATTTTATCAGAAGCAAATTATATTAAAATGATGTATTGTATGACATGATTTATTATTTATTTGTAAATTTAAAAAAGTTCAAATCTGCATTTTTTTGATTATTTCCAGTCGCGCTGTACACACATTTATTATTTTATTGCGTCATTTCACTTTTTGTTGATTTTGTAAAACAAACCCTTTTTTAACCATTCTGTACTTTTCTTCATTGCTTTTTTAGAAAAAGAACATTCAAAGTGGTGCTGCGTTCCTCCGCTTTGTTTTATCCAGTAAACGGTGCTGTGGTTGAATTGGGGGCCATGGAGAAAGCTTTGAAGGGTGTGAAATGCATTTGGCTAGTTGTCACTTGATCTGTCCCACTTGTACCGAAGCTATCATTATGTCAGTGGTTACAACCGAGAACCGAAGAATTTAGTACTGTTTGTGATTATAGCTTTATTTGATACATTCTGGAGCAGATGGCAGCAACTTGACGGCAACTGGGAGCTCTGCTTTAGGTATATGGGTGTATTTGATCACTGTTCTTGGCTCGGGAACAGCAGCTCAGTAATTCTCAAGACTAGGGAACAAAAAGGAGGTGGGTGGGAGCAAAGGGACGTATTGTGTGTCTACTCACTAAACAGACAAAAGGGATAAAAAACAAGCTTCCATGTGAGCAAAAAAGCCCACGACAAAGGGTTTCAGATAATGCATATGGAAAACACGCTGATGAAAACTAGCTGCATTGCTGCCATTTGGTGGGAGCTTCATCAGGAGTGAATAAGGCCAATGGATGGATGATAATCACTCCTGATGAAGTTGGCGCAATGTTTCAGCGAAATGCACTTCTAAATGTCTCGTTTTTATTTTTACAGTGTATTTGTCCCATGTTATGGTCTCATTACTCCAGGTGTACCGTAGATACTCGAGTATAGCGCGACCCGAATATAACGTGATGGATAGAGATTTATTATGGAAATGAGAGAATACTCAAGACTCGAATATAACGCAATGAGCAAAATTATAAAAGTATACTGTACTGGGAAGCCATTAAAATCCTTCCAGGTTTTCTTAACACAGTCAGGCCCCCCTCAGGCCAGGGTGCTCTGCTCCTAGAACGAATGTATTTGTTCCTAAATATGAACCCGCTGGGCACCCGTCTTCTTACTTGCTATAAGATGGCAGGCGGAGCGAGATGACCGCAGTGAATCATTCACCAATAGCCAGCACGCAGGGAGGTGTTGTTTTCTGACCTCCTGCTCCAGCAGGCAGGCTCAACCACCAAGTCATCCGCCAATAGGGAGACTTGGGATCCATGAGAAAGTCAAGTGTTTATTTTTCCTTTTTCTTACACGCCATACAGAGGTCTCGAATATAACGCGACCCCTCCAATTTTAAGGTAAATTTTTGTCACCAAAATCTAGCGTTATACACGAGTATCTACAGTAGTTGATTGGCCGAACCTTTTCACATCTTTCTGAGGGTTATTACTAGGTGCCCAAACATGCCAAATCAGAGATTGAAATTTAAATTCCCATTTTCACCCTAGATTCAGATTAAAACTAATTTAATCCAAATCAGGGCTTCCGTTAGGCTTGTGCACCGATTTTTTTTTCGGTTCGATTCGGTTCGGTTCGTTCGGATTTTGTAAATTTTCATTTCGACTCGTTTCGGCCGATTTCCATTTCGGTTCGTTTCGGTTAGTTTCGGTTCGTTTTTCGTATCGACTTTTTTTTCTTTATTTTGGAAATTTTCGTGTTTTTCGGAACGTCTGTTCTCCTCGTTTCAAAGTGTCTATTCGTTTTGACGTAAACTAATGTTTTTTCGGATACGATAATTATACGATACGATAATTCTGCCATTGAGATTTCTCATGTTTTACAAGAAGGATACATTGAGATTTCTCATGTTTTACAAGAAGGATACATTGAGATTTCTCTGGTTTCCCGGGAAGGATACATTGAGATTTCTCATGTTTTACAAGAAGGATACATTGAGATTTCTCTGGATTTCCAGGAAGGATACATTGAGATTTCTCATGTTTTACAAGAAGAATACATAGAGATTTCTCTGGTTTCCCGGGAAGGATACATTGAGATTTCTCTGGTTTTCCAGGAAGGATACATTGAGATGGGAATGATACAAAATTTAATTACAGAATCAGCGATATAAATACGATGTCCGAAAGTACTGAAATGGAACCGAAATCAGGAATGGAGCCGAAATCACGAATGGAATGAAAATGAATTTCGATTTTACACATTTCTAGTCCATTCGAAAATTCCGAAAAGTTTTCGTTTCGGCTCGAAAATTTGTTCAGATCTGCTATTTTTGGATCCGAAAATTTTCAGAAAATCGTCCGAATCCGATTGCACAAATCTGGAAATTTCGTGAAAATTCCGAAATTCCGAAACCCGAAACGCACATCCCTAGCTTCCATCGGAATGCTAGCGCCCCTTACTAAACCGCTGGTCAGGCCCCTCCTTCCTTCAGATGCCCATTTAAATTAACTCATTAAAAATAAAACATTTTGCCTCCTCTTCTACTTGCCTTAATTTACTTTGAGAGGGCTACATCATTGGTTGTCCAGCAAGGGGATAAAAAGTGTTCCCTGGTGGCAGAATGTTGTCTCTGCACCTCTGCCTGGTGCAGATCATACTAATCGCTCCCTCAGTGAATGCTCTAATTGGCCTCAAATGCTGCGGCCCACTGGGAAATTTGTTGGTATCTTGGTGGGCCAGTCCTGGGTGGCATAAAGGGAGTCTTATAATTGTGGCATTTAGTCATGCTGCATAGGGTTTGGAAAGGACCAGGGCCCTCTGGAGTAACAGGACCCCTGAACAAATCATAAGCTTACACCAGAGGTGTACCTAGAGACCTCAGGGCCCAGGTGCAGGACCCATGACGTCCCCCCCCCACCCTAGGCAAAAACACATTTTGTCCCCCTCCCGTCAACATGCATTGGTCCCCTCCAGGTCCACAATGGTTTTTTTTTTTTTTTGAGAAAGGATTTTACCAGGAAGGATACATTGAGATTTCTCTCGTTTTCAAGTATGTCCTGGGTGGCGAGTATGTACCGTTGGGTGTCCTGCCCGAGGACACTTACTGGAGAGGTTGCGCGCTGGGATCGAAACCATGTCTCCACCGGCTCTCTCCATACAGAGCAGTGATGTTACCTCTACTCTACCCAGCCGGCACATTTTTTCCAGGTTCACTATGACCTCCTCAGTCCAAGGATGTGCGTTTCGGGTTTCGGAATTTCGGAATTTTCACGAAATTTCCCGATTCGTGTTTTCGGATGCGGCCGAATTTCCAAAAATTTTTAGATCCGAAAATGGCAGATCCGAAAAGTTTTCCGAGCCGAAACGAAATATTTTCGGAATTTTCGAATGGACTTGAAATGTGTCAAATCGAAATTTATTGCTTTGAAACGAGGAGAACAGACGTTCCGAAAAAACGAAAATTTCCGAACTTACGAAAAGTCGATACAAAAAACGAGCAAAGTGACACGAAAATACGAAAAACGGTCGATATTCCGAAAACATGTGCAATTCCGAAAAACGAAAATTTCCGAAATTACGAAAAGTCGATACAAAAAACGAGCAAAGTGACACGAAAATACGAAAAATGGTCGATATTCCGAAAAAAAATGTACACGAAAAACGAGTTGAGCCGACCCGAATCGAAACAGAAATCGTCCGAAACGAGCCGAATCGAAAAGTTTAAAAATCCGAAAAATCGAACCGAATCGAACCGAAAAAAAAATCGGTGCACAAGCCTACCTCAGTCCATCCTATTTTTAATGTAATGTGCACTATGTGTATCTCACAGAGCTCCACAGCAATAAACCTCACAGTAATGTCCGCTGTATATGAACGTATCCCAGAACTCCACAGCAATAAAACTCACAGTACTGTGCAGTGTGTATCAGTGTAAATCACAGAGGTTTACAGCAACAAAACTCACAGTAATGCAGTGTGTATGAGCGTATCACAGAGCTCCAAATTAATACTCCTATATATATATATACACTTATTTGTATTTTTTTTTTTTACAGGCAGCCCCCAGGCCCAGGCAGGTGAGTGTGGGCCCCCCCAGAATCAAGGACCTGGGTGCAGTGGCACCCTCTGCACCCCTGGTAGTTACCTCCCTGCTTATACCCCTTTGATGCGGATGGTTGATAGGAGCTGTTCCGAATCCATTATTTTCTTACCATCCTGATCCTCAGTATACCCGTCTGTTAACAGAACATTCACTGTGCTCCTCCCAAGACTCGGCCATTAATACAGTGGCTGGGTTGGAAAACAGTGAGTAATCGGGAGCTGCCAAGGTATATCTGCTCGCACCAATATTTCCCCATAATGATTCGCTGTTACCAACGAGGTCGACAATAGGTAGACATGTGCACGGCGGTATTTTTCATTTTGGATCAATTCGGATCGCTTTCCCTTTTGTGTCGGCTAATTTCGGATCGTTAGCGATTCGTTCTTTATGACCGATTCGAAATTTCGAATCGATTTGTTTCCATCCCATATCATTTTATAATGATCAAAAACAAAAAGTAACTTTAAAAATATAAAGAAGATACAGGGGACCCTGTGAGATGTCCCCATTAACCCTTTGCTGGGACATACACTGTGTCCTGTGAGATGCTCAATGCCCATTAACCCTTTACTGGGATATACGCTTTGCCCTGTGAGATGCTCAATGCCCATTAACCCTTTGCTGGGACATATGCTGTGCCCTGTGAGATACCCATTGCCCATTAACTCTTTGCTGGGACATACACTGTACCCTGTGAGATGCCCAATGCCCATTAACCCTTTGCTTGGATATACGCTTTGCCTGTCAGATGCCCAATGCCCATTAGCCCTTTGCTGGCACATACGCTGTGCCCTGTCAGATGCCCAATGCCCATTAACCCTTTGCTTTCTCTTGAATTGCATAGATTTTTTTTCATTTCGGATCGATTCGGATCATTTTGATTTGTTTTTTCTGACAGATTCGAAGTTTCGGATCGATTCCTTCTCCATTTTATATCATGTTATAATGATTAAAAACAAAAAGTAATTGCTAAAGAAAAAAAATTGCTTAAAAATATTTTTTTTTCCCATTCTGGATCATTTCGGATCGATTCGGATCATTTCGATACGTTCTTTCAGACCGATTCGAAATTTCGGACGGTCGAGTATCGTTTTCGGAAATGCTTCTGAAAATGAAAAATGGTGGATTTTCAAACGAATTCGAACGAAACGAAACGCACATGTCTAACAATAGGGCCCTAGGTTGGGATATGGGGCCCAGATAGAGCAAACTTCAAAAAGAGTTTCCTTCTTCGTGTGCATCTAATACATCCTGTGCTTCGGCTGAACCGATTCCATTTACAGTGTAAAACGTGGAAAAAATATTATTATTAGTATTATTAATATTAAATGTACTTCAGCTTGAAAAATGTTCCATTTCAATTTACGAGCCGGCTCTTCATTTTAGCTCATGTGGCACACAGGTCTACATCATTTCTCTCGATTTTAAGAAAGGTTAAAAATAGACAGGTTTATACTCAAGGACAGACAAGGTTAGCATTAGCTTCGTCTACTTGTAAAACCGTTGTTCTACATCATAAATTAACTGCGTTATATAGAGTTTTAATAATGAGATAGGCTGCATTAATGCCGCTAGGATGTGAAAGACCTGTTAGAATCAAGGTACATATTCATTTGTTAAGATTAATTTCTTCTTATTTGAAGCACTCATGAAGAGATGACACAGAGTCCACATCGTACCTCATTTTATTTTCCTGTAAGACCATCTATGCATCTACATTATAACATTAGATTATAAAATCATAAAGAAAATATTACTATAAATTCACGTCTTTTCAGAAGAGAATAGGGAACCTGAAATGAGAGGTATAGCGGCTAGGAACTCGACACCGGCGATGACCTACACTAGGCATTCCAAACCAGAATATAAATTCCAATTTATGGTTGGAATTACAATTCATCATCATCATATATTCATAAATCTGTGCATTGATTAACTGAGATTAATTACAAATTAAGGGAGAAAAAAAAAAATCCCCTCTTTATGTATATATATCAAGGCATTTACATGTACAGAAATAGCTTGGGAGAACATGAATATAAAATAGGCAATAGGACGTAGAGAAGGTAAATGCTGTCAGTACACAATGCCGGTCTTCTTCTCAATCTGCACTGCCAAAGCGTTTGCACCTAGTTCAACGTAGAGTTACATATGCAGAGTAACAACAACACAAAACGGAGATAAGGCTCAAAAACCACTCCACAGGGCATAACCCAAAAATGACAAAAAAAGAGACAATTTGCACAAAGTGCAACAAGAGTGGTAATATAATAAATTTTAATGGTAATAAAGCAACTCACAATGTAAAAAAGGATTGAAAAAGGTAGGTGGACAATGACCCAAATGGAAGAATATTAGCTGAACCCATTGGTAGAGTGGGAATACAAAAGCCAGAAAAGCTACATGTCTCAATGGAAATAATTGTAAGTAGACAGATTAATAACGGCACCTCACTATACCTCGGTGGTTCAAGCCACCTACATAACCGATAGCACAGATCACTATCTTGGTAGTTAGAGTCACCCAAGGAGACAATGATACGCTGTAATACTGCAAGCCACCCAAAAACCAATCAAAGGCACAATAAGTGCAATGTATCAAAGGATCAGAGTCCAGCAGGATAGAAATTCAAAAATAGAACTGTAAAACAACAAGAGAGAGGCATGTCTCGACCGGTTTCGCCCAAACAGGGCTTAGTCTCTAGACTAAGCCCTGTTTGGGCGAAACGGTCGAGACATGCCTCTCTCTTGTTTTTAACAGTTCTATTTTTGAATTTCTATCCTGCTGGACTCTGATCCTTTGATACATTGCACTTATTGTGCCTTTGATTGGTTTTTTGGGCTTGCAGTATTACAGCGTATCATTGTCTCCTTGGGTGACTCTAACTACCAAGATAGTGATCTGTGCTATCGGTTATGTAGGTGGCTTGAACCACCGAGGTATAGTGAGGTGCCGTTATTAATCTGTCTACTTACAATTATTTCCATTGAGACATGTAGCTTTTCTGGCTTTTGTATTCCCATATGCAGAGTAGTAGACATGTGCGTTTCGGTCGCATTAGTCCGAAAATCCACCATTTTTCACTTCCAGAAGCATTTCCGAAAACGATACTCGGCCGTTTGAAATATTGGAATCGATCCGATCTATGCAATGCAAGAGAAAGTAATGGGTTAATGGACATTGGGCATCTCACAAGGCACAGAGTATGTCCCAAGCAAAGGGTTAATGGGCATTGGGCATCTCACAGGGCCCCGTTATGTCCCAAGCAAAGGGTTAATGAGCATCTCACAGGGCACAGCGTATGTCCCAAGCATAGGGTTAATGGGCATTGGGCATCTCACAGGGTCCCCTGTATCTTTTTTTTTTTTTTTTACAGCCACTTTTTGTTTTTAATCATTATAAAATAATATAAAATGGAAACGAATCGATCTAAAATTTCAAATCGGTCAGAAAGAAGGAATCACTATCGATCCAAATTGATCCGAAACTAAAGGGAAATCAATTCGAAATGATCCGAAACGAATCAAAATGATCTGAAAAGATCCGAAACGATCCAGAATGAAAAATACCGCCATGCACATGTCTACAGAGTCTCGGGGCAAGAGCGAGGATTTTTGGCAACACAGTTGAATATATAATTCAAGAAATAACTTTGAAGAAGGTCACTGGTCACTGCTGGACGGGTCATGCAAAGAATGGATAGGACATTTGCTGGGCAATGTTACTACTCCATCAGGGCTATTCAGAGAGAGGTGAAAACTTTGACAATTGGCAGGAGAATGAACAATCTAGACCAAATAGTCAATTTGGAAAGTGAGATAAATGGGAGAATTTTTCTGGTTTGACTATTTTGACCTCAAATTTTCAATTCTCCAGCCATTCTCGAGGTTTTCACCTCTTTCTAAATAGCCCTGCATGTAAATCAGGCTACAGTTATTAGTATCAACTTTCGTATTCTTCTGTTCGGTCTAGATGTTTCTTACAGTCTTCCATAAAGCCCCAGGGATATTTTAGTTAGTGTTAATTCAGTCGACTAAAATATGACTAAAACTGCGACATTATAGTCATCGGGCTATGATTAAAACAAACTTAAAATAAATCCCTGCCTAAAATTTTCATCTAGTTGTATTACTTGCGGAAAATGTCAGTAGATTTGCGTCATAGTTTTAGTCAAACAACAATAGATTTTCGTCAAAGTTTTAGTCGTTGATTAAAGAGCCATTTAGTTTTAGTCATAAAGATCTATGACTAATAATAAATTAAAATGAGTCCCTCCCTATCATTTTTCCTCTAGTTTTTCTCAGTTCATCAAAACATCAATAGATTTTAGTCATAGTTTTGGTCAAATGGCAGAAGATGTTCACCGAGTTTTAGTCTTCGACTAAAATGCCAATTAGTTTTAAATAATGGCTAAAACTAAATTAAAATGAGTCCCACCCTAACACTTTCATCTAGTTTTTATTAGTCGATGAAAACATTAATAGATTTTCTACCTAGTTTAAGTCAAATGTCAATAGATCTTTAAAGTTTTAGTTGCCAACTAAAATAGGAGACTACAACTAAAACTAAACTAAATCGAGTCCCACCTTAACGTTTTGTCTCTAGTTTTTATACATCTGTGAAGTATCAATAGATTTTCATCAACGTTTTAGTCGACTAGAATGACTGAAATGCCATTTAGTTTTAGTCATAAAGGACTTTGGTTAGAACTATTAAATTAAATTAATTTACAATTAAATTAAAATTATAAAATTAAAATGAGTCCGTCCCTAACATTTTAACTCTAGATTTTATTAATTGATGAAAATATCAATAGATTTTCATCATAGCTATAGCCATCATGACTCTAAAAGTCTAGATTAACCCCTTAAGGACCCCTGACGTACCCTGTACGTCCTGTCCACAGGTCTCCCTTAGACCCGCGGACGTACAGGGTACGTCAGCGGCGCCTAATCCCCCTCCCGCCCGATACTCACCTCCCTCGCTGGATCCCACGGCGATCTGACAGGGAGGAAGCCTGCCCATGTGATTTACATGGGCAGGCGAGGCTGATGACGTCGCCACGCTGCGTGGTGACGTCATCGGCAGGCGTCCCCATGCAATTCAATGGAGGGGAGGGGGTGGCTCCTTCGGAGCCCTCTATCTCCCCAACCATTGAAGCTAGGGAGATGCCGTTTGCACTGCTGGAGAGGGGAGAGTCTCCCCTTTTCAGCGGTGTATGGCATTAACCTTTTTGCTGCCGAATCGCGTTTCGGCACTAATTGGCGCCAAAACGCGATTCGAACCTGGAGGGGGCTGACATCTTGGATGTCAGCGAAGCCTCCAGGTCCCCCCCACCCACTGACAACCTCACCATATGTGTGAGGATGTCAGTGGGCCAGTTAACCATCTAGCTGCCATGTAGAGCTAAGGGGATCCTAAGGATCCCTTTATCTCCAGATCCATGGCAGCTAGATGGTCATATTTGACATCATTTGAAAGGCCTGGTTATGGCCTTTCCAATGATACCAAACATGACCAGGTTTGGTTTTAAAACAAAATTAAAAAAAAAAAAAAAAGGTTTTTTTTTTAAAGTTTTTTTTGTCTGGGGGGTTTAATTAAATAGGACCTAGGCTTTCATCTAAAAATAATTAGCACAAAATGGTAAGAATGAGCGCAGCGCACATAGGTGAACTGTCTCAGCCGTGAAGGGGTTAAAAAGCAAACGCATGTAAATATTGGGTATTTCTAGTCTCGGGACAAAATTTTGAACCTATTTAGCCGGGGTCTTTTTGGGTGGTTGTAGATTTTGGGGATTAAATTACGAAAAAGTGTGTTTTTACCATTTTTTCCTCATATTTCATATTTTTTTTATAGTAAATTATTCGATATGATGGAAATAATGGTATTTCTAGAAAGTCCATTTAATGGCGGGAAAAAGGGTGTATAATATGTGTGGGTTCAATAAACGAGTAAGAGGAAAATTTGACCTAAACACTAACAGCGCAGAAACGTAAAAACAGCAGCGGTCACTAAAAGACGGATTTGTGTAAAACCGCCTGGGGGGTTAAACTACTAAAAAAAATTAGTCAACTATTTGATGAAAATCATTAGTCGACCAAGTTAGCACTAATTGTAATCAAATTTGCATTTTAAGATTTTACAGTGTGTGCTTGCCCAGTCAGGATCTCTCTTACATTTATTACCTTTTTTTTATTGTGTTTCATCTTTTTAATATTGATTTTTCTAATTCAATCATTTCTTTTCTAGCACACTCCGTTCTCTTTCATTATTCAGGGATAAATTACATATTTTCCATATCTTTATATAGCCATAAATTGCTATGAGTTGAAGAGCTCCTCCAGGTTAGTTGTATTTTTCGATTCTTGTTTTCTATTGTTTGTATTCTATTTTTTTTTAACTTGAGAAGCACCCATCTGTTATGCTTTGTTGAGTGCTGCGCTCCTGTTGTATTTTGTATGAAAAGGGCTGACAATCCTCTGACATGCACCCCTCCCTGTCACAGGTGTTCCACCCACAGAATCTACTTAACCTTGAATCACAGCAAGCTCCAGAAAGGATTCAGTCCTCAGTAAGTGAGTTAATCCCATAATGGTGGTCATTAGGTAACAAGGATAGGACCTGTCGCAGATGGGATACATTGGCGTTGTGACAGGCTTAAGCAATTTATGGCCATATTTTGTGAACTAAGCTGCCATCATTTTTATTAACAATCTAAATGTATTGTGACTAGTTCCTGGCCTACTCCAGCTCAAAGAAGACTGGGCACCTTGAAGCCCTTGCTTAAAGCCAATTTACAGATATATAACAAAGGTGCATATCCGTGGGTAAAGCACATATACCACTGTATCAATGGGTTTCCCAGACTCCTACTCCTAATGAAGCGAGGCAGCTGGTCTTGCGAAACACGTCGAGCGACATCTCTTAGAGATGTGGACAGTGTGGTGGGGGACCCCCAATTCAAATGATTCTAGACAATTTGTGACCATCGGTTGGCGGATCATGGACGGTTCTGGATGATAGATTGTGGCAAATGATTATATGAACATTTTTAGGGATGCACCGATACCGATACTAGTATCAGTATCGGTGTCGATACTGCCATTTGCACGAGTACTTAGTACTCGTGCAAATGTCCCGATACATCCCCGATACTGGAAGCCAGCGCTGGGCCGGCTTGCCGGTATCCACGGGGCTAGGGAAGTTGGCCACGTGCATCGAAAGCACTCGGCCAGCGTTCCCCTCCGGCGGGCTGCAATACTCACCCCTTCCGAAGGTCCGGTCGCACGGCTGTGACGCGTTCAGGCGGCCACCAGGCGGTTCTGTGATGCTGCCTCTCGGCTGGAGGCAGCGTCGCAGAGGCGCCTGGCAGCCACATGATCGCACCACAGCCGTGCGACCAGACCTTCGGAAGGGGTGAGTATTGCAGCCCGCCGGAGGAGAATGCTGGCCAAGTGCTTTTCAGGCAAGCGGGCAGCTTCCCCAGGTCTATGAGAGCCGGGGGCATAGCCATGAGAGCTGGGGGCAAATCCATGATAGCTGGGGCATATCCATGAGAGCTGGGGCATATCCATGAGAGCTGGGGGCAAATCCATTAGAGCTGGGGCATATCTATGAGAGCTGGAGGCATATCCATGAGAGTTGGGGGCAAATCCATGATAGCTGGGGCATATCCATGAGAGCTGGGGCATATCCATGAGAGCTGGGGGCAAATCCATTAGAGCTGGGGCATATCTATGAGAGCTGGAGGCATATCCATGAGAGTTGGGGGCAAATCCATGAGAGCTGGGGCATATCCATGAGAGCTGGGGGCATATCCATGAGAGCTGGGGGCAATCTCCATGTGAGCTGGGGGCAATCTCCATGTGAGCTGGGGGCAATGTACATGTGAGCTCGGGGCATTCTGTATATATATATCTCGGGGGATATATACACGTGAGCTGGGGCATTTTTATATGAGGTCTGTTCTTATTGAAAAGCGGTCACATGACATAAAATAAAAGTATCGGTACCCGGTATCGGTGAGTACTTTTTAACCCTTTCGCTGCTGAGGCATTTCCCACCTCTGTGCTGAGGTCATTTTTACCAGTTTTGCTCATCATGTTTAAACGTGTTTTGAAGGCTTATTTTAGTATATGACCCAGACATATTATATATCGTTCTTTCCGTCAGACTCGGCAGATTCATAATATGTCATTATTATAAGTATACGTCATGACCTGTCTGTATATTATAACAAAAATGCAATAAAATATGAATTTTCAATAATTTACAACGTGTAAAGTGTTTTTTTTCACATTTTAACATGCGAGCAATTGCGGTTATATTTTGTATGGGGTGCGCTTGTTAAAAAAATTAGAGATGGGGTCTCGTTACATTTTTTTTTGGGGAAAATTATGCAATTTTTAACAAATGCACCGCATACAAAAATCGCTAGTGCAGCATCATTATTCACATTATAATTGAAATGGGAACAATATTGCTGCATTAACGAACCAAAAAAAGGAAAAAAAAACTTGTTTATTTTTTTTAAAATATTTTTTTATTTTGTATTTTTATTTTTTATTTATTTTTAAAAACTTTTTTCATACTCATGTTTGGTATCGTTGGAACGGCCATGCTCTGGCCGATCCAACAATATCAAACATTAACCCCTAACTGCCACGAATCGGGAGATAGGGGGTTCATTGGAACCCCCTATCTCCACCATTGGTGGCAGTTAGGGGTTAACTCCAGGACTGGCGTCATCGTGCTATGCACGATGACGCCACTCCTCAGGGGGCATTCCCGGAAGCTTGGCCGACATCCAAAATGTCGGCCAGCTCCGGGAAAGGATCACGAACCGGCGCTTTTCGATGCCGATTCGTGATCCAGCCCCCATGGGGTTAATTCCAGGTACCGTTAGGAAGGGTAGGCTGTGCCCTTCCAAACGGTGCCTGGATTAACCCCCACAACGCCGGTGATCGGGAGGGAGAGAGGTCCGAAGGACCTCCCCCCCCTCCCTTTCAGGCGCCTCCTCCGCACATGCGGGGGGGCGCCTGAATTAGATGTCATCGCGCCGCCGCGATGACATCTAATTCGGCTGCCGGCAGTTCCGGGTGCTGGGCTGACATCGAGGATGTCAGCCCGCACTGGGGGGGCACAGCGATCGGCCAGAACCTGGCCGATCGCTGGCCCCAAAGGGAGGATGCGCTGAGCGCGTCCTCCGCAAGGAACGCTACCTGCGGGTGGACGCGCTGAGCGCGTCCTCCACAGCGAAGGGGTTAAAAAGTATCGGTACTCGTACTCGGTCTTAAAAAAGTGGTATTGGTGCATTCCTAAACATTTTGTATGTTCTTGGAAAATTTGTGATTTTGTTTTTTGTTATTTTAAAAACTTTTATTGGGTTAAAAATACTACACTATATATTTCTCTACTTTTTCCTTCCAGGTAGGAGGGAAATGGAAACATTAAATTGAGGACCCAACTGTATCTGGGAAACCCATTGATACATTGGTATATGTGCTTTATGCACTGATATGTGCTATTCTTATATATCTGTAAATTAGCATCCTTTTTAAACACCTTAAGGTTACACATTTGTGAAAAATTATTTAATGGGTTGAAAATTCTTAAAATCTTGTGAAAGTGTTAAGAATTATCGAAGTGTTGAAATCTATTTAATCTTTAAATGTACGGGTTACTGTTAAACTTGTTGAATAAATGAGTGTGTGTGCTCTTCTCCTGGATTTGTTGTATGTTTTGTATTGAGAAGCACACGTTTGTTATGCTTAGTAAAGGTTGAGTGCTGCCCTCCTGGTGTATTGTGTACGTTGCTTAAAAAGCTTTGTTGGTCTAAAATACAAACAGACCTTACGTGCGCACAAACACACACTTATGCAAGAAGAACTCGGTACTCAACCAGCTGTCAGATCATCCTTCCTGTTGTTCATCTGAACAATTTAGAAAATCATTTTTGCATAGAAATATCTCAACAAATATACAGGTATATGGTTTTTTTTATGATTAATAGCTGTGACAGAGAAATGGAAGGCAGAGATTGCTGTGGTTAAGAGGGCCTCTTGTGATTTACTTAAAGTGCATTCTCTAAGCCCTGAAAGAGTGTGCTTTCTCTGACCCTGTTTAGACTCCAGTTTGTTCACCGAGGACGGTAACACAAGCTTGCTTTTTTTCAAAATATAAAACGTCAAACATTTATTGAAGATACATTAGAAAAAAAATGATGAGCTTTTCTTATGGTTACATTGTATTGTTATGTATATATATATCAGTTTTGCTGTGCAAGGGAATATGGGGATTTTAGTAAATAAACCCATTAACCCCCCCTTTACTACCAGGTTATTTTCGTTAAAACCACTGCTACGAACCATTGGATTTATGGGAAACAAATGTGGAATAATACATACTTTGAAACTGTTCTTGAAAAACACTAAAGCACTCTTTCAAATGGATGCTTTATGTGACAGGTACATGGCGCCATCTGCTGGCTGAAAAGTGTTAATACAGCTCAGGATTAATTGTTTGGCCTGGTCACACACTGCAATAATTGGTTGGTGTGTTTCCTGCTTTGATTATGACAAACAGTAACCGTGGCTATAGTTTTGATAAGCTCATGCAATGTCACAGCATTTATTGGCGTCCAGAGTGGCATTAATTTGTGGGCAAGATCTTGTATTGATGATGGGAGAGTCGCAGCGCTGCGTAAAGTCTTCTCCAGCACATTATCCCAAAGATTAACCTCAATGGGGTTAAGGTCTGGACTGTGCGGTGGCCAATCCATGTGTGAAAATGATGTCTCATGCTCCCTCAACCACTCTTGCGCAATTTGAGCCCGATGAATCCTAGCATTGCCATCTTGGGCTATGCCCGCTGTGCCATCAGGGGAGAAAAACTTATTGATGGAAAAACCTGCTCGTTCAGTATATTCAGGGAGTCACATGACCTCATTTTTTGGGCATATAACGCTGTAGAACCTAGACCTGACCAACTGAAGCCCCCCAAGATCATAATAGGTTGTATGGGAGGTGGTGACTTTTTTTGGCCAGGCAGTGGTATTCTGCATACTGTATATACTTTTTGTCATGTAATGCAAAAAATGAACCCAAGTCCTGACATCTATATAGATTTATGGTTTTCACCCTGGAATTCCTGCAGATGCTCTTTATTCAGAAGGAAAAAGAGAGCCTTTCGTTCCTCAGCACAGCACACACCACCATTGACACATTCAGGGTTATTCAAAGGGAATCGAAAAGCCACCGCACGTTCGGTGACTTTTCGTTCTCTTCGATTCGGTTCGTTTTGGTGATCTGATTTCGGCGACCCTGCGGTGTATTCAGCAAGCACCACAGGGTCCCCTAATTGCAGGGAAAGGTCGCCGAAAACTCACCGCAAAACGAAGGCGAATGCAAAAACGTCTGGGTTAACCCGCCGAAAACACCCGAAAAACCCGAGCAGGAGCCGATCACACGCAGCGCAGCCGCCGGAAAAGCCGACACCGCTGTTTGCAAAGAAACTACTGAGCGAAAATATCTGAAATTTACATATGATCCAATGAATGATAATAAAAAGGGCTGTTACAGAAAAAATAAGTAAAGTTAAAAAACTTAAAAAAAAATTCCAAAAAAATGCTTAAAATATCCTAAAAAAATCTATAAATAAAGAGACTCTTTACTACAGAATTTTATAATCAACGGTTTATTAGATATTGGATTAAAACGGGAATATTTTTAACATTGAAGCCTATGGGATTCTCCTGAATAAACCTGCCGAATGAAACCACTGAATGGCAGGGCATTTAGGGAACCTTTCACTGCTGGTTTGTGTTCTCTGAATAGCCGAAGCATTGCTTCTCTATGAGGATTTCACTGCCCTCGATCAGGCACCGAACAGGCACCGTATGTGCAGGCAATTCGCCAGGATTTGGCGAACTGCCTGCTCTCTGGATAGCCGAATGACCAGGAAAGGTAACCGTACGCTGAATTTCAGCGGTTCCCTTTCGGCAGCCATTCGGATCTCTTTGAATAACCCTGATTGTCTCTGATACTCAGGTTTTTTTTTGGATCTTCCACTTTGAGACGTATCTGTTCTTTTTCTTGTTCTTTTAAGATTCTGTTTTATGAGGTTGTTTAAGGAGAACTGAGTAAAACCGAGTAACAATGGCTTGATTTAGGAATACTTTTATAATTTTATATACAAACATAACACAGCAGTCAGTCTCTTTATGCTGGAATTATAGAATGCAATGAAAGTGCACAGGTTCTCGTACCTTTAGGCTCTTACCAATTAAATTCTGTAATTCAGACATTTCTCCTGACTAATGTCCTATAATTGGCAACTTATTTTCAACAGAGGATGCTACATTCCCTTGTTGTCATCTTCTTTCATTTGTAATACACTACATTTTGTAGCACTTGTTCGAAGCAATATATACATGATTATGGGAGTAATATATAGCTGCCCTCGGGTTGCACACTTTAAGAACACTGAAATAATTTTTTGGTTAAGAAAGCAGAATCTGAAGGATTTCACTATAAAGTAGATATTAAGAAGATGGCAATGCTGAGTTATACTGGGTATTTTACGGGTAAGGTCAGAAACGGTGATGAATTTAGGATTACCCGGATAAAAATGACAGGAAGCTTTGGGTAAAGCCCGAAATGAAAATGGCTTATTGCTGCAAGTGAAAAAAAATAACAGTTTAATAAATATTTAATAAAAACAAAAATATTTTTTTAAACCTATGGTTAAAAAAAACAGGCTCGTTTCTTTGAAATAAGTTTGGAAACCTAAACTTTCACCCACAAAAATCCCACAAAATCCTAAAAAAATAAATAAGGAGACTCTCATTTTATTGGTAGTAATCTGTTTCCCATTCTGAAATAACCGATAAAAAAACGAAATAACTCATAAAAACGAAATACAAATCAATTCAAAATCCAAAATAACTCGCAAAAAAACATAAAACGAAGGGATCCGAAAAACGAAATAACCCATAAAAACGCAAAACGAATCGATCTGAAATTGCGAAACAATCAGAGCTCCGAAACGATCCAAAATTCAGAAATGAAGCGAAACGACGCAAAAACTTTCCGAATTTACCCGAAATGAAAAAAACGCTCTGAAAGAAACCCGAAACGAACCGCAATGAAAAAAGAAGTCATGAACATCTCTATTCTCCAATGAGCTGGCATGTTCGTATGCCCCGTCGGGAGTGGATTAACACTGGTGAGGCGTACCGGTATGCCTCACCGCCAGGTGCTGCCACGGGCCTCTGATTTGGCCCACCCATGCAGCCGACATGTGTTAAGCCCTTCCCGCTGCAGCCAATGGCTCGTGGCACGCACCAGCTGCAGAGAGGGGTCAAGGCGGCCCATTGAAGTCAGCGGGGCATACCATTATGCCCTGTGTCTTCAAGAGCCACCCGCTGCGCGGACGGCATGGTACGTCTCGCAGCGGGAAAGGGTTAATAAATATTTTGAAAATATGTTTTTGGTCTTCCAAAACATTACATTAGCTTTTGCGTTAGAATTAATGCTATGAACCCTACGTACTGTATAAAACATGTTCATCTTTATGTAGGAATCACTGTACTATAAAGTGTGGACTATTATTTTCTTTTCCCGAAAGGCTTGCGTTTGGCAGCAATCACATTTAAGTCAACTCCCTATGCTAAAATCTAGATTCGGCGGCCTTCCAGTGAGAATTTTGTGCTTTCTGTTCGATCTATCAGAAGAATGTGTTTCATCTAAGGAGGTTCCATCAGAAGAGTCACCACATAATAACGAGACAAGTGCAGGGTGCTTGCTAGTTTTTCCACAATGAAGACTTATGGAATCTTATAGGGATGTGCGTTTCGGGTTTCGGAATTTCGGAATTTTCCCGAAATTTCCCGATTCGTGTTTTCGGATGCGGCCGATTTTATCGAAAATATTTAGATCCGAAAATGGCAGATCCGAAAAGTTTTCCGAGCCGAAACCAAATATTTTCGGAATTTTCGAATGGACTTGAAATGTGTCAGATCGAAATTTATTGCTTTGAAACGAGGAGAACAGACGTTCCGAAAAAACGAAAATTTCCGAAATTACGAAAAGTCGATACAAAAAACGAGCAAAGTGACACGAAAATACGAAAAATGGTCGATATTCCGAAAACATGTACAATTCCGAAAAACGAAAATTTCCCAAATCACGAAAAGTCGATACAAAAAACGAGCTGAGTGACACGAAAATACGAAAAATGGTCGATATTCCGAAAACATGTACAATTCCGAAAAACGAAAATTTCCCAAATCACGAAAAGTCGATACAAAAAACGAGCTGAGTGACACGAAAATACGAAAAATGGTCGATATTCCGAAAAAAAAATGTACACGAAAAACGAGTCGAGCCGAACCGAATCGAAACAGAAATCGGTCGAAACGAGCCGAATCGAAAAGTTTAAATATCCGAAAAATCGAACCGAATCGAACCGAAAAAAAAATCGGTGCACAAGCCTAGAATCTTATGAAATTCTGCTGCAATTATCATCAAATAGAAGAGTAACTGGGCGGTGAAACGCGTCCTTCTTCCCGGTCTATAAATATTGCTATTGGCCTTATTAGATAAGAGAGACACCCTGGTGCATTAGGGAGGTTTTGAGTGGGAAGGTTCACTCAGGACTGGGATTTCTCAGAATTCCACATTTCGGTAGATTAGAACATGACGGTTGGCAGCTTTGCTCTTTGAAAAGCCGCCTGTCAAGGTGTTATTGTTACCACTCCATTTACTCAAAGTATCCAGCCTAGCAGAAATTGGTGGCACCGTAATAACAGTAATAATAGTCCCTCTAGGAAGCTTCCGATGATTACCCACTTGTGGTGCCTGTTCCCAGAGGAGCTTGATTAGACAATGGTTGGGGGTTTGCTTGTGCAGCTATTGATGCTCCTACTACAATAGACTCAATGAAGTGAATATTTCCTGTAGTCTTTTTGCCAAAAGAAGAGGATTTAATGTTTGATCACTCACTTGGGTAACCATTTTTTTTGTATTTTACAATCTTTTATGT
This sequence comes from Leptobrachium leishanense, assembly GCA_009667805.1. Taxonomy (NCBI): domain Eukaryota; kingdom Metazoa; phylum Chordata; class Amphibia; order Anura; family Megophryidae; genus Leptobrachium; species Leptobrachium leishanense. The sequence goes on from CM019065.1 coordinate 388,048,547, forward strand.
AGTTTTCCTGTGACCTGCCAATATATAATAACAGAAGAAAGATCTCATTTTCCACGTCTCAGGTCTAATAAAAAAACAATATGGCTGATTTTAAAATACCTTTTAGTTATGGGGTATGTATTTTTTTCTCCCATTCACCCCCTCATTATTTATGGGGAATATTACATATTATAATTATACATGGGGATATAATATAAACCTATTGTAATGTATATATAATATTTTAGAATTTAAAATGTAAACAAAGAAAACAATATGTTTTAAATATGATTACTTTGAATAAAAAACTCACCAACTCCAATACATTTTAAGACCATATGCTGTAATAAAGTAGTTTCTGATTATATATACAGTCAGGTCCAGAAATATTGGGACATGGACACAATTCTAACATCTTTGGCTCTATACACCACCACAATGGAGTTGGAATGAAACAAACACAATGTGCTTTAACTGCAGACTGGGAGACACATCTGCAAACTGCTGTAAGTCCTACACCGTTCACCTGAGTTGGATGTACATACCCTCAAATTAAAGCTGACAGTCTGCAGTTAAAGCACATTGTGTTTGTTTCATTCCAACTCCATTGTGGTGGTGTATAGAGCCAAAGATGTTAGAATTGTGTCCATGTCCCAATATTTCTGGACCTGACTGTATATATATATTTTAATGCTGCTTGCCATAATAAACACCATAAATACAATGGTCAACATATATCCTGAATATATTATTATTTGATATTCAAAAATAGATATTAGGGGATATTCAAGGAGCACCGAAATGTCGGTGACATTTTGGTGCTGTCTCGTTCCCCGCACTTCGGGGAATCAAATTCCCCGACCCAGCGGTGAATTCAGCATTCACCACAGGGTCCCCGAAGTGCAGGAAAAACTTGCCGACCGCATCAGAAAATCCGCCGCAAAACTGCCACATCAAATGGAAAAAAACGCCAAAAAACACAGGACGTATCCGAAAAAGCCGAGCAACCGCCTAAAACCCCCCAAAAAAAACCTGAACACATCCGAAAAAGCCAACGATCTGCCGAACAGAGCGCCGACCAGCCGCGGGAAAAAGCAGACAAACCTACAAACGGGGTAATAAAAAGGATTGAAAGTTTCAAAATTGAAACGCTGTTTGCAAAAAATATACTTGACAAAAATGTCTGGAATTTACATATAAGATCCAACGAATGATAATAAAAAGGGCTGTTACAGAAAAAAAAGCTATTTATAAAAAAATAGAGAAAAACATTTTTTGCCGAAAAAAAACCTAAAAGATAAATAAATAAAAAGACTTTTTGCTGCAGATAAAAAGAATAAATGGTTTACTAGATAATGGATAAAAACAGGAATATTTCTAACATTGAAGACTATGGGATTTGCGTGATTAAATCTGCCGAATGAAACCACCGAACATCAGGTCATTTCACTGACGTTTCTCTGCTGTTTGGTTTCTCTGAATAGATTAACCATTGCTTCTCTAATGCCCATATTGCCCCTTTGCAATCTGTAACGAATGCAGGGGCCAGGCTTATTTTTCTCACCAGACACCCCTCGTGTACCTCCCCCTCTGCCGGTCCCTCCATTGGCTTCCTGTACGTTCCAGGATACAGTTTAAATTACTGATGTTCAAGTTGAAATCACTCAATAACTCAACACCCGCCCGACATGTCTTGTCCTATCTAGACAACTTCGGTCGGTGGACGGTTTCCACCTGCCATCTGTCTATACCTGCACGGCCAACTCTCGCCTCCAAGGCTTCTCAAGGGCAGCTCTGGTCCTGTGGAATGACTTTCCTCGCCCTAGCAAACTCTCCCTGATATTCGGGCCTTCAAGAAATCCCTCAAAACCCATCTCTTCAGATTAGCACCACATCACTGATGCAACTCATCCCTCACTCACCTACTCACACATGACTGAAGCTGCTGCTATGGCCGCACCATTCCCGAACCACTGGTACTAATGATCCTGTCGTCCAGTAAAACTCCTTTTCTTCCTCAACCCCAATCCCTCTAGACTGTAAGCTCCTACGAGCAGGGCCCTCTACACCTCCTGTTTCCATCCTATGTCCTTTTATCTGTATCTTGTTCCCTTTGGTTATTGTAAAGCGCTGCGGAAACTGTTGGCGCCATATAAATGATGACGATAATAATAATAATAGGGTGTCATTAATGACCTTGGCGTTGTGACCGGGTTCCTCACGGTTTTCTTGTACAGGTTGTGTTTGACTGTTAGTGTCGCCGCCCAGGATTAACGGGAGTTTTGCACGTCTGGTATGAAAGAGTAGGAGGTGATGTATCCTACAATTTGACGGTGGCTTGATCGAATACAATATGTTTACGCTTTTTCGTGTTATAAATAGATTCATTCCATTACTCTAGTCAGCGACGTATGGAGACCATCAATCTGCAATATTTACGATCTGACGTATGAAAATTAAGCAATGGGAATATGCAGAACCCGGATCTGCCAAAACGACGCATCAATTGATCCGAGGAACCAGAAAATTCAATTGATTTCTGTTTTAGAGTTAATCAAAGTGAATCTCTGTGTACCGCGGGTGCTCAGATTCACCTAATCTGATATAGACAGTGCAATCTGCATATGATTTGTTCCTACCTATTTATACATTGCTGACCCAGAAGGAATGTGATGAATTGATTTTGTTTTTACATCGCAATGCCGTCAATGATAATGTCGAGGAGTGAAGTTTAACCGGCAGCTCAACAGATATCCCCAACCCATCCGATTGCTCATCAAACCACGCGCAAATGTGGCTCTAGTGGTTTCAATTGCGCCCGGCTATCAGAGGGCTCGGCTAAAACAATTTTCTACAATTTAATTTTTTTTTTTTTTCTAAAGACATTCAACTCGAAAAACCTGCACTGTTCAGTCTTAAAGATTAAAATCGATTGTGTACAATGCAATGCGCAACCTTCCATCGCAGAGTGTAGTGCTTGTATATTATAAAATACATAGGGCTCTATTACATTCGTAACGCAAAAATGCACGCTAAACGCGTGTTTTTTGCGCAAAGCGCGTTAAACGTTAACGCACGAAAATCACCGCTGGAATTACATTCCTCGCGCATTTTTCATCCGTCGGCAAATTGAGCTCGTAAAACCGACGCGCAAAAACGCGCGCAATCTACCGTTGCTCGCAGAAATCAGTGAGCGCAATGTAATTTTTAACCTGAGTCCGTCATTTTTTGCGGACTGCGCACAACAGACGTACGTTCTGACGGAAGACAAGGTAGTGGCCGTCATTTTGTGGCCGGATCTAGTAAAAAAAAACGTGCGCATCGACGTTCTCCGTTGTGAATCCGCAGTTTGGTACGGTCAGGTTGTTACAATTTGCCGTTACCACCAGCTTTTCAAAGACGTTAAAATTATGCGCGCAAACGTTGTCCGTTAAATTTTGCGCTAAGATTGTAATACCATGCGCGCACCAGCGCACAAACGCATTTGCGCTCACAATGTTAAGTATAGGATTCGCGCACTAAGTTGCGCTCGCAAAGGGTTCGCGCAGGGTCACTCGCGTTAGACGTTTACGCGCATTTTGTGCGTGAACGTCGTAATACGACATTCAGCGCAAAGGGTTTTGCCCCTCGCGTTAATGCGTTTTTGTGCACGCGCACAATCGTGCCCGAAGACTGTAATAGGGCCCTTAATCTATATAATATACAGATATATAAATATATATTATAATTCCTTCACTACCAACCTAGTGCTATTTGATGAAAAAAATTGCGAGCGTAGCATTTATTTAAAACATCGGATGTAAAGAAAACACTTAAATAAAATAGAGATTTTGCTCAGAAATTGATGAATTTAATTTTAAAAAATGAAGTAATGTATTTTTTTTATTCTAAGTGTTTTTATTGTGAAAAGGAATTGGCAGTACAGCAGATATTAAAGAAAATATGGCCACGCAGGGACCACAGAAAGACAGCACAGGGTTAATAGCCACGTAGAGCCAGGTGACATAAGGGTACTTCAAAAATGTGATCAAGAAGCCAAGAAAAAATAAAATAGGGAAGGGGAAGTATACTATACCCACCACAAAACCAGCAGATGACCCCAAAAAAAAAAAAAGGGGGGGGCGGCAAAGGCCTTAGCCGGGACATTCCTGGCTCGCTCCTGAAGGAGGCCATGAAAGAGCAATGTAATGAGGGCCAAGTATGGCAGACAGAGCTATGGTGAGGGCCACTCCAAAAAAATGACAAAAAAAAATGGAGAGGGGAGGGGACACCATCACTGGCAGGGCAAGAATCAACAAAAAACAAAAGTGGGGGGAGGCAAAAATGGCAAGTACATCAATACAAAAATCACAAAAAGAAATCACAAAAAAAAGTCTCAGACGTCATCAGCCTCAGAGGGGGGTACTATCAGTAGAGTCTCAAATCCCAATAAAGGGAGCAGGGGGACACATAGTCAGTCGGGTAGAAATCACGAACAGGTGAAAGAAGTAGGGGAATCAGCCAGACGGACTGGGGCCTCCTCATCTAGGATCCAGTAAGCAGGGCCAGTCACTTCAACCCGCATCCAAGAAGAGAGGGGGACGAAGAGCCCCCTCAAGGACACAAGGGAGGTGAAGAGCCACTCGCTTAGGTTACCCCCAAAGGCTCCAGCCCCTCCAATCGCAGCATGCTAGGACAAGTAATGTAAGTTTGCACATTTTTAAAATTAACATTGCTGTGATAAAAGGAACTTAATATTTAATCAAACCCTTACCTGCTGGCAGAGGGAGAGGAATTAAGCCTTTCACTACCACGCCCTTTTTATTGAAAATATATATATATATTATCATAGCATTTTTTTGCAAAGTTTAAACTTCAATGTAGGGTAAAAGAGCAATGTTACTTTATTATTCTAAAATTTTAAAAATGTGATATAATATTTGTCAATGTTTCATGTATTGGTTATTCGTTACAGAAATATTGCTGGGATGAAAGGTTCTAAACTCTGGATGGCGTCCCTTATCTCACAGTTTCACTTGGGGTCTGCATTATCAGCATACAGGCAGAAATGGCCTTTGTGTCAGTAAATGTGCTGCAGACAGATAATAAAATGGTGAGATCTCTTGCTTATGGGGATTTGTAGTGATCAGAATGGGGGTCGTAGTGATAGAATTGAAATGCAATATCTGTATGTGCTGCATAATGCCTGTGTATAGCAATTACAGCAACACCTTGTATCTGTATGTGCTGCATAATGCCTGTGTATGGCAATTACAGCAACACCTTGTATCTGTATGTGCTGCATAATGCCTGTGTATAGCAATTACAGCAACACCTTGTATCTGTATGTGCTGCATAATGCCTGTGTATGGCAATTACAGCAACACCTTGTATCTGTATGTGCTGCATAATGCCTGTGTATGGCAATTACAGCAACACCTTGTATCTGTATGTGCTGCATAATGCTTGTGTATGGCAATTACAGCAACATCTTGTCTCTCTATGTGCTGCATAATGCCTGTGTATAGCAATTACAGCAACACCTTGTATTTGTATGCGCTGCATAATGCCTGTGTACGGCAATTACAGCAACACCTTGTATCTGTATGTGCTGCATAATGCCTGTGTATGGCAATTACAGCAACACCTTGTATTTGTATGCGCTGCATAATGCCTGTGTACGGCAATTACAGCAGCACCTTGTATCTGTATGTGCTGCATAATGCCTGTGTATGGCAATTACAGCAACACCTTGTATCTGTATGTGCTGCATAATGCCTGTGTATGGCAATTACAGCAACACCTTGTATCTGTATGTGCTGCATAATGCCTGTGTATGGCAATTACAGCAACACCTTGTATCTGTATGTGCTGCATAATGCTTGTGTATGGCAATTACAGCAACATCTTGTCTCTCTATGTGCTGCATAATGCCTGTGTATAGCAATTACAGCAAAACCTTGTATTTGTATGCGCTGCATAATGCCTGTGTACGGCAATTACAGCAACACCTTGTATCTGTATGTGCTGCATAATGCCTGTGTATGGCAATTACAGCAACACCTTGTATTTGTATGCGCTGCATAATGCCTGTGTACGGCAATTACAGCAGCACCTTGTATCTGTATGTGCTGCATAATGCCTGTGTATGGCAATTACAGCAACACCTTGTATCTGTATGTGCTGCATAATGCCTGTGTATGGCAATTACAGCAGCACCTTGTATCTGTACTGTACAGGAATTTACACTCATTAAAACCCCCTGAATCTTATCCCTGTAAAGCAGTGTTATTGCTTGGGAGGACACATTGCAGAAATATATGTGAGCTTTTTAACAAACTTAAAACTCAAAACCATGGGAGGTCCAGGGAGGTCAGGAGGAGGGGTTAATAATTCACCCTTCTCTTCCCCTCCATTGTTAGTTTAGTGTATCCCTTTAGTGGTGCATCACATTGTTATCATCTGCGTCTAGTTTTCATTGGAATACAATGAAATGACTCAACAACAAGAAATCTACTGTTTCTTCTTTCAATTTGCAGCAAAATGTCTCCTTATTTATTTTTATAAGATTTTTTTAGGTTGGCGGTGAATCGTTGGGTGCGTTTTTGATGTTGCTGAGCTCACCGGTGCGTTCCTTCTTTTTGAGAATGTTCCAAACAGTTGTTTTGGCCATGCCTAATGTTCTTGCTATCTCTCTGATGGGTTTCTTTTGTTTCTTCAGCCTAATGATGGCTTGCTTCACTGATAGTGACAGCTCTTTGGATCTCATCTTGAGAGTTGACAGCAACAGATTCCAAATGAAAATAGCACACTTGAAATGAACTCTGGGCCTTTTATCTGCACATTGTAATTGGGGTAATGAGGGAATATCACACACCTGGCCATGGAACAGCTGAGAAGCCAATTGTCCCATTACCTTTGGTCCCTTAACAAGTGGGAGGCACATCTGCAAACTGCTGTAAGTCCTACACTGTTCACCTGAGTTGGATGTACATACCCGCAAATTAAAGCTGACAGTCTGCAGTTAAAGCACATTGTGTTTGTTTCATTCCAACTCCATTGTGGTGGCGTATAGAGCCAAAGAGGTTAGAATTGTGTCCATGTCCCAATATTTCTGGACCTGACTGTAACTCTAAGATTTTCCATAAAAAAATGCAATGATTACGTCGTGCGCATCACTTCTTAATTGCGCTTTCCTATAAACGTGGGAAAAGATGGCTCGCAGGCAATAGACAACAATTGCAACAGTGTCTTTTTAATGTCCTCTGCGAGACAGTTCATTTTGGAGATTGATTTTTATGTAAAACATTGCCATACAATGCTATGTTGTGTCGATCAATTATCGGAGGTGCTACGCACTAGAGTTCAATTATTTTATCCATGGAGAATGGAAAGCAAAGTGGATATTTATTTACTTCTATTCTTGTTTTGTTTTGTTTTTTCTTTCTCGCTCCTTTATCCCTGAAGTGCAAAGACGAGCAGAAAAAACAAGAGTGTTCTTTGTGTTTAGGACAGCGATGATCACTTGCGGCAAACAAAGAAGCCTTTGTAAGCTGTGTGAGTGATAACATGCCCCTGGGACATTGGGATCCAATATCTGGACTTTATCCTTTCTGGCCTTGTTTAGTCCTTGAAAACCTCTAAAGATGCTGAGGACATCTTCTCCGATCACAGCGACTTGATTGCACGGCTAACTGGTGCATCGCGTTCACATTCTATCTATGTGTTAGATGTTTCCATCCAGACATACGGAGCGAAAGACCTTCTTTCCATGAAAATCAGAGAAATATTATTATTTCAAACCAACCAGGTATAAAATGTAAAATATATCTTTAAGACTGTATTTTGTAAAGAGATACAGTTACAAGATTTTTATAGAGCGCCAACAACTTCTGTAGCGCTGTACAATGGGAGGCAGAATAACATATATATACACAAAGGGTCAACACACAGTGAGCACAGTAGGAGAGGAACTTGCTCAAGAGCAGAGGCATTAGTATATAGCAGTGATGGCGAACTTTGGCACACCAGATGTTTCAGAACTACGTGTCCCATGATGCTGAGTCACATATAAAGATGTCGGAGTATCTTAGTTCAGAAACATCTGGGGGGGGGCCAAGGTTCGGCATTACTGGAATATCTATATACACTGCCTGGTCAAAAAATAAAATGTCATCAGCTGGATGTATCTAAGCAAGTAAGTGTGAGCTTTCGATTGGATAATTACTGCAGTGATTAATATGTTTCAGTATAAAATCAGGTCATGTGACTCCCTGAATATACTGAATGAGTAGGTTTTTCCATCAATGTTTTTTTTCTCCCCTGATGGCACAGCGGGCATATTCCAAGATGGCAATGCCAGGATTCATCGGACTCAAATTGTGCAAGAGTGGTTGAGGGAGCATGAGACATCATTTTCACACATGGATTGGCCACCGCACAGTCCAGATCTTAACCCCATTGAGGTTAATCTTTGGGATAATGTGCTGGAGAAGACTTTACGTAGCGCCGCTACTCTCCCATCATCAATACAAAATCTTGCCCACAAATGAATGCCACTCTGGACACCAATAAATGCTGCGACATTACATGAGCTTATCAACACTATGCCGCGGCGAATGCGTGCCGTGATCACTAGGGATGAGCGTTTGGTTCGGATCTGTTTGGAGTTCGCATCGAACATCGGCCGTTTGAAAGTTCGCGAACTTCGAACTTTTTGGGACGTTCGCCAAAAGTTCGATTTTTTTTTTTAAAAAAAAGTATAGAAAAATGCTTAAAAAAATACTAAAAAATCTAAAAATAAAGAGACTCTTTACTGCAGAATACTATAAGCAACGGTTTATTAGATATTGAATTAAAACGGGAATATTTTTAACATTGAAGCCTATGGGATAAAACGTTCTTGTTACTAAAACATAAGGCAGACACGGCCCTCTAATCAGGCACTGTAGAGGGCAGCCTGCCGGGGCCTCTCAAGGATCCCCTTGAGGAGCATGCGGCCGCCGGATGAGAGAGCTGCGACTGTGCGGGCTAGCTGCCCGGGTGCATGTGGCAGAGACAGGTGGCGCAGGGAGGGAGCCACTGCACCTGCGGCCATGGCAGACCCCCCTCACAACCAGGATCCAGGGAGCCCCCACTGACCACCAGGCTAAGGTAAGGCGACACATTTCTAAAAATAAATAAAAATAAAATCCGAGGACATTTTTAAATGTCCCTGGGAACATAAAATAAAGCTTTTTTTTTCTTTCTCTACCTTGCTGAATGTATTTAATTATATATATTAGATACATTCAGCCAGGTAGAGGGGGGTGGCATGTGGGCTGCGCGGGGTCTCAGGCAGTGGTTTGTTTTTTGTGTGTATATTTTTAGCAAATTTATAGGGGAAGGTAAGGGCAGGTATGATAGATATATAGATATATATATAGAGAAGATATATATCTATATTCTTATAAATATATATATCCAGACTTGTATTACACACATTTTGGCAACTAATTGCCCCCCCAATTGGCTGATCCCTCCAGAAGAAATGTTGAACCCGATAGAGCAGAGAATAATATATATATTCTCTGCTCTGTCGGGTTCAACATTTCTTCTGGAGGAATCAGCCAAATTGGGGGGGAGGGGGGTGCATTTAGTTGAGATTGTCCACATGCCATCCCCCATGTGCGTATGTGTATATATGGTCTGAGGTCTGTGGGTGGGTGTATATATATATCTGCGTCTTGATATATACGTACAGTATATGTCTGTGTGTGGTATCAATGCATCCCCACTCTATACACAGCGCTCCGTGTCCCTATAATATATATGATATGAGGTTACCCTTTTTTTATACTATTCCTATTAAATTAACAGTAATTTTTGATGTATTTTATTCAGTAGAAACTTTTTTTGCCTATATAACATGTGCTTTGTGAAACTTAAACGGTTTTGTGTGTACATTTTCATTTAGTTAGTGGATTCCTGTCCAGTGCAGTGAGAAGCAAACGTAATGTAGTGTAGCCACGCTGCGAGGCGGAGCAGAGTGAAGTCAAGCCTGCAAAATGTTTGCTTCTCTTCGCTATGCCGTGCGTCGCTACACGCTCAGTGTGTCTCAGCCTTTATTCCCACATCGCTAGCTTACCGAATCAGTTTGTATACTTGTTACTGACCCTGCTTGTTCTGAGGACTCGATCTGTTGCCAACTTTGCCGGCCATTTGACTATTCTCTCTGTGTATTCCCTGCCTGTTCTGTTTGCTTCCTGTTGCTACTGGTTTGCGCTGATTCTCACCATATACAGTAGCACAGCACAAGTGCCTAAACATTGCTGACCCGGTTTTGTTATAGCTGCTGATGTAACTGAATAGATCGGGGATCTCTTCTGCATTACCAAAACCTCCACCACTGCACTCTTCCACAATACCTCAGAGGGGTTACGGTGTGAAGGCACTTGCTGCCACCAAAGGCAAAATATTTGGGAGCACTGACGCCTATACCAGATTCATATCATTTTAATATTGGACTGCAGGGTCCACCACTGCACTCTTCCACAATACCACATAGGGGTTATGGTGTGAAGGCACTTGCTGCCACCAAAGGCACAATATTTGGGTGCACTGCCACTGACGTCTATACCAGATTCATATCATTTTAATATTGGACCGCAGGGTCCACCACTGCACTCTTCCACAATACCAAAGAGGGGTTACGGTGTGAAGGCACTAGCTGGCACCAAAAGTCCAATTTTAATGCACCTGTTGTTACTTTCATCCAAAGCCTGCATAAGTTTCACCATAATTTAGCCAACAAATCACTAAACTTGTTCTGCGTGCCCTAAAATGTCTCCTCTTTTCATACAGGCTGCTGCCAAAGCAGTTGTTTATGAATAGATTAAAGGAAAACCATTTACCGTCATTTGAAATGTCATTTTTTTGTTTCTAAATGTTTCTATACATCCTACAAATCCGCCACTTCACGGGCAGGTTATGGGGACCTCCTAGGCACGATATGTGAAGGAATTTTTCGTTTTTATTTTTAACCTTTATTTCATGGAAAACTCACTGTTCCTTTAAAAATGTTTTTTTTTAAACTTTGTGTCCTTGATTCCTGTCCCCAAGGCACTACCCGGACCCCCATACACCTTTCATGGCAAATATCTTGCATATATGCCCTCTTGGAGGGCACTCTAAAAAAAAATCTAACTTTAGAGTCTTATTGACTTGCATTGAGTTTGGTTCGTGTTCGAGTTCGAACTCGAACTTTTGAAATTGTTCGAGTTCGAATGCGAACCGAACACAGGGGTGTTCGGCTCATCACTAGTGATCACAACAAAAGACGCACCAACCAATTATTACCGTGTGTGACCAGTAAATAAAGGAATCCTCAGCTGTATTAACACTTTTGAGCCAGCAGGTGGAACCATGTACCTGTCAAATAATGCATACATTTCAAAAAGTGCTTTACAGGGTTATTCAAAGAGAGACGATCTGGCCCCGAAAGGTAACCAAACAGTGAAATTCAGCGTACAGTTACCTTTCCTGGCCATACGGCTATTCAGAGAACATAAACCAGCGGTGAAAAGTTGCCGAAATGCCCTGGCATTCGGTGGTTTCATTCAACAGATTTATTCAGGCGAATCCCATAGGCTTCAATGTTAAAAATATTCCCGTTTTAGGCTGGGGTCAGACGAACGCAGTGCGAACGTGCGTTGAGCCGCACTTTATTATGGCCGTAGTAGCAGCAAATGACGTCCAATGACGGCCAATATACGAGGTACGGCCGCACGAAAGTTCGGCCTCACAACGCACGCGGCAAACGAACGCATTTTTTCGAGAACGTCGAACCGCTAGTACTGACGCACAGAGTGTGCTGCATCAGCATAGCGGCGTGTGTGCGTGATTAGGAGACGTCAGACGCTGCACCATGTCCGGCCAACATAACGTCCAGAGACGCAAACTTTGGTTACTCAGATTTCTCTTTTTTTTCTAGCTCTGTCAAAAATCGCGGCCGTAATTGCGCACTGTATGACCGCTATCGCGTCTTCCGTGAAAAAGTGCGTCCGGACGCATTTTTTGACGGTAGACGTGAAAAATGCATTCGTCTGACCCTGGCCTAAATCCAATATCTAATAAAACATTTAATATTATATTCTGCTGTAAAAAGTCTCTTTATTTATAGATTTTTTCGGATCTTTTAGGCATCTTTTCGGATTGTTTTGGCAACAATTGTTTTGCGTTTTTTTTTTTTAATTGTTTTTTTCTTTTTTCTGTAACAGTTCTTTTTATTATCATTCATTGGATCTTATATGTAAATTCCAGACATTTTCGTTCAGTAGTTTTTTTTGCAAACAGCGTTTTCATTTTCAAACTTTCAAACAAACAGTTTGTTTTTTCTCAACTCGTTCGTCTGCGGTGTTGGCTTTTTCCGGCGGCTGCTCTGCGCTATGATCGGCGGCTATTCGGGTTTCTCCGTGTTTGGCGGGTTTAATCCAGCTGTTTCGGTGAGTGTTCAGTGAGTGTTCGGCGGGTTTTGCGGTTTGTTCAGCCGGTTTGTTGCGAGTTTTCCCTGCACTACGGGGGTCCTGCAGTGCTCGCTGAATACACCGCAGGGTCGGCGAACTAGGCCTAATCGCCCCGAAGTGCGGGGAATGAAAAGTCACCGAACGTGCTATGACTTTTCAAATCTCTTTGAATAACCCTGTTTGTGGTTTTGAAGAACAGTTTCAAAGTATGTATTACTCCACATTTGTTTTCCATAGGTTTTGGCAATCTGCCAGCCAGGACGGTGCTGTTCGGCGGCAGTGAAATCCCCATAGAGAAGCAATGGTTAATCTATTCAGAGACACTGAACAGCAAAGAAATGTCAGTGAAATGCCCTGCTGTTCAGTGGTTTCATTCGACAGGTTTATTCAGGCGAATCCCATAGGTTTCAATTTTAAAAATATTCCCGTTTCTATTCAATATCTAATAAACCGTTTATTATTTTAATCTGCAGCAAAAAGTCCCTTTATTTATTGATTTTTTAGGATCTTTTAGGCATTTTTCGGGATTTTTCGTCAAAACTTTTTTTTAAAAGCGTTTTTTTTTTTTCTTTAAAAGATCTATTTATTATCATTCATTAGATCTTATATGTAAATTCCAGGGATTTTCGTTACGCAGTTTTTTTTTCCAAACAGTGTTTCAGTTTTGACACTTCAATCGTATTGTTTTTTTTGTTTTTTTTAGCCCAATTCACCAGCTTGTCGGCTTTTTCCGACGGTTGCTCTGCGCTGTGATCGGCAGTTCGGCGACTTTTTCCGGCATGTTCGTCGTGTATTTTGCAGCGGTTCCGGTGGCTTTTCAGCAGGTGTTCGGCTGGATTTCGGCGGGTTTGTGGCGAGTTTTCCTTGCACTCCAGGGACCCTGCGGTGAATGCTGAAATCACCGCAGGGTAAGGAACTTCAAAGAGCACCGAAATGTCATAAATGCTCTCTGAATAGCCCCCATAATAAATACTCCATGTCAAGGGAAGAAATACGCGGATATTCATAGGCTAATGCATGCCAATTCTAATTTATGCAGGGCATAAATCACAAGGATCGACTCTGCGGAGATGACATTGGACAATAAGCAGCTTCATTCCAAGAAAATAATAATAATAATAAACGCGGAACTGAATGCACATGACATTGACATGTATATTAAAGTGAAAATGGAAGTAATGCATGACGGCAGCCTTAAGAAAGTAATCATACCGTATGAATACCTGTAGGAGATTTAACAGTTCGGCGTCTGTCAGCTTATTACAGATAAGGTCCAGAGAGCCAATATTGTCTCTGAACTCTTCAGAATAATAGCAAATAAGACAGACGGAATTGTGACATATAACTTTATGAGCATCCGCTGCTCAACATTCCCCTCCCATCAATACGTATACTATCAAAATATAACATCCATCACCTCAAACCAAAATAAAATGACATTTTTCGACCATGAATAACAATTAAGGATTGTATATAAAGCTGCGCTAACCTTCTACATCATGAGTGTTAGTACAAATATTGAAATAAATGCACTTTTCCGATTGAGGCGATTCTGCCCTCATTTATCATTAAATGCCCCCACATTGAAACCCTGATACGGTGTTTAAATCTTAAATATTTCAGCCGTTTTCCAGCTCAATGGAGGAGGAAGGTGAAAAGTTTTGATTTCCATAAAAATAAAAAACTAGTAATTTAATAAAATAAAAAAATAAAATATTAAATTATTAATTTAATAAATAAAAATAATAAATAAAATAATAAATATAAAAATAAAAAACAATGAGGGTTATTCGGAGAACACCGAAATTTCAGCACTCTGTCGTGCGGTGCCCGCTGCAAGCTCAATTCAACGACCATGCAGTGAATTCAGCATTCACCGCAGGGTCCCTGAAGTGCGCCGAATGGATCTGCAGAACGCCTTCGATAAACCTGTCAAAGGCATCCGTTAAAACCGACAAAAGCAGCCAAAAAACACCGAACACAGACGACGATCCACCGAACACGTAGCATCTCCGATCAGCTGCCGAAACCCATTGAAAAAAGCCGATAAGTCGCTGAACAGGGGTAAAATAAACAGCAAAAAAAACTGCAATTTTTAAAAGGAGTTAAAAAAATGTATAAAAATGCATGAACGTACTATGTAAGTTCCTATAAATAACAATAAAAAGGTCTGTTACAGAATAAAAAACTTAAACGGCATATAAAAGAAATATCGGAATCAAAAATTCACAGAAAAAATCCAAAAAAATGCCTGAAAAATTCTAAAATATTAATTAATAGAAAGACTTTTTGCTGCAAAAGAAAAGAATAAACGGTTGAATAGAAAGCTGATAAAACAGGGATTTTATTTGCTTTTAAACCTATGGGATTCGCCTGTTTAAACCCGTCGAACGAAAGCACCGGAAATCTGGGCATTTTGCCAACTTTTCGCTGCTGTTCTGGGTTCTCTGAATAGATTAACCATTACTTCTCTATGGGAAATTCCACTGCTGCCGAAGGTCATTTAATAGCACCATATTTCGGCTGCAATTCACCAATATTTGGCGAACTGGCAACTTTCTGAATAGTCGAATTGCCACAAAATTGCACCGTACGGGGAAATTCACCGTTCTGTACAACTCGTTGGCAAATTTGGCACTATTTGAATAACCCCTAATATCAATTTATTTATAAACTATTTTATCAGGAAGGATACATTGAGAGTTTGATAAGTATTCTTGCTGGTATTGGCCTAAATAAATCTGGGCATTACATCTACATGTATACATAACTCCTCCCCTATCCTAATTATGGGGACATGACCATTTTAAGGAAGCAGCGCCCCTACAAATAATGTTGTCTTGTCTTTCATTTTAATTTTTTTATATATATTTGAAAGTCAATCTATACCAGAAATTATTATATTACCCTGCAGCAAAGCCTCCTGCTCCCAAAAATTTATGTATTTTATTTTCATTAAAATTCAATTAAAAACACAAAGAAGCGTGCCAAACACCATTTCCATACATTTTTAAATTCACGGTTAGTGTTATCACAAGGCTGAAATATATTCTCTGTTAGAACTCTCTCCTGTTAACCTGCATTACTGTAAAGAACCTGCAAGGAGCAGCCCCAACCCTCACTGTAACAAAAAACTCAACAAACGTTACTGCTACATTCCAGCAGCCTGGGAAAGAGTAGATACAGGGAGAGCTGTGGGGTCAGTCGCTGCTGTACAGGGATACGATTCAGTGGGTTATAATGAGTGTAAATCCCTGTACAGTACAGATACAAGGTGTTGCTGTAATTGCCCTACACAGGCATTATGCAGCACATACAGATACAAGGTGTTGCTGTAATTGCCACACACAGGCATTATGCGGCACATACAGATACAAGGTGTTGCTGTAATTGCCATACACAGGCATTACGCAGCACATACAGATACAAGGTGTCGCTGTAATTGCCATACACAGGCATTATGCAGCACATACAGATACAAGGTGTTGCTGCAATTGCCATACACAGGCATTATGCGGCACATACAGATACAAGGTGTTGCTTTTATTGCCACACACAGGCATTATACAGCACATACAGATACAATGTGTTGCAGTAATTGCCATACACAGGCATTATGCAGCACATACAGATACAAGGTGTTGCTGCAATTGCCATACACAGGCATTATGCGGCACATACAGATACAAGGTGTTGCTTTTATTGCCACACACAGGCATTATACAGCACATACAGATACAATGTGATGCAGTAATTGCCATACACAGGCATTATGCAGCACATACAGATACAAGGTGTTGCTGTAATTGCCATACACAGGCATTATGCAGCACATACAGATACAAGGTGTTGCTGTAATTGCCAAACACAGGCATTATGCGGCACATACAGATGCAAGGTGTTGCTGTAATTGCCATACACAGGCATTACGCGGCACATACAGATACAAGGTGTCGCTGTAATTGCCATACACAGGCATTATGCAGCACATACAGATACAAGGTGTTGCTGTAATTGCCATACACAGGCATTATGCGGCACATACAGATACAAGGTGTTGCTGTATTTGCCATACACAGGAATTATGCAGCACATACAGATTAGACATGTGCACAGCACAAAATTTCGTTTTGAACTAATGGATTAGTCCTAAAATGCAATTTATTTAGTTACTAAAGAAATTCGTTTTCAGTTCTTTAGTATGAAAACTAATTTCATTCATCTGAAAACCAGTGGATACAATTACTATTGTAGTGGCTCCTCAGGGAGCTATTGTTACAGTATCTCTCACTCTCAGAACAATGTGGGCCATATTACATAGTTGGTGGTAACATAACCAGAGCTGTTGTAAACTTCCCAGAGCCATTATAGCCTATGGAGGTTTTCAGTTTACAACAGCTCTGGTTAAGTTAGCACCAACATTGTAATACTGCCCCGTGTCAGGCAAAGCTGTTACAGTAACTGACTGCTGCTCATCACAGCGCTCAGAGTTTCAGTAAAACTAGTAAATAATATTTTTATATAGAAGAGGTTAGAACAATATTATTTCCTTGTTTTACTGAAACTCTGAGCGCTGTTACAGTCAGTTACTGTAACAACTGAGCCTGATACATTGTACTGAGAGATAATCTAACAAGCAGCCGATCTCAGCGCTCACAGCCACTGGATTTAAAGGGCTGAAAAAAAAAGGATCCTCTCTGTATAATGTTTAGAACATCCTCCTGCATTAATACCACTCTCTGTATAATGTATAGAACATCCTCCTTCATTAATGAATGCCCCTCTCTGTATAGAACATCCTACTGCATTGGCATGTGGAGGGTGCAGAACTTCGGATGTTGCGATGTTGCGCTCTTCATTGGTGGTCTCCTTCACTCATCAATGTAATATCACAAAAAGGGCTGAAACTAAAATGTAGTGCATTTTATTTTAGTTTCTTTCGTTTTTTGTACTGAGCTGTTTCGTTTCTCTTGAGTCATACTAAAACTAAATTATCCCAAAATTCTGACTAAATCGTTTTAGTACTAAAACGAATGCACATGTCTAATACAGATACAAGGTGTTGCTTTTATTGCCACACACAGGCATTATACAGCACATACAGATACAAAGTGTTGCTGTAATTGCCAAACACAGGCATTATGCAGCACATACAGATACAATGTGTTGCAGTAATTGCCATACACAGGCATTATGCAGCACATACAGATACAAGGTGTTGCTGTAATTGCCATACACAGACATTATGCGGCACATACAGATACAAGGTGTTGCTGTAATTGCCACACACAGGCATTATGCAGCACATACAGATACAAGGTGTTGCTGTAATTGCTATACACATGTACTGTGTGCAGTACTGGAGACCGTATCTCCAGGTAGAGGCCAAAACAGTAATTGAATGGTAGAGGCCAAAACAGTAATTGAATTTAAGCAAGCATGGGATAGGCATAAGGCTATCCTAAACCAAAGATAAATCCAGGTAAAGTATCCATGTAATTGGGCAGACTAGATGGGCCGAAAGGTTCTTATCTGCCGACATTTTTCTATGTTTCTATGTTTCTATATAGACATCTTAGAGAGAGTTCAGAGAAGGGCTACTAAAATGGTGTACGGCTTGAAGGAGAAAAGTTACCAGGAAAGGCTTAATGATCTTAACATGTACAGCTTGGAAAAAAGACGAGACAGAGGAGATATGATAGAAACATTTAAATACGTAAAGGGAATCCACAAGGTAGAGGAAGGGAGTATATTTAAAAGGAAACAAAGTAGCAAAACAAGAGGACATAGTCTTAGATTAGAGGGGCAAAGGTTTAAAAGTACATCAGGAAGCATTATTTTACTGAGAGGGTGGTGGATACATGGAACAGCCTTCCAGTAGAAGTGGTAGAGGCCAAAACAGTAATTGAATTTAAGCAGGCATGGGATAGGCATAAGGCTATCCTAAACAAAAGATAAATCCAGGTAAAGTATCCATGTAATTGGGCAGACTAGATGGGCCGAAAGGTTTCTATGTTTCTATTATGCAGCACATACAGATACAAGGTGTTGCTGTAATTGCCATACACAGGCATTATGCAGCACATACACATATTGCATTGCTAATAATCTCATTCTGATCTCTAAAACCCCTATAAGCAGGAGATAGTAAATGTGCTGCAGACAGATAATAAAATTGTGATAACAAAGGCCATTTCTGCCTGTATGATGATAATGCAGACCCCGTGTGACATTGTACCAGATAAGAGACGCCAGCTGGCGTTTAGAACCTTTCATCCCAGAGATATTTCTGTGAAGAATAAACCAATACATGAAACATTAAGCAATATTATTTTACAATTTTTAAATCTTGGAATAATAAAGCAACATTGCTCTTTACCCTACATTTAATTTTAAACTGTGCAAAAAATGTTATGATAAATATATATATTTTTTAATAAAAAGCGCTTGTTATGAAAGGCTTATCTCCTCACCCTCTGCCAGCAGGTAAGGGTTTGATTAAATAATAAATACTCTGATATTTATGTTCACATGAGTTTAAGAAGATTGAAATATTGTAATTGAATTAAAATAATGAACCAAATAATGACAGATTAATCCAATTTGCGCATTCAGTAACTAGAATGAAATCCTATCACTGTTGCGCTCTCTTAAAATGTTTCCATTATTATATAATTGCATTTTTTTTGTTGACTTGCTAGAAATATTGATCAACTATGGATTGTGATGAACATGCAAAAAATCCGAAACTACCTTAGCAATCACGGATTGACACATTGTGTCAGCCCCATTCGTTATACATCTAATTTTCCAGATATATGCAAATTAAAAGATGAAAATTATTCAGCTAATTTGTTAGTGGTAAAGAAAATAATAGATTTTCAGTCAGCTGTCATGATATTAAAAGCTGCGTGAGTGTTCATGCTGAGAAAATGTATTTTATTTCATGATGCAACTAATTGAGATCCTTTGTTTAAAGGGACAGTAAAGTATGTTTTCGGAAAGATACGGACACAATGAAGCTCTTTCATGATGTAAGTGTTGGTTCCTGGATTATAGGCTCCACCGGTCTATCTATCTATCTATCTATCTAATATCTATCTATCTATTTATCTATCTCATATCTATCTATCTATTTATCTATCCCATATCTATCTATCTATCTATCTATCTATCTATCTATCTATCTATCTATCTATCCCATATCTATCTATCCCATATCTATCTATCTATCTATCTATCTATCTATCTATCTATCTATCTATCTATCTATCTATCTATCCCATATCTATCTATCCCATATCTATCTATCTATCTATCTATCTATCTATCTATCTATCTATCTATCTCATATCTATCTATCTATCTATCTATCTATCCCATATCTATCTATCCCATATCTATCTATCTATCTATCTATCTATCTATCCCATATCTATCTATCTATCTCATATCTATCTATCTATCTATCTATCTATCTATCCCATATCTATCTATCTATCTCATATCTATCTATCTATCTATCTATCTATCTATCTATCTATCTATCTAATATCTATCTATCTATCTATCTATCTATCTATCTCATATCTATCTATCTATCTATCTATCTATCTATCTATCCCATATCTATCTATTTATCTATCTATCTATCTATCCCATATCTATCTACCTATCTATCTCATATCTATCTATCCCATATCTATTTCATATCTATCTATCTATCTATCTATCTATCTATCTATCTATCTATCTATCTATCTATCTCCCATATCTATCTATCTATCTATCTATCTATCTATCTATCTATCTATCTATCTCATATCTATCTATCTCATATCTATCTATCTATCTATCTATCTATCTATCTATCTATCTATCCC
The DNA here is from genome assembly GCA_009667805.1 of Leptobrachium leishanense. Classification (NCBI taxonomy): domain Eukaryota; kingdom Metazoa; phylum Chordata; class Amphibia; order Anura; family Megophryidae; genus Leptobrachium; species Leptobrachium leishanense. Next base: position 388,068,891 of record CM019065.1, read on the forward strand.
ATATCTATCTATCTATCTATCCCATATCTATCTATCTATCTATCTATCTCATATCTATCTATCTATCTATCTATCTATCTATCTATCTATCTATCTATCCCATATCTATCTATCTATCTATCTATCTATCTATCTATCTATCTATCTATCTATCTATCTCATATCTATCTATCTATCTATCTATCTATCTATCTATCTATCCCATATCTATCTATCTATCTATCTATCTATCCCATATCTATCTATCTATCTATCTATATATCCCATATCTATCTATCTATCTATCTCATATCTATCTATCTCATATCTATCTATCTATCTATCTATCTATCTATCTATCTATCTATCTATCTATCTATCCCATATCTATCTATCTATCCCATATCTATCTATCTATCTATCTATCTATCCCATATCTATCTATCTATCTATCTATCTATCTATCTATCTATCTATCTATCTATCCCATATCTATCTATCTATCTATCCCATATCTATCTATCTATCTATCTATCTATCTATCTATCTATCCCATATCTATCTATCTATCTATCCCATATCTATCTATCTATCTATCTATCTATCTATCTATCTATCTATCTATCTATCTATCTATCTATCTATCTATCTATCTATCTATCTATCCCATATCTATCTCTATCTATCTATCTATCTATCCCATATCTATCTATCTATCCCATATCTATCTATCTATCCCATATCTATCTATCTATCTATCTATCCCATATCTATCTATCTATCTATCCCATATCTATCTATCTATCTATCTATCTATCTATCTATCTATCTATCTATCTATCTATCTATCTATCTATCCCATATCTATCTATCTAACCCATATCTATCTATCCCATTAATATCTATCCCATTAATATCTATCTATCTATCTATCTATCTATCTATCCCATATCTATCTATCTATCTATCTATCTATCTATCTATCTATCTATCTATCTATCTATCTATCTATCCCATATCTATCTATCTATCTATCCCATTAATATCTATCTATCTATCTATCCCATTAATATCTATCTATCTATCTATCTATCCCATATCTATCTATCCTATATCTATCACATATCTATCTATCTATCTATCCCATTAATATATATCCCATTAATATCTATCTATCTATCCCATATCTATCTATCTATCTATCCCATATCTATCTATCCCATATCTATCTATCTATCTATCTATCTATCTATCTATCTATCTATCTATCTATCCCATATCTATATATCTATCTATCTATCTATCTATCTATCTATCTATCTATCTATCTATCTATCTATCTATCTATCTATCTATCTATCCCATATCTATCTATCTATCTATCTATCTATCTATCTATCTATCTATCTATCTATCTATCTATCTATCTATCTATCCCATATCTATCTATCTATATGTCCCATATCTATCCTATATCTATCTATCTACTATATATTTCCCATATCTATCTCATATCTATCTTGGTATAAAAATTTTGGGGAAAACAATATCTACATATACCAAATAAAAATCTTTTATTCCCAATTGAACATGCACTGGGTGTTAAAATGATATGATTTAAATCCCCTATGGGGAATTCAGTCGGGATGTGGTACAGAATGTACACCCAGCAGCTGGAGAAGAAAAATATGTATTGTATGCAGTTTTTTTGCAGATTTCTTTCCTGTTTTAATGAAAGACTAATCAGTAGACATGATGCAGAAGAAGCAAAATAGCAATTAGTACAGTATAGCTTACATGATAATAGGTGGAAAACATGCTGGTTGTTGATACTAACAGCGACATGCACGATTAGGATAATCCTATATTCAGGTAAAAAAGAGAAAAAAATGAGGTTTTACAGGGATGTCACAGTAATTAGTGAAACCGGTTTTGTGTATGTTGTGTTTAACAATGAATGGGGCTGAGAGGGATGACAAGGCTCCAGATTTATTGGTTCGTATGAAAGATACAAATGATAGAGAATGGAAGACATTGGCTCTATTTAACTTGCAATGGATGTAAACCTTCCTCCTCCCCAAAAAACATCCAGTTGTCCTCCCCACTCACACAATAGTATTTCATGCACTGAAAAATCAAATATCTCTGCTTTGTTTATCATGGCAGAAAATATTCCATATAGCGCATTTATATTATATAGTGATACTTTAATGTAATCACACAAATCACACAACTGTGTCAATTATCGATAAAGTGTTATAGTGCTTATTGCCTGAAAAATAGGGATGAGCTGTTCGGTTCGATCAGTTCGGAGTTCGATTCGAACTTTGGCCGTTCGCAAGTTCGCGAACTCCGAACTTTTTGGCGTATTCGGTTCGAGTTCGAATTTTTTTTTTTAAAAAAAAAGTGTTAAAAATGCTTAAAAAATACTAAAAAATCTAGAAATAAAGAGACTCTTTACTGCAGAATATTATAAGCAACGGTTTATTAGATATTGAATTAAAAACTAATGTCTAAATGTCTAGGTGCAAAGATTCTCACCTCTAACTGAACTGTGCCCTCAAACAGCGTAAACAACAGGTGGTTAATTAATGTTTGGAAATAACATGTGCTTCTAATTAGTCCGGTCTCATGAATTTGATACATTGTATGAAGACTGGGAGTGCCAGGTGTCGTGTGTGGGTCTGTGATGGCGATGTTTCCATACATCCTACAAATCCGCCACTTCACGGGCAGGTTATGGGGACCTCCTAGGCACGATATTTTAAGGAATTTTTCGTTTTTATTTTTAACCCTTATTTCATGGAAAACTCACTGTCCCTTTTTTTTTACTTTTTGTCCTTGTTTCCTGTCCCCCAGGGCAGTACCCGGACCCCCGTACACCTTTTATGGCAAGTATCTAGCATATATGCCCTAAAATCGAATTTTCAGCTTGCAATGAGTTCGTGTTCGAGTTCGAATTCAACTTCTGGAAAGTTCGAGTTCGAATGCGAACCGAACTCGGGGGTGTTCGGCTCATCCCTACTGAAAAACAATCACTCATTGGTGCGACGGTGTTTAAATTTGTGAATCCAATCATATGTAAAGGTCCAGTGTATAGGGACAAGTATTACTCATACAGGGTTATCCAAAGAGCTCCGTATTGCTGGCGAAAGGTAACCGAACGCTGAAATTCAGGGTTACCTTTCCTGGCCATTCGGCTATTCAGAGAGCAGGCAGTTCGCCAAATGTTGGCAAATTGCCTGCACATACGGTGCCTGTTCGGTGCCTGTTCGAGGGCAGTGAAATCCCCATAAAAAGCACTGCTTCGGTGAAGGATTATTCAGAGAACACAAACCAGCAGTGAAAGGTTCCCGAAATGCCCTGCCATTCGGTGGTTTAATTTGACAGTTTTAATCAGGCGAATCCCATAGGCTTCAATGTTAAAAATATTCCTGTTTTAATTTAATATCTAATAAACCATTTATTATTTTAATCTGCCGCAAAAAGTCTCTTTATTTATTGATTTTTTAGGATCTTTTAGGCATTTTTAATTGTTTTTCATTTTTCTGTAACAGCCCTTTTTATTATCATTCATTGGATCTTATATGTAAATTCCAGACATTTTCGTTCTATAGTTTCTTTGCAAACAGCGTTTAACTTTTCAAACATTCAAGCGTACTGTTTTTTTTTTTCACTCCATTTGTCTGCGGTGTCGGGTTTTTCCGGCGGCTGCTCTGCGCTGTGATCGGCTCCTGCTCGGGTTTTTCCGGCGTGTTCGGCGGGGTTAATCCATATGTTTCTGCCGGTTTCGATGTGCGTTCGCCAGGTTTTGCGGTGAGTGTTCGTCTGGTTTGCGGCGGCTTTTTCCTGCAATACGGGGACCCTGTGATGCTTGCTGAAAACACCGCAGGGTCGCCGAAATGGGATCGCCAATTCGCACTGAATTGAAGAGAACGAAAAGTCACCGAACGTGCGGTGACTTTTCGATTCTCTTTGAATAACCCTAATAGAGTCAATGTGGTCCTCCTTAATGTGTTGATGCTTGTGCTTGTCGTCCTCAATGTCTCAAAAACAAGAAGAACAATGTACAAAACAATGGTGCAGATAGATAAAGCAAACGGCCCCACTCTTCATATCAATATGACAAACCACTCACATTTATAAGAGCCTTAAAGGGTTATTCAGAGAGCACCAAAATGTCGCCGACATTTCGATGCTTCTCGTTCCCTGCACTTCAGAGAATCAAAGTTCCCCACTCTGCGGTGAATTTAGCATTCACTGCAGGGTCCCCGGAGTGCAGGGAAAACCAGCCGCAAACCTGCTGCAAACCCACCGCAATCCTGCCAAAAACCCACCGAAAACCCGCAGCAACCGCTAGAAAAAACACCTGAACATGCCGGAAAAAGCCGCCGAGCCGCGGATCACAGCGGAGACCAACCGCCGGAAAAAGCCGACTAGCAGACAAACGTGGCAAAAAAGAAGAAAAAAAACAATCAGGGTTATCCAAAGAGATCCGAATTGCTTGAGAAAGGTAACCGAACGCTGAAAATCAGCGTTCGGATGCCTTTCCTGGCCATTTGGCTATCCAGAGAGCAGGCAATTCACCAAATCCTGGCGAATTGCCTGCACATACGGTGCCTGTTCGGTGCCTGTTCGAGGGCAGTGAAATCCCCATAAAAAAGCAATGCTTCGTCTATTCAGAGAACACAAACCAGCAGTGAAAGGTTCCCCTAATGCCCTGCCATTCGGTGGTTTAATTCGGCAGGTTTATTCAGGAGAATCCCATAGACTTCAATGTTATAAATATTCCCGTGTTAATTCAATATCTAATAAACCGTTCATTATAAAATTCTGCAGTAAAGAGTCTCTTTATTTCTAGATTTTTTAGGATACTTTAAGCATTTTTCTGATTTTTTATTTTTTTTTAAAAGTCCGATTTTTTTTAAATTTTTTTTTAAGTTTACTTATTTTTTCTGTAACAGCCCTCTTTATTATCATTCCCTGGACCTCCTGTGAAAATTTCAGACATTTTCGCTCAGTAGTTTCTTTGCAAACAGCGTTTCTTTTTCCCAGATTCATACAAATGGTTTTGCTAATTTATTCACTGCCTCCTCTACGTCACAGCTGCTTCGGCTCTGTGTGATTCGGCTCCTGTTCGGATTTTTCGAGGGTTAATCCAGATGTTTTTGATTGTTTTCAGCGTGCATTCGGTGGGTTTTGCGGTTCGTTTTCATCGGGTTTGCGGCAGCTTTTCCCTGCAATTCGGGGACCCTGTGCTGTTTGCTGAATACACCGCAGGGTCACCGAAATGCAATCGGCAAAAGGAACCGAATTGAAGAGAGAGAAAAGTCACCGAACGTGCGGTGACTTTTCGAATCTCTTTGGATAACCCTGAATACATTTGAAAGTTTCAAAATTTAAACCTTGTTTGCAACAAAACGACTGAACGAAAATGTCTGGACTTTACATATAAGATCCAACGAATGATAATAAAAAGGGCTGTTACAGAAAAAAGAAAAACACTTTTAGAAAAAGGAAAAGGGAAAAAAAAATCAATAACTAAAGAGACTTTTTGCTGCAGATTAAAATAATAAACGGTTTATTAGATATTGTATTAGAAACGGGAATATTTTTAACATTGAAACCTATGGGATTCATCCGATTAAACCTGCCGAATTAAAGCACTGAGCAGCAGGGCACTTTGGCAACTTTTCACTGTTGTTTGATGTCTCTGAATAGATTAACCATTGCTTCTCTATGGGTGATTTCACTGCTGCCGAACAGGGACCGTATTTGCTGGCAATTCGCCAAAATCTCGGGTCTCACTGAATAACCCCTTAACAGATCACTTTTTTTGCCGGCGCTAATTTTTTGAGGGACGCTAATTGCTAAATTTTGCCTACTTTAAATAGTAAAGGGAATCCACAAGGTAGAGGAAGGGAGTATATTTAAAAGGAAACAAAGTAGCAAAACAAGAGGACATAGTCTTAGATTAGAGGGGCAAAGGTTTAAAAGTAACATCAGGAAGCATTATTTTACTGAGAGGGTGGTGGATACATGGAACAGTCTTCCAGTAGAAGTGGTAGAGGCCAAAACAGTAATTGAATTTAAGCAGGCATGGGATAGGCATAAGGCTATCCTAAACAAAAGATAAATCCAGGTAAAGTATCCATGTAATTGGGCAGACTAGATGCGCCGAAAGGTTCTTATCTGCCGACATTTTTCTATGTTTCTATGTTTCTACTGCTCAACCCTGGTGCTAACTCAAAAACAAAAAAGAACAAACCGGTCCTCACCCAAAATTAACCGGCAATTTAACAGGCAATTAAAATGAATTAACAGTGAATAACTCTGTTAATGATCCTAAAGCCGTGTGTTTTAGAAACACTTGAGGTTTTGTTATTTAAACATTGGATACTATTGGAAATGACTAATGCGGTCACTCTATCCACCGAAAAAAGCCAAAGAAATCCAGGTATAAGACTGGAATGTCGTAATGAATAATGTGTAGCGTTAGAAGTAAACAAAAAGTGTGGAAATGCCAATTTTTGGGGGAAAAGAAGCAAAAAGTGTACTGAGAAGGGAAAAACTTTTGAAGAATGGAAAAAAATAAATAACCTTTAAACACGAGACGGAATTGATTCTGGATTACATTCAAGGTCACAAAGAACAAAATTCAGAGGAAAATGGAAAGTCTGAAAGCGCATTCTTAGCCTTAATGTATCTCTTATAGGTAATGGCGTCTCCCCTCTGACTTTGGTGCGTTACGTTGCCGGCCGCGCTGAGATCACATTTTTATTCCTCTTTAAACTCTTTTGTTAAATTCTCAGCTTGGTTCTCAAAATCAATTTCTCTTGAACGCTGTTCAAGGGTCCATGATGGGAATATGGCATTTTACAAAGAACTATATAATTATGTTTATCCTTGGCATGAAATAATGCCATGGAATGAACTTAATGCACGTTGTCATCAGTCGGATTCTAGAAGTGCTTTTATTTTAACTTTCTCAAATTGGCACTTACATCACTTAAAGTGGAATCGTCATCTAAAATACCTCGGATCGAATCACACGAGAGCGAGATAACTGTATTTACTGCTCAGAAATCAGAAATCAGATCAATTTATAGGTTTTATACCAAAATGAGCTGGAGGTGTGTTAAGTACACAAGTTCTCAGCTTGCTGTGTGTCAAGAGAGGTAACACATTTACAAAGGAAAAGGTGCCCATCCTGCACTTTATATAAGAAGCACAGTGACACTAGCAGGGTTATTATGGGGCTGGCAGCTCGCCAAATTTTGGCAAATCGCCAGCGAACAGGGGCGGACTGACAACTAATGGGGCCCCCGGGCAATAGGTCATGGGCCCCCCCCCTTGTTCTGCACCCAAAGGAGGCCACACCCATAAAAAACCCCACCCCCTACAACGCAACACCCATATGTACATTATTGTGCTAAAGAATTCATTTCTGAACTCCTAAAAATAAGCTTTTTGAAAATCCACTTGGACCCAGCAGCAAATTGTGCCCCCCCTCCATACTTACAGATGGCCACCGCACTGCTGCATAATGTGCATAATCTCTGTTTAACACAATGTGCACCATATCTGTATAACACAATGTGCATAATCTCCTGTATAACACAATGTGCACCATATCTGTATAGCACAATGTGCATAATCTCCTGTATAACACAATGTGCATAATCTCTGTATGACACAATGTGCACCATCTCTGTATAGCACAATGTGCACCATCTCTGTATAACACAATGTGCATAATCTCCTGTATAACACAATGTGCACCATATCTGTATAGCACAATGTGCATAATCTCCTGTATAACACAATGTGCACCATATCTGTATAGCACAATGTGCATAATCTCCTGTATAACACAATGTGCATAATCTCTGTATGACACAATGTGCACCATCTCTGTATAGCACAATGTGCACCATCTCTGTATAACACAATGTGCACCATCTCTGTATAGCACAATGTGCATAATCTCTGTGTATAACACAATGTGCACCATATCTGTATAACACAATGTGCATAATCTCTCTGTATAACACAATGTGCATATCTCTCTGTATTACACACAATGTGCATAATCTCTCTGTATAACACAATGTGCACCATCTCTGTATAGTACAATGTGCATAATCTCGGTGTATAACACAATGTGCATAGCTCTCTGTATTACACACAATGTGCATTATCTCTCTGTATTACACACAATGTGCACCATCTCTGTATAACACAATGTGCATAATCTCTCTGTATGACACAATGTGCATAATCTCTCTGTATTACACACAATGTGCACCATCTCTGTATAATACAAGGTGCATAATCTCTGCGTATAACACAATGTGCATAATCTCTCTGTTACACACAATGCGCATAATCTCTCTGTATAACACAAGGTGCATAATCTCTGCGTATAACACAATGTGCATAATCTCTCTGTATTACACACAATGTGCATAATCTCTCTGTATTACACACAATGTGCATAATCTCTCTGTATTACACACAATGTGCATAATCTCTCTGTATAACACAAGGTGCATAATCTCTGCGTATAACACAATGTGCATAATCTCTCTGTATTACACACAATGTGCATAATCTCTCTGTATAACACAATGTGCATAATCTCTCTGTGTAACACAATGTGCATAATCTCTCTGTGTAACACAATGTGCATAATCTCTGTGTATAACACAATGTGCATAATCTCTCTGTATGACACAATGTGCATAATCTCTCTGTATAACACCATGTGCATAATCTCTCTGTATGACACAATGTGCATAATCTCTCTGTATAACACAATGTGCATAATCTCTGTTTAACAGAATATGCACCATCTCTGTATGACACACTGAACATAATCTCTCTGTATAACACACTGTACATAATCTCTCTGTATAACACAATGTGCATAATCTCGGTGTAACACAATGTGCATAATCTCTCTGTATAACACAATGTGCATAATCTCTCTGTATAACACAATGTGCACCATATCTGTATAACACAATGTGCATAATCTCTCTGTATAACACAATGTGCATAATCTCTGTATGACACAATGTGCATAATCTCTCTGTATAACACACAATGTGCACCATCTCTGTGTAACACAATGTGCATAATCTCGGTGTAACACAATGTGCATAATCTCTCTGTATTACTCACAATGTGCACCATCTCTGTATAACACAATGTGCATAATCTCTCTGTATAACACAATGTGCATAATCTCTGTATGACACAATGTGCATAATCTCTCTGTATAACACAATGTGCATAATCTCTCTGTATAACACAATGTGCATAATCTCTCTGTATTACACACAATGTGCATAATCTCTGTATGACACAATGTGCATAATCTCTCTGTATAACACACAATGTGCACCATCTCTGTGTAACACAATGTGCATAATCTCTCTGTATAACACAATGTGCATAATCTCTGTATGACACAATGTGCATAATCTCTCTGTATAACACAATGTGCATAATCTCTGTATGACACAATGTGCATAATCTCTCTGTATAACACAATGTGCATAATCTCTGTATGACACAATGTGCATAATCTCTCTGTATAACACACAATGTGCACCATCTCTGTATAACACAATGTGCATAATCTCTCTGTATATCACAATGTGCACCATCTCTGTATAACACAATGTGCATAATCTCTCTGTGTAACACAATGTGCATAATCTCTGTGTATAACACAGAGATTATGCACCACAGTATACATGCAAACGTGTCTGCTGGATTAAACTAAGCACGCTAAACTAGTTTGACCATTCCTCCACAAATTTAAATAATGCTAATTTATTCACTGAAAGGTGTTCAGGATTAACAGCCTCATGATACTAGATTAATGGTTCCTAGTACCTTGTTACCGACAAAAAGTATCGATAGATACATTAACCGTCAATGCTTCCTGTTAGTACCAAAGCAAGTCACTCACACATATGGAGACAAAAATGACACAAAAAAGGAAAAATGCAAAAATAAAAAATAGCCGAGACACATGTGGATATTCCACAAGAGAAAATACTGAAAAGAAGTCACAGTACTAATAACAGAGGGTTCATTTTGCAAGACCTCATTTGTTCAGTGAAAATAAATTGAAAGCTGATAAACAGGTGTCGGCATCATATTGTGACAGAAAGGGTTACTGTGACCAATAAAGAAACACCCTGTGCTGTTTAAGATACACCCCATAACCAACCGACACTTGACTAAGGCTAGGGTCAGATGAACGCATTTTTCGCGTTGTCCGTGAAAAAGTGCGTTCAAACGAGTGGACGTATTTTTTCACGGAATACGCGATAGCAGTCATACCCACTGACATCCTCGCCATATGTGTGAGGATGTCAGTGGGCCAGTTAACCCCCTAGCTGCCAAGTGGAGATAGATTGGCAGTTGTAGATTTTGGGGATTAATTTCAAGAAAGTGTGTTTTTTCCATTTTTTTCATTAACTACGTTTCAAATTTAAAACTTTCAAGTGTACTGTTTTTTTTTTCACCTCATTCGTCTGCGTGCTGGGTTTTTCCGGCGGCTGCTCTGCGCTGTGATCGGCGGCTAGTCGGGTTTGTCCGGCATGTTCGACGTGGTTAATCCATCTGTTTCTGCGTTTTTTGGGCAGTGTTCGGTGAGTGTTCGGCAGGTTTTGCAGTGAGCGTTCGTCGGGTTTGCGGCGGGATTTCCCTGCAGTACGGCGGACCTGTGGTGCTTGCTGAATACACTGCAGGGTCGGCGAACTAGGATTGCCAAATCGCGCTGAATTGTAGCAAATGAAAAGTCACCGAAAGTGCAGTGACTTTTCGATCCTCTTTCAATAACCCTGAGAGTGAGGAGCAAGTGATGGAAAGATACAAAATATCACACAATGGATGCACCCAGTGACACATATAGAGGAAAATATCACACAATGGATGCGCCCAGTGACACATATAGAGGAAAATATCACACAATGGATGCACCCAGTGACACATATAGAGGAAAATATCACACAATGGATGCACCCAGTGACACATATAGAGGAAAATATCACACAATGGATGCACCCAGTGACACATACAGAGGAAAATATCACACAATGGATGCACCAGTGACACAAATAGAGGAAAATATCACACAATGGATGCACCCAGTGACACATATAGAGGAAAATATCACACAATGGATGCACCCAGTGACACATATAGAGGAAAATATCACACAATGGATGCACCCAGTGACACATATAGAGGAAAATATCACACAATGGATGCACCCAGTGACACATATAGAGGAAAATATCACACAATGGATGCACCCAGTGACACATACAGAGGAAAATATCACACAATGGATGCACCCAGTGACACAAATAGAGGAAAATATCACACAATGGATGCACCCAGTGACACATATAGAGGAAAATATCACACAATGGATGCACCCAGTGACACATATAGAGGAAAATATCACACAATGGATGCACCCAGTGACACATATAGCGGAAAATATCACACAATGGATGCCCCCAGTGACACATATAGAGGAAAATATCACACAATGGATGCACCCAGTGACACATATAGCGGAAAATATCACACAATGGATGCACCCAGTGACACATAGAGGAAAATATCACACAATGGATGCACCCAGTGACACACATAGAGGGAAATATCACACAATGGATGCACCCAGTGACACATATAGAGGAAAATATCACACAATGGATGCGCCCAGTGACATATATAGAGTATAATATTTTCTTATCTAAACATACAAGAGAAAAACAAACACATGTCAGATATCAGCAACATCAAATAAACACAATAAGGACATTTCATTTTTTGGTGTTACTGGCCCTTTAAAGTCGGCCCTAACCGAATGCCAATGCACAGCATCGTGCCCTTTTTTCACCTCACAGACAAAACGGTACATCTATTTAATAACCTGCCCCAATCGCACTTTGGGGCAATAAGAAAACGTGGCAGGAAAGCAGCAGCTAATACCTGGCTGCACAATACAGAAAAAAGATAAACACGTAGGAGCTTTAAATAACTTTGCTGTGCAGAACAATTAGTTACTATGCACAGGAAAACATATAATTTACTTAAACATATATAAAAATCCTATAGCTCAAAGTACGCATTAAACATAATCACTGACTCGCTGCAATATCTACAATCAGAGCCACGAGTAACATTCAACGGCTTAAGTAACCGGTGCTGCTCATTAAAGAATTGCTTGACGATATCAAAAACAAACAAACAAAAACGAACATGTACAGAAGATGTGATCAATACAAGCTGTTAACTATTACGGGAGCATGCAGGAGTCGTATTTCTCTGGATACATTTAGAATTAGAGCGATTGCATTGATGCTGTGCCTTTGTTTAACGATACCCCCAGGCATTCCTGCATCATACCCTCCTGGTGTCATTCCTCCCACCACTATTGTGTCTACATATTATCCTGAACTAAGCATGTATACAAAAGCCGCAATTAACCTCCGTCTGATCCATCATGCTGACCCCTTCCTATATTGTAAGAAGCAAGCGGTCTGATCACAATTTAAATGAGGCGTTTGCTGTATGTCGAAAGCATCACTATTTCCCCATCAAGCCAGGTTCGCTGTATCGACGTTACACTTGACTCCGCTTCATCCCCCACATTCAGTTTCTCTCTTCCTCCTGCCGCAACCAATTGTGCAATATTTCCAAAATTTGGCCATTTCTTACTGTTGATAACAACAAACAACTCATCCACGTCCTTGTAACCTCCTGACTTGATTACTCTAACAATCTTCTAGCTGACCTCCTTCTCTTCTGCCACTCCCCCCTACAGTCCATCCTAAATGCTTCTGCCAGGCTTATTCACCTCACCAGCCACTCTGTCTCTGCCACTCCCCTCTGCAAATCCCTACAATGACTCTCCATTCACTGCAGATTAATTTCAGAATCTTTACCCTGACCTACAAAGCTCTCACTAACTCAGCTCCCCACTACCTGTCCTCATTAATCACCAAATACACCTAGCCTGCTCCCCATGGTCAAACTGCCCCCATCTCCTCAAACTCAATCCCTTTGTATTGTCCAAATTTCCCATATATTCCCTTCCTTTAAACTCTCCCTGAAAACATTCCTATTCAGGCAAGCCTACCATCTGACTCACTAATACACTTCACTGCCCCAACCGGTCCATCCCTCTCACCTTGCAATCCATCCCTCTCACCTTGCAGTCCATCCCTCTCACCTTGCAGTTCATCCCTCTCACTTTGCAGTCCATCCCTCTCGCCTTACAGTCCATCCCTCTCGCCTTACAGTCCATCCCTCTCGCCTTACAGTCCATCCCGCTCGCCTTACAGTCCTCTCCTCCTATTTCCACCCCCTACACTTCTAGATAGTAAATTTCCATGGGAATATCAAAGTTATCACCCTACCATCTACACCTCCTCCCTGGGCAAAATCATCAACAGCTTTGGCTTTAATTACCACCTCTACGCTGATGACACTCAGATCTACCTCTCTCCCCCTGATCTCTCTCCCCCTATCCTTTCAAAAGTCAGTGACTGTTTATCTGGCACCTCCTCCTGGATGGCCTCCCACCACCTAAAGATCAACATGTCAAAGACTGAGCTCCTACTTATTCCTCCCTCCAATGCCTCCCCACCTCCTGACTTCTCTATCACGGTGGAGGGTATCACCATTTCCCCATCAAACCAAGTTCGCTGTCTTGGAGTTACACTTGACTCTGCTCTTTCCTTCATCCCCCACATCAAGTCTCTTTCCTCCTCCTGCCGATACCAACTGCATAATATTTACAGAATTCGGCCATTTCTTACCGCTGTCACCACAAAACAACTCATACACGCCCTGGTAATCTCCCGACTCGACTATTGCAATAATCTCTTATCTGGCCTCCCTCTGTCCCGCCTCTCCCCCCTACAATCCATCCTGAACACCTCCACCAGGCTAATTCACCTCACCCGCCGCTCTGTCTCTGCCGCTCCCCTCTGCGAGTCCCTTCACTGGCTCCCCATCCACTGCAGAATTAAGTTCAAAATCCTTATCCTTACCTACAAAACCCTCACTAACTCAGCTCCCCACTACCTGTTCTCACTAATCACCAAATACACCCCAGCCCGCTCCCTAAGGTCAAACAGTGACCTGCGCCTAGCATCTCCCTGCATCACCTCTTCACATGATAGACTGCAGGATTTCTCACGCGCAGCCCCCACTCTCTGGAACGCTATCCCTCGTACTGTCAGACTTTCCCCTAACTTCTCTTCCTTCAAACGCTCCCTTAAAACATTCCTATTTAGGGAAGCCTACCACCCAACTCACTGACGCAACCATCAATCACTCTTACCTTGCAGTCCTCTCCTCCTGTTTCCAACCCCAACCCCTCTAGATTGTGAGTTCCTACGGGAATAGGGCCCTCATCTCCTCCTGTACTGTTTGTCAAATGTTGCTCAATGTATTGTAACCCGCCTATACTGTGCTTATTGTACAGCGCTGCGGAATATGCTGGCGCTTTATAAATAAAGAATAATAATAATAATAATACCGGAATAGGCTGCTTCCCCCAGCAGTTCCCTCATCCTATAACCTCTGATCCAGGACCTGCACCTTACTTACAATACCACAATACAAAAAGAAAGTGGCTCGATCCTCATTTTCCTACAGAGCACCACAAATATGTAATAACCTCCCAGATGACATCAAATCTTCCCCCAGTCTAAACAAGTCCCTTAAGAGCTCCCTATTAACATACCTCGATGCAGAATGCACCTGTAAACATGTAACATAGTGACTATATACAGAATGCACCAGTAAACATGTAACATAGTGACTATATACAGAATGCGCCTGTAAACATGTAACACAGTGACTATATACAGAATGCACCTGTAAACATGTAACACAGTGACTATATACAGAATGCACATGTAAACATGTAACATAGTGACTATATACAGAATGCACATGTAAACATGTAACATAGTGACTATATACAGAATGTGCCTGTAAACATGTAACATAGTGACTATATACATAATGCGCCTGTAAACATGTAACATAGGGACTGTATACAGAATGCACCTGTAAACATGTAACATAGTGACTATATACAGAATGCACCTGTAAACATGTAACACAGTGACTATATACAGAATGCACCTGTAAACATGTAACACAGTGACTATATACAGAATGCACCTGTAAACATGTAACATAGTGACTATATACAGAATGCACCTGTAAACATGTAACACAGTGACTATATACAGAATGCACCTGTAAACATGTAACACAGTGACTATATACAGAATGCACCTGTAAACATGTAACAGTGACTATATACAGAATGCACCTGTAAACATGTAACAGTGACTATATACAGAATCCACATGTAAACATGTAACACAGTGACTATATACAGAATGCACCTGTAAACATGTAACAGTGACTATATACAGAATGCGAGTCCTAACCAATGTACCAAAAGCTGCTCTTCTGAGCAACTACATGCCCCTCCTGCTGCTTTTCAGCTAAGGAGAGGAAGAAAATAGTGGGTTTCATTTATACATGCACCACGTGTTTAAATGAAACCCACCATTTCCTGCCTCTCCTTAGCTGAAAAGCAGCAAGAGGGACATGTAGTTGCTCAGAAGAGCAGCTTTTGGTACATTGGTTAGGACTCACTCTACAAAGAGGTACCTTGACGGGGCGAGCGAGCTTACGTTTCAATGGCCATTAAAACAAACTAAAACCTCCTGATAGTGTTTTGTTGTACATGGAAATATATAGAAACGAGCGCAGATGACATCTTTTTTCTCTTGTTATGTTTTCTACATGAACTGGGCTGTTACTCTTGGCTGTTGCAGCCGCTCTGGTGAGTATAGGCATTATAGACGCCATTTTTTCTGTATGTATATATACAGAATACGCCTGTAAACATGTAACACAGTGACTATATACAGAATGCACCTGTAAAAATGTAACATAGTGACTATATACAGAATGCACCTGTAAACATGTAACATAGTGACTATATACAGAATGCACCTGTAAACATGTAACATAGTGACTATATACAGAATGCACCTGTAAACATGTAACACAGTGACTATATACAGAATGCACCTGTAAAAATGTAACATAGTGACTATATACAGAATGCACCTGTAAACATGTAACATAGTGACTATATACAGAATGCACCTGTAAACATGTAACACAGTGACTATATATAGAATGCACATGTAAACATGTAACATAGTGACTATATACAGAATGCACCTGTAACATGTAACATAGTGACTATACACAGAATGTGCCTGTAAACATGTAACATAGTGACTATATACAGAATGCACCTGTAAACATGTAACACAGTGACTATATATAGAATGCACATGTAAACATGTAACACAGTGACTATATACATAATGCACCTGTAAACATGTAACATAGTGACTATATACAGAATGCACCTGTAAACATGTAACACAGTGACTATATTTGCTAAATATTTATTTTCTGGGTTAATCTGTATATTTGTGTTTGTAATATCTTGCATTTTATTACTTTGTTTTTCTGTAACAATTAAATGTTCTTGAATCCAGGACATACTGAAAACCAGAGAAATCTCAATGTATCCTTCCTGGTAAAGTACTTTGCAAATAAATAAATAGGGCCCTCATTTCCTCCGGTACTGGTTTGTCAAATGTTGTTCAGTCTCAATGTATTGTAACATTGTCTATATTGTACCCATTGTTCAGCGTTGTGGAATATGTTGGCGCTATATAAATAAATTATAATAAAGGGGTTTTTGCAAAGAGCATCTTCCAATTATTCTGACTTGAGGGGTTATTCGGAGAGGTGCTCTTTAGTTCCCCAAACTTGAGAGAATCAAATTCCCCAACCCTGCGGTGAATTCAGCATTCAACGTGCAGGGAAAAGTCGCAGAAAAGCCACAGAAATGAAAATAAAAACCACCGCGATTATTGGATGCGATCTGATAAGCTGAAAAAACCCAGCCGGAACACATTGGACCCGAACCGATAAGCCGCAGCAAACCCACTGAAAAAGCCGAAAAAAGCCAACGATCTGCTAAACAGAGAGCCGACCAGCCGCCGGAAAAAGCCGACAAGCCAAAGACCAGGGTAAAAAAATATTAAAAAAACACTCTGTCTTTGAAAAGTTATTTGCTAAAAAACCTGCTTCACGAAAATACCTGAAATTAATATATAAATTCCTATGAATAATAATAAAAAGGTCTGTTACAGAAAAAAAACTTTTTAAAATATAGAATAAAGATACTTTTTGCTGCAAATTAAAAGAATAAATGGTTTACTAAATATTTAATAAAAACGTGAATATTTTTAACATTGAAGCCTCTGGGATTCGCCTGATTAAACATGCAGAATAAAAACACCAAACATCAGGGCACTTCACTGACTTGTCTCTGCTGTTCGGTGTCTGTGAATAGATTAGCCATTTCTTCTCTATGGGGGATTTCATTGCTGCTGAAGATCACTGTATTTCACTGGTAATTCACCAATATTTTGAATAGCTGAATGGCCACAAATTGCACCGTAGAGGGAAATTCACTGTTCGGTGCATTTTCGGGCCAGTTTGGTTCTCTTTGAATAACCCCTAAAGTCCCGTTCCTCAGTACAATGCTTTAGCCGGTATCTATATTCTCCGAAATAATTTAAAAAAAAAGACAATCATCCTCAACATAAAACATGCTATTATTAAATTAAGATTTAGTTTTATGGCAAAAGTATTTGGTTTTATTACCTTGCAATCTGCCAGGCACATGTTCGAAACGCAAATAACCTGAAGGCAACCACTAAATAATGACTTAATTGTTTCATTGGACACAAGCTGCAAGAAATCAAAGCGTTCCCGAGTCACTCCCCCTTCTTCACCAGCCCGTCTGCAGGATGACACACGGAGGCTTCAAACCTTGTAGGTAGACATGTGCACAGCACAAAATTTCGTTTTTAACTAATGGATTAGTCCTAAAATGCAATTTATTTAGTTGCTAAAGAAATTCGTTTTCAGTTCATTAGTATGAAAACTAATTTCATTCATCTGAAAACCAGTGGATACAATTACTATTGTAGTGGCTCCTCAGAGGGCTGAGATCACTGCTTGTTACAGTATCTCTCACTCTCAGCACAATGTGTCAGGCAAAGCTGTTACAGTAACTGACTGCTGCTCATCACAGCGCTCAGAGTTTCAGTAAAACTAGTAAATAATATTTTTATATATAAGAGGTTAGAACAATATTATTTCCTTGTTTTACTGAAACTCTGAGCGCTGTTACAGTCAGTTACTGTAACAGCTGAGCCTGATACATTGTACTGAGAGATAATATAACAAGCAGCCGATCTTAACACTCACAGCCACTGGATTTAAAGCTCTAAAAAAAAGGCTCCTCTCTGTATAATGTATAGAACATCCTCCTGCATTAATTAATACCCCTCTCTGTATAATGTAGATAACATCCTCTTGAATTAATGTCCCTCTCTGTATAGAACATCCTCCTCAATTTATACCTTTCTCTGTATAATGTATATAACATCCTCCTGCATTAATACCCCTCTCTGTATAATGTATAGAACATCCGTCTGCATTAATTAATGTCCCTATCTGTATAGAACATCCTACTGCATTGGCATGTGGAGGGTGCAGAACTTCGGAATGCAATACTTATCCTGCACAGTAGAGGGAACTTTAACTTAAACTTTGTATCTCTGTGGGGGAGACATAAAAGCAGGGGAGAGGGAAAATATTTACGTAAATCGGTTTGAAAGCTCAGAGAAGAGATGACTGGTGCAAATTGATTTTTATAATAAAATAAAGCACTTTAAATCCAGGGAAAACATTCAAATAAATCACACTGAAGGCTCATAATGACAGAATAACTGTGAGAGCTGGATACTAAATGTAACAGACGTAAAAAAAAAAACTTTATAGCAAGCAGCACTGGGAGAGGAGAGGGACTTTATATAAAACGTGTATTATAGATGAAGAAAGGGGGATAGTGCTCCTGGATAATATAAAAGGTATAATCAGACCTAAGCCCCTATTATGCAGAGCGGGAGGGGAGATAACACACGTTTTATAAAGTCCCTCTCTTCTCCCAGCGCTGCTTGTTATAAAGGGGTTTTTACTATCCAGCCCTCCTCTGTCATTAGCTTTCAGTGTGATTTATTTGAATGTTTTCCTTCTCCAGCTGCTTTTATCATCTTGTCTGCCTCATAGACATGCAAGGGTTAAGTAAGGCTGGGGTCAGACGAGCGTAGTGTTCACGTCCGTGATTGCGCCTAAAAGTACGTCCGTGATAGCATGAAAGTAAGTCCATTGGAGCCTGACACATGAAGTACGTCAG
Source organism: Leptobrachium leishanense (assembly GCA_009667805.1). Classification (NCBI taxonomy): domain Eukaryota; kingdom Metazoa; phylum Chordata; class Amphibia; order Anura; family Megophryidae; genus Leptobrachium; species Leptobrachium leishanense. Next base: position 388,088,296 of record CM019065.1, read on the forward strand.
CACTGAACTGCGGACGCACAACGGCCGCGGCAAACGGACGCAGGTTAGGCAAGAACGTAATACTGCTAGAACGGACGTGCGGAGTGCGCTGCGTCCACAACGTCTGCATAGCTTTGTGTGTGAGTGATGGAGCATGGTCAGACGGACTGCATTTATACGTCCAGCATTTTTGACGGACAGAATGTTTTTTCATTGTAATTTATTTTCCCCTCCTACATCCGTCAAAAAATAACTTCAGTGAAAAAACGGACTGTGTGACCACTACTGCGTCATCCGTACTGACGATGTCCGTACTGCACGGACGTACAGCCCGTAGAAATCACGCTCGTCTGACCCCAGCCTTAAGGTTTCCTCTCCTGTGCTGGCTGTCTGTGCTGCGAGTGAGTATTTTGGAGCTCTATCACTGTCAGATTTTTGGGTAGGGGTTGAAGGATTACGCATACAAACCTTTTCTGTAGCTTTGCGATGTTGCACTCTTCATTGCTGGTCTCCTTTAGGGATGAGCCGAACACTCCGAGTTCGGTTCGGAGCCGAACCCGAACTTTCCAAATGTTCGTATCCGAACCCAAACTCGAACTCAATACCAGTCAATGGGGCTGAAAATTCGGTTTTTAGAGTGCCCTCCAAGAGGGCATATATGCTAGATATTTGCCATAAAAGGTGTATGGGGGTCCGGGTAGTGCCCTGGGGGACAGGAAACAAGGACAAAAAGTAAAAAAAAAACATTTTTAAAGGAACTGAGTTTTCCATAAAATAAGGGTTAAAAATAAAAACGAAAAATTCCTTCAAATATCGTGCCTAGGAGGTCCCCATAACCTGCCCGTGAAGTGGCGGATTTCTAGGATGTATAGAAATATGTAAAAACCCAAAAATGACATTTCAAATGACGGTAAATGCTTTTCCTTTAATCTATCCATAAACAACTGCTTGGGGCGGCAGTCTGTATGAAAGGAGGAGACATTTTCGGACATGCAGAAAAAGTTTACTGATTTTTTGGCGGTGAAAAGCAGGAGAATGACTGGAGAATGGAAAATTCTAGACCAAATAGCCGATTTGGAAAGTGAGATAAATGGGAGAATTTTTCTGGTTTGGCTATTTTGACCTAGAACTTTCTCTTCAGTCATTCTCCTGAGTTTCACCTTTCTCTGAATAACCCTGTCAGGGTTATTCAGAGAGCGGTGAAGAGCAGGAGAATGACTGGAGAATGGAAAATTCTAGGTCAAGATAGCCAAACCAGAAAAATTCTCCCATTTAGGCTAGGGTCAGACTAGCGAATTTTTAACGTGCGTTTAGGCGCACCTAATCACGGCCGCACTAGCAGCAACTGAAGGCCAATATACGAAGTACGGTCGCACGAAAGTCCGGCTGCGCAACGCAAGTGGAAAAAACGTATTTTTTCGAGAACGCAGAACCGCTAGTACGGACGTACAGAGTGCGCTGCGTCCACTAGCGGCGTGTGTGCGTGATTTGGAGACGTCAGACCCTGCTCATGTCCGGCCAACATAACGTCCAGACACCCAAAGTTTCCTGGTTTGGATCCGTAAAAAATCACGCACAAAAATGCGCATCGTATGACCGTTTTCGCGCATTCCGTGAAAAAATACAGCAATGTGTTCGGACGCACTTTTGGACGGTCGCTGCGAAAAATGCGTTAGTCTGACCCTAGCCTTATCTCACTTTCCAAATCGGCTATTTGGTCCAGATTGTTCTCTTTTCCTGCCATTCTCCTGGTTTTCACCTTTTTCTGAACAACCCTGAGAGAGAGTTGAAAGCCAGGAGAAGTGGCAGGAGAAGAGAACAATCTAGACCAAATAGCCAATTTGGAAAGTGAGTTAAATGGGAGAATTTTTCTGGTTTGGCTATTTTGACCTAGAATTTTCACTTCTCCAGTTATTCTCCTGCTTTTCACCACTCTCTGAATAACCCTGTGAATGTTTAATCCTGAGGTGAAAAATAACATTGAAAAAAATTCAAATTAACATCTAAGGCTAGGGACAGATGAGCGCATTTTCTGCGGCCACCGTCAAAATGTACGTCGATGCGTGCGCACGCATTTTTTCACGGAATACGCTTAAGTGGTCAGACGACCACAGTCGCACAGTCGCAGGTACTCACCAACGCAATTCTAGGGAAATCCGGCTGTTTGAACGTTATGTAGGCCGCACACTAGCAGCGTCTGACGTCTCCTAATCACGCACACACGCTGCCATGCGGCCGCAGCGCACTCTGTACGTCTGTAGCAGCGGTTTCACGTTCTGAGAAAAATGCGTTCATTTGCCGGTTGCGTGGTGTCGGCGCACTTTTGTACGCACGTACTGCGTATATTGGCCGTCATTGGCCGTTATGTGCTGCTACTGCCGCCGTGATTTAGTGCGCCTGCACGCGCGTTCCGACTGCCCCACTCTGACCCTAGCCTTAAGCAAACACCAGTTAAATGCAGCATATTAGGTTGTTTTAGGCTAGGGTCAGACGAGCGTGATTTCTACGGACTGTACGTCCGTGCACACGGACGTACGTCAGTACGGAAGACACAGTAGTGGCCACACAGTCCGTTTATTCACTGATGTATTTTTGTAGAAGGGAAAATAAAACAAAAAGCAAAACCATTTTGTCCGTGAAAAATGCTGGACGTATAAATGCTGTCCGTCTGACCACGTTCCATCACTCACACACAAAGCTATGCGGACGTTGCGGACGCAGCGCACTTTGTGCGGCCGTTCTAGCGGTTGTACGTTCTTGCCTGCCTTGCGTCCGTGGGCCGCGGCCGTTGTGCGTCCGCAGTTCAGTGCGGACGTACTTCGTGTAACGGGCTCTGATGGGCTTCCTGTCATGCTATCACGGACGTACTTTTAGGCGCAATCACGGACGTGAACACTACGCTCGTCTGACAGCAGCCTTAGGAGGGAAATTAATTCTCAAATCTCAATCAGAAGCAGACACCACCCCACCCCCTCAGTATAGTTTACAATGTATCAAATTGATTACCAGACTAAAAACACCTGGTGTTATGCCCGTTTGTGAACAGAGGTCATTTAGAGTTGATAATCTTTCCACGTACACATTAGTTTTTAATTCAATATCTAATAAACCGTTGCTTATAATATTCTGCAGTAAAGAGTTTCTTTATTTATAGATTTTTTAGTATTTTTTTAAGCATTTTGTATACTTTTTTCAAAATTTCTTTTTTTCTTCGAACTCGAACCGAACACACCCAAAAAGTTCGAAGTTGGCGAACTTTCGAACTGCCAAAGTTCGGGCCGAACTCCGAACCGTCCGAACCCGAACAGCTCATCCCTAGTCTCCTTCACTCAATGTAATATCACAAAAAAGGACTGAAACTAAAATGTAGTGCATTTTATTTTAATTTCTTTCGTTTTTTGTACTGAGCAGTTTCGTATCTCTTGAGTCGTACGAAAACTAAATTATCCCAAAATTCGGACTAAATCGTTTTAGTACTAAAATGAATGCACATGTCTACTTGTAGGTGCACGGATGTGGATGAGAACAATGTGGGTGTGAGACCTTGGGCTTTCTTACCACAGTCAGGAAGGAAATGTCTATCCAAAATAAATTAAGATATTTATTGTAAATAAAATGTATTTAAAACAAAAATAAAAGCCCGAAGCTTTTCCTTTATCGCTAGACTTTCTCAAGGGCAAATAGTATAATGTAATCAATCCAAAATAAATTTATTAAGATATTTATTGTTAATAAAATTTATCTAAAACAAAAATAGAAGCCTGACGCGTTTCATCTATCGCTAGACTTTGTCACGGGCAAATAGTATAAAGTAATCAATCAATCCAAAATAAATTGATTAAGATATTTATTGTGAATAAAAATTTATATAAACCAAAAATAAAAGCCCGATGCATTTCATCTATCCCTAGACTTTCTCAAGGGCAAATAGTATTATGTAATCAACCAATTCTCATATGAGAATTGATTGATTAAATATTACTATTTGCCCTTGAGAAAGTCTAGCGATAGACGAAACGCATAAGGCTTTTATTTTTGTTTAAGATATTTATTGTTATATAAATCAATTTATTTTGGATTGACATTTCCTTCCTGACTGTGGAAAGAAAGCACAAGGTTCCACACCCACTTGGTTCTCATACACATCCGTGCACCTATAAGGTATTGAAGACTCCGTGTGTTATTTGATTTCTTTATCTGGAACGGTGGACCATCTCCTGGGAGTCTACTTCAATACCACGACAAAAAGCGGATTATTTATTGATCCTCCATTTGTCACCATTGTTGTTTATTCGTCTATAGGATGAGACTCTTTGACCCAAAAACAGCTTTTTTAATCCCACGCTAAACAGCGAAATTGACGGAGATGCCGTCCTCTCATTGAAATACTTGCGTTTCGCCATCTAGAGAGCGCCTTCCACTAATCACTCTTGTCGAATGGGTCGGAGATCTACTCTCCCTGAAGTTTCTTCGCCTACCACGATGAGGAGGTTAAAAACCTGTTTTCCGAACCAACCACTTGGCTGTTGATCTCAATAAAAAAAAAATGCATCCTTGGAGTTCAGACTGATAAATAAATAAGGAGGTCTTAAAGCTCTCCATGATAAAAAAAGCAAACCGAAAGTGGGGCATGGAATGCACAAGAGTCTCGCCCGGGGCTAAGAGGAATCACAAGTTGTTTATTTATTTTTTTATAACAATGTAAGGTCCAGGAAGAAATGAAAAGACTCGGTGACTGAGGTTTTCAGTGCCTTGGGGTAGCAATGATTTGGCAGTGTATAATGATATTGATGGCCAGGAACGCACTGAATAAATCTTGTCTTTGGAACTCATATTTCCGACTTGCTGTACTGCATCAAACGGGAGATTTGACATGATGCGTTTATAGCCGGCAGCGCGTTTTTTTTTTTACCCCCCCCCCTTTACATATCTCTTTGAAACACGAATCATCGACATTAAACAAAAGAAAGGTTTAAAAACCAAAACAAGAGTTAACGGCCTGTGCAGCGTTATTTGTTTATTTATTTATTTTCGACCGGTTTGGAAGTAAAGGAGAATGTGAAGGTGGAGAAAATATTTTTGCAGAGTTGGTGAAACAGATGGGAAGGATTTATTACCCCCTGTCGATGATGGTAGAAAGTTTGTTTCTTTTGTTAAAAATAATTTTATTTACACATCTATTTATTTGTAAACATTATTCTTATCCTCATTCGCCTTGTCCTCTTATTCACGGCCTGAAGAATGAAGGCAAATGTAAAATAAATAATAAAGTCTTCTCTTGCTCTCATTGTTTTTAAAGGGATACTCTACTTATCCTGACCACTTTATTGTACGAAAGGAGGGTCCCCCTCCTACCCCCATCTGGTGAAACCGTGGTGCGAAGTGGAGGAGATTCCTCCACCCCACCCAGCATCACTTCACCAGCAGCTAGGCTTTTGAACTTACCGGCTGTCGGTCAACAGATTGGTAACAAGTGATGTCCATTGCTCAGGGCAAGCGCTACGGAAGTTGTGTATGTAAAGTTTGCAAGTCCCATAGCGTTGCGTGATTTGCGTTGAGCAGAAGAGGAGGAGCTGCGTGCGGCAAGAGAGAAAACATGAGTCAAATCAAGTAAAATATAAAAAAAATATTAAAAAATATAATTGGGCAGAGGCTGTCAGCAGCATCGACTCAAATATTTAACCCCTTCACTCCCAGTCGAGGTATATCGATTTTGCATTTTAATACTTTGAAAAGTAAACATTAGCATATCAAATAACAATTTTCTAGCATTTTTAAAGAAGGATTAATGTGCCGCTTGTGGAGAAACTTATTCCTCTGTTTTATCTGTCTCCAAGCACCCTGCAAAGAAATAAAAGAAGCTGCATATAGCAGCCCCAAACCACACTGTAACAAAAAGGTCAAACACATTACTGTTGTATTGTAGCGAAGGAGCAGGCAGAACTGGGGACAAAAACTGCACCTCGACACAGACACAATCCCTGATTGGAAGGACTTGCTGGACCGGCAAAGGGGAAGAACCAGCTGGGGTCGGCTAAGCACTAGAGGTGTGCATTCGTTTTGTAATGAATCTCAATTCATTTGAAAATTTGTTAATTCGTATTTAGGAAGTATTTCCAAAACAACGAATTTGTTTAATACAAATTGAAACGAAAACCAAATGGCATATAACGAAATTGATTCGTTATACTGTTTCACAAGAGAACCATTGCTTGATTAATTGCTTTTTTATTTAGTGATCCGAATCGATTTCAAATTGATTGCAAATCTATACCAAATTACAAAGGAAATTATAAAAATGAATCAGTTTTGTTTTACTCTTTCACAAAGCACCCTGTCCCTGTCAACTGGCTGTGGTGCTGAATCTGTTGTATTCAGCACCACAGGCCAATAGACAGCTCAATATTTAACCCTCCCTCATATTTAACCCTAATCTAACAGTAATTGAGCAGGATTTGATATTTTTAGTGATTCGAATCGATTCCGAATCGATCCCAAATTACAAACGAAATTACTAAAAACAATTACGAAATGAAATGAATCAGTATTCAAACAAATTCTGTTTCAGACGAAAATTAAAATCAAACTAAACGAAACAAATTTTTCAGCTGTGCACACCTCTACTAAGTACCTGATTACTTGGCCTTCCTGTGGGCTCTAGGGCTGGAAGCATGACAGATAGAGAGATGAAAAGAAATGTTCATTATTGGGATCTAAGTAGCACAGAATATCTCTTTTGGAAATATTTGACCATTTTCCTGTAAACACACTTATTCAGAGACATTCCCCGTACGGTGACATTTCGGGGCCATTCGGCTATTGAGAGAGCATGCAGTTTGCCAAATTTTTCACGAACTGCCTGAAAGTGCGGTGCCTGTTCGATGGCAGTGAAATCCCCCATAGAGAAGCAATGGTTAATCTATTCAGAGACACTGAACAGCAGTGAAAAGTTGCTGAAGTGCCCTGCTGTTCAGTGGTTTCATTCGGCAGGTTTATTCAGGCGAATCCCATAGGTTTCAAAGTTAAAAATATTCCCGGTTTAATACAATATCTAATAAACAGTTTATTCTTTTAACCTGCAGCAAAAAGTTTCTTTATTGATTTTTTTAGGGTCTTTTAGGCATTTTTAGTGATTTTTTTTGGCAATTTTTTTTTCCTTTTTTTTTTGAGCGTTTTTTCTTTTTTCTGGAACAGACCTTTTTATTATCATTCATAGCATCTTATATGTAAATTTAAGGCATTTTCGTTCAGTAGTTGTTTTTGCAAACAGTGTTTCAATTTTGACACTTTTAATCATATTGGCTTTTTTTCTTGTTACCCGTCTGGCGGCTTGTCGGCTGCATTTGGCGGTCCTCCGGCGGGTTTGCTGTGGATTTTCGACGGGTTGGCGGCAGCGGGCGACGGGTTTGCAGTGGGTCTGCGGCAGCGGCCGGCGGGTTTGCAGTGGGTTGGCGGCGCCATTCCGTGGCCAATTCCCTGCACTTCGGTGACTCTGCAGTGAATGCTGAATTCACTGCAGGGTGGGGAAATTTGATTCCCCAAAGTGCAGGGAATTGCGGAGAATGAGAGAGCACAGAAATGTCGGCGACATTTCGGTGCTCTCAGAATGACCCCCTTAAAATTTCTCAAGTTTTACCAGTTATCCCGCGGTCCTGAGGACATCACTGTATGGCAGTAAGAAAGCGAAACGCGTTACTTTATAAAGACTCCGAGCCTCATGGGCATTTGGAAGAGTCATTTAGTGCAGGGAATGTTTTTTTTGGACTGTGACTCAAAGCATTAGACGAGTCAAAGGATTTTACTGCTGTGACAAACCTATACCAGCTCAATGCTAAAACTATACAATACATTCACATTATATGGACTAGTAAATGGGATTTATGTATTCAGACTAAAGACACACAGTTCACAATGATAAAAACGGCGCTGAAGCAATATATGTAAGTCTGATTTATTTCTAATAACTACAGGGTAATCTTGTGTAAAATGAGTATAAGGAGAATGAACATGCTTTTACAGATTAACTTTGCTCTCGCCTAAGGTTCTGCCAAGGCTTATGGATATTGAGTTTTCACTGTCTGCTGCTACGGACACTTTTATTTTATTTTTATTTATTTTATTTTTTTTAAAAAAAGAATATAGACTAATATGTAACATTTAATAAAAAAAACGTTGTATTAAATGTTTCACGGGCAGAAAGACAGAGTCACGGCTGATTATTTGTATGCTCAAGCGATACGTTGTATCAAGTCAATTTAAAACGTATCAAAACATTAATTGAAAATAAGATTTTTCATTACGTGCACTAAATTAAACCACACAACTCTATTTGTCTTCAATTCACCTTGTCAGCAAATAAATAATTATGGTATATATAAGACCCAGCTGGTATGTATAGGTGCTATGCGCAGAGATGTTATGTGCGCTGCTTATTTTACTCTTTATAGAAATAAAAAAAATAGTTAATAAACTAAATAATTAGTTACATTACAGAATTGTCAGAATTTAAAAAAAATTGCATGTTCTATTCGGTCAATGCAGTTAATTTGGCTCAAATGCAGCATCACGGGTGTGCCTGACCACCAATAAAGGGTTAAAATTATGCCAAAAGTAGGGATGCCAAGTCGGACATGTTTTCCTGTACGCATTTAATGGATTCATGCTATGGGCAGCGCATGAAAAATGCCACCTCGCAGCATGTATAATCCATATGCTGCAGGTAAGGAATCCCAGGTGATCTGCCTTGATTTCCTTCCTGCAGCATATGAATTATTCATGGTGCAGGGCAACACTTTTCCTTGTGCTCCCCCTCTGCATGAAATAGTAATATGTGTCCAGGAAAACATGGCCGACCTGGCAACCCTAGTCAAAAGCAGCATTGGTCAAGATCTGAGTGTACTATTTATTGATTTCCTGACTTCCTTGCTTGATTCTGCTTTGTACCTGACCACTGTTTTTCCTGCCTCGTGTCTTGTGACCCTGCTTTGTACTAGACCAATGTATTGCCTGTTGCCTGCCTTATGACCCTGTCTGTGCAACGACCACCGATTCTTGCACAGCATTCCTGGTATTTATAAGGGTGGCCTGTATATACATATACAGGGTAATTCAAAGAGATCCGAATTGCTGGAGAAAGGTAACCGAACGCTGATTTTCAGCGCTCAGTTACCTTTCTTGGCCATTCGGCTATCCAGAGAGCAGGCAATTCGCCAAATCCTTGCGAATTGCCTGCACATACGGTGCCTGTTCGGTGCCTGTTCGAGGGCAGTGAAATCCCCATGAAAAAGCACTGCTTTGGCTATTCGGCTTGTTAGCAAAAACAGAAAAGGGAAGAAACCACTGTGGCACTCTGCAGAAGTTGCCAAAATAGTGAAAAACAAAAAGATAGCATTCGATAATTATAAAAAAACTCTCAGAGTGAAGAAGAGAAGAAGATAGGCAAACCGATTGGGCAGAAAGAGGCAAAGCAATTTATAAGAGCTTCCAAAGCACATGCAGAAGAGAAAATAGCTATGTTAGTAAAAAAGGGGGGAAAACATTTTTTAGATACATAAACGAGAAAAGAAAAGAAAAGCAAGGATTAGTTAGATTAAAAACAAAGGAAGGAAGGTATGTAGAAGAGGATAAAAGTCTCACTGACTGCCTCAATGAATATTTTTGTTCAGTCTTTGCAGAAGAAAAGGAAGGAAAGGGACCTCAGTTAGGAGGAAACACTAAAGAGACATTTACATATGAGTTTACAGAGGAGGAGGTTCTACAGCAGCTGTCTAAAGTAAAGACAAATAAGTCAATGGGGCCTGATGGTATCCACCCTAAGTTTTTAAAACAGCTCAGGGGTGTAATAGCAAAACCGTTAACAAATTTATTTAACCAATCCTTGTTAACCAGAGTCGTCCCAGAAGACTGGAAATTAGCAAATGTTGTGCCCATTTACAAGAAGGGTAGTAGGGAGGAATTGGGGAACTATAGGCCAGTTAGTCTTACGTCAGTAGTGGGGAAATTAATGGAAACCATGTTAAAGGAAAGGATTGTTCAACATTTAAAAACACATAGATTACAGGATCAGAAACAACATGGGTTTACCTCAGGGAGATCATGCCAAACTAATCTTATTGATTTTTTTGATTGGGTAACAAAAATAATAGACACAGGTGGTGCAGTAGACATTGCTTATTTAGATTTCAGTAAGGCTTTTGATTCTGTTCCCCATAGAAGGCTTATCAATAAATTGCAATCTTTGAGCTTGGATTCCAATATTGTTGAATGGATTAGGCAGTGGCTGAGTGACAGGCATCAGAGGGTTGTGGTAAATGGAGTTTATTCGGCACAAGGTCTTGTTACCAGTGGGGTACCTCAGGGGTCAGTACTTGGACCCATTCTCTTTAATATTTTTATTAGTGATATTGCAGAAGGTATTAATGGAAAAGTATGTCTTTTTGCTGATGACACAAAGATTTGCAACAGGGTTGACGTTCCTGGAGGGATCAGCCAAATGACAAATGATTTAGGTAAACTAAAAAAATTATCGGAGCTGTGGCAATTGAGTTTTAATGTGGATAAGTGCAAGATAATGCACCTGGGACGTAAAAACCCAAGAGCTGAATATAGAATATTTGATACAGTCCTAACCTCAACATCTGAGGAAAGGGATTTAGGGGTCATTATTTCAGAGGATCTAAGGGTAAGTAGTCAATGTAATAGAGCAGCAGGAAATGCTGGCAGAATGCTTGGAAATGCTGGCAGAATGCTTGGTTGTGTAGGGAGAGGTATTAGCAGCAGGAGAAGGGAAGTGCTCATGCCACTGTACAGAGCACTGGTGAGACCTCACTTGGAGTACTGTGTGCAGTACTGGAGACCGTATCTCCAGAAGGATATAGACATCTTAGAGAGTTCAGAGAAGGGCTACTAAAATGGTGTACGGCTTGAAGGAGAAAAGTTACCAGGAAAGGCTTAATGATCTTAACATGTACAGCTTGGAAAAAAGACGAGACAGAGGAGATATGATAGAAACATTTAAATACGTAAAGGGAATCCACAAGGTAGAGGAAGGGAGTATATTTAAAAGGAAACAAAGTAGCAAAACAAGAGGACATAGTCTTAGATTAGAGGGGCAAAGGTTTAAAAGTAACATCAGGAAGCATTATTTTACTGAGAGGGTGGTGGATACATGGAACAGCCTTCCAATAGAAGTGGTAGAAGCCAAAACAGTGATTGAATTTAAGCAGGCATGGGATAGGCATAGGCTATCCTAAACAAAAGATAAATCCAGGTAAAGTATCCATGTAATTGGGCAGACTAGATTGGCCGAAAGGTTCTTATCTGCCGACATTTTCTATGTTTCTATGTGTCTATGTTTCTATTCAGAGAGCAAAAACCAGCAGTGAAAGGTTCCCGAAATGCCCTGCCATTCGGTGGTTTCATGCGGCAAATTTATTCAGGCGAATCCCATAGGCTTCAATGTTAAAAATATTCCGGTTTTAATTCAATATCTAATAAACCGTTCATTATAAAATTCTGTAGTAAAGAGTCTCTTTATTTATAGATTTTTTAGGATATTTTAAACATTTTACTTTTTTTTCTTTTTTTAACAAAAAAGATTATTATTATTATTTTTTTTAAGTTTACTTATTTTTTCTGTAACAGCCCTTTTTATTATCATTCATTGGATCATATGTAATTCCAGACATTTCCGCTCAGTAGTTTCTTTTGCAAACAACGTTTCACTTTTCAAACATTCAAGCCAACTGTTTTCCTAATTTATTCACTTCACTCGTCTGCGGTGTCGGCTTTTTCCGGCGGCTTCACTGCGTGTGATTGGCTCCTGCTCGGGTTTTTCCGTGGTTTTCGTTGGCTTAATTCAGATGTTTTTGTGGGTTTTCGGATTGCATTCGCCGGGTTTTGCAGTTAGTTTTCATCGGGTTTGCGGTGGCCTTTCCCTACAATTCGGGGACCCTGTGGTGCTTGCTGAACCCTAGCTCTAACCTAACCCTACACCTAACCATAGCACTTATCATATTAGACCCAGAAACTGTAACCCTAAACCTAGCCCTAACTCTAGCCCTAAGCTAATCATAGCCCTGATCCTAATCATATGACAAACATACTCTGTCACGACAAGCCTAGCCCAAAACCTAACCCTGGCACTAACTCTAACCTTAGCCGTAACCCTTGTCCTAGTCCTGACCCTAGCCCCCCATCAATTTTTTTTACGTATTATACATAAAGGTTCTGAATATCAGAAACAGATGAATATATTGGACGTTTCCAATATTCCGAATTGGTCCAATACCAAAATATCGGAAGCTTCCAATATTCCTAACCATCCAATTCAAATTATTTCCAAATCCAATATTTTCAGATTCCAAAAAAATCCAATTGAAATCGAACTGAATTTTTCAGAGCTGCACATGTCTACTTGCTACTCTGCACACCAGACTGTACAGAACTGTAAGTCCTGACATTTATTTGTTCTCGTTAGTAAATATGCCCTGAATTTTCCTGTATATTTGTAAAATACATGAATAATGCGGCACTCATTTCAATGACATTGTAGCATATAAAGGAACTTAGAAAGTTATGGTCAACCTTAGGTGTTACCAGTCGTCACCAGTGTGCTACATTAAATCTAAGCTGCGGATTGGTATTTATAAATTATGAGAATGATATTTTGAAACCTTTATTTAGTTTTACAAGGGTGTTTAAGGTGAGCTTGTGAAACAGCAGACTGGAAGCTGAAATTTGCATCTAAAATCATTCCTGCAATTAACCAAATAGAAAGAGGGGGGAAATGTGAAAGCGGAATCTGTTTATATCATATATTCTGAATATTTAATGATTAGTAGAACATATTGTTACGTTACATTAGAATAAACATAACATTTTACAATAGGTTATTATCGTTATGGCTTTAAACATATAATACTACTGGTATTTTAAGGATATTATTGTGTTACTGGCACTGGATGTGGTCTGTAAAAATATCATTATTCCTGTGGCTGAAAATAAATGCTTTTTTTCCCTGTTCTTGTTGTTATGTCCATTTTCTTTAATCTAAAATTACTCATTCGAGATCATATTTCATGTATATATTTATATATATACTGTATAGACATGTGCGCAGCTCAAAATTTTGGATCGTTTCATTTCAGCTAATTTTCGGAATCCAAATATATCATATTTTGGAGGTTTCTGAATTTGCTAATCCGGATCGATCAGAAATTCAGACAAATCCGAAATTTTCTGAAACGTCAGAGATTTTTCAGGCACACGTGTTTAATCCCCTATTCCCCCTCTATAACCCTCTATAACCTCTATAAAGAAACAATGCTTTTTAACCGACAGGTTTCAATGCAGCATATGACTCCGCACACTGCCGGGCAGTGCCTCGCTGCAGGATTTTTCCCATGATGCAACATCTCCCAGTGCAAACGTTTTACTTTATGGCTGTGGTTTATCTAATCTACAGTATTTAACATTCAATGAGATGGGGGAGAGAATGTAGTGTGAATCTCATGCGTTAAACACACATATCCAGGCGGTAAAATTTTAGGTTTCCTAATTTTTTTTAAAAGAAACAATACTTTTTAACCCATAGGTTTCAATGCAGCATATGAATCCACACACTGCTGGGAAGTGACTCTGCAGTAAAATTTATGCAGCATATGGATCCACACACTGTGGGGCAACGCCTCTCTGCAGTATAATTAATGCAGCATACCATATTAATCCACACACTGCCGGGAAGTGCCTCTCTGCAGTATAATTAATGCAGCATATGAATCCACACACTGCTGGGAAGTGACTCTGCAGTATAATTTATGCAGCATATGGATCCACACACTGTGGGGCAACGCCTCTCTGCTGCAGTATAATTAATGCAGCATATGAATCCGCACACTGCTGGGAAGCACCTCTCTGCAGTATAATTAATGCAGCATATGAATCCACACACTGCTGGGAAGCGCCTCTCTGCAGTATAATTAATGCAGCATATGAATCCACACACTGCGGGGAAGCTCCTCTCTGCAGTATAATTAATGCAGCATATGAATCCACACACTGCTGGGAAGCGCCTCTCTGCAGTATAATTAATGCAGCATACGAATCCGCACACTGCTGGGAAGCACCTCTCTGCAGTATAATTAATGCAGCATATGAATCCACACACTGCGGGGAAGCTCCTCTCTGCAGTATAATTAATGCAGCATATGAATCCACACACTGCTGGGAAGCGCCTCTCTGCAGTATAATTAATGCAGAATATGAATCCACACACTGCTGGGAAGCACCTCTCTGCGGTATAATTAATGCAGCATATGAATCCGCACACTGCTGGGAAGTGCCTCTCTGCAGTATAATTAATGCAGCATATGAATCCACACACTGCTGGGAAGTGCCTCTCTGCAGTATAATTAATGCAGCATATGAATCCACACACTGCTGGGAAGTGCCTCTGCAGTATAATTAATGCAGCATATGAATCCGCACACTGCGGGGAAGCGCCTCTCTGCAGTATAATTAAGGCTAGGGACAGATGAGCGCATTTTCTGCAGCCACCGTCAAAATGTACGTCGATGCGTGCGCACGCATTTTTTCACGGAATACGCTTAAGTGGTCAGACGATGCGCAATTCTGGACGTATTTCATGACGGTGGGGTAAAAAGAAGTCTAGGGAAATCCGGCTGTTTGAACGTTATGTAGGCCGCACACTAGCAGCGTCTGACGTCTCCTAATCACGCACACAAGCTGCCATGCGGCCGCAGCGCACTTTGTACGTCAGTAGCAGCGGTTTCACGTTCTGATAAAAATGCGTTCATTTGCCGGTTGCGTGGTGTCGGCGCACTTTCGTACGCACGTACTGCGTATATTGGCCGTCATTGGCCGTTATGTGCTGCTACTGCCGCCGTGATTTAGTGCGCCTGCACGCGCGTTCCGACTGCCCCACTCTGACCCTAGCCTAATGCAGCATATGAATCCGCACACTGCTGGGAAGCACCTCTCTGCAGTATAATTAATGCAGCATATGAATCCACACACTGCTGGGAAGCGCCTCTCTGCAGTATAATTAATGCAGCATATGAATCCACACACTGCTGGGAAGCGTCTCTCTGCGGTATAATTAATGCAGCATATGAATCCACACACTGCTGGGAAGCACCTCTCTGCGGTATAACTAATGCAGCATATGAATCCACACACTGCTGGGAAGTGTCTCTGCAGTATAGTTAATGCAGCATATGAATCCACACACTGCTGGGAAGCGCCTCTCTGTGGTATAATTAATGCAGCATATGAATCCACACACTGCTGGGAAGCGCCTCTCTGCGGTATAATTAATGCAGCATATGAATCCACACACTGCTGGGAAGCGCCTCTCTGTGGTATAATTAATGCAGCATATGAATCCACACACTGCTGGGAAGCGCCTCTCTGCGGTATAATTAATGCAGCATACGAATCCACACACTGCTGGGAAGCGCCTCTCTGCAGTATAATTAATGCAGCATATGAATCCACACACTGCTGGGAAGCGCCTCTCTGCAGTATAATTAATGCAGCATATGAATCCACATACTGCTGGGAAGCGCCTCTCTGCAGTATAATTAATGCAGCATATGAATCCACATACTGCTGGGAAGCGCCTCTCTGCGGTATAATTAATGCAGCATATGAATCCACACACTGCTGGGAAGCGCCGCTCTGTGGTATAATTAATGCAGCATATGAATCCACACACTGCTTGGAAGCGCCTCTCTGCAGTATAATTAATGCAGAATATGAATCCACACACTGCTGGGAAGCGCCTCTCTGCAGTATAATGAATACAACATATGAATCCACACACTGCTGGGAAGCGCCTCTCTGCAGTATAATTAATGCAGCATATGAATCCACACACTGCTGGGAAGCGCCTCTCTGCAGGATTTTTCCCATGATGCAACATCTCCCAGTGCAAACGTTTTACTTTATGGCTGTGGTTTATCTAATCTACAGTATTTAACATTCAATGAGATGGGGGAGAGAATGTAGTGTGAATCTCATGCGTTAAACACACATATCCAGGCGGTACAATTTTAGGTTTCCTAAATTTTTTTAAAAGAAACAATACTTTTAAGGCTAGGGTCAGAGTGGGGCAGTCGGAACGCGCGTGCAGGCGCACTAAATCACGGCGGCAGTAGCAGCACATAACGGCCAATGACGGCCAATATACGCAGTACGTGCGTACAAAAGTGCGCCGACACCACGCAACCGGCAAATGAACGCATTTTTCTCAGAACGTGAAACCGCTGCTACAGACGTACAGAGTGCGCTGCGGCCGCATGGCAGCGTGTGTGCGTGATTAGGAGACGTCAGACGCTACTAGTGTGCGGCCTACATAACGTTCAAAACAGCCGGATTTCCCTAGAATTGCGTTGGTGAGTACCTGCGACTGTGCGACTGTGGTCGTCTGACCACTTAAGCGTATTCCGTGAAAAAATGCGTGCGCACGCATCGACGTACATTTTGACGGTGGCCGCAGAAAATGCGCTCATCTGTCCCTAGCCTTAACCCATAGGTTTCAATGCAGCATATGAATCCACACACTGCTGGGAAGTGACTCTGCAGTATAATTTATGCAGCATATGGATCCACACACTGTGGGGCAACGCCTCTCTGCAGTATAATTAATGCAGCATACCATATTAATCCACACACTGCCGGGAAGTGCCTCTCTGCAGTATAATTAATGCAGCATATGAATCCACACACTGCTGGGAAGCGCCTCTCTGCAGTATAATTAATGCAGCATATGAATCCGCACACTGCCGGGCAGCGCCTCTCTGCAGTATAATTAATGCAGCATATGAATCCACACACTGCGGGGAAGCGCCTCTCTGCGGTATAATTAATGCAGCATATGAATCCACACACTGCTGGGAAGCGCCTCTCTGCGGTATAATTAATGCAGCATATGAATCCACACACTGCTAGGAAGCGTCTCTCTGCGGTATAATTAATGCAGCATATGAATCCACACACTGCTGGGAAACGCCTCTCTGCAGTATAATTAATGCAGCATATGAATCCACACACTGCTGGGAAGCGCCTCTCTGCAGTATAATTAATGCAGCATATGAATCCACACACTGCTGGGAAGTGCCTCTCTGCAGTATAATTAATGCAGCATATGAATCCACACACTGCTGGGAAGTGCCTCTGCAGTATAATTAATGCAGCATATGAATCCGCACACTGCGGGGAAGCGCCTCTCTGCAGTATAATTAATGCAGCATATGAATCCGCACACTGCTGGGAAGCACCTCTCTGCAGTATAATTAATGCAGCATATGAATCCACACACTGCTGGGAAGCGTCTCTCTGCGGTATAATTAATGCAGCATATGAATCCACACACTGCTGGGAAGTGTTCTCTGCGGTATTAATTAATGCAGCATATGAATCCACACACTGCTGGGAAGCGCCTCTCTGCAGTATAATTAATGCAGAATATGAATCCACACCACTGCTGGGAAGTGCCTCTCTGTGGTATAATTAATGCAGCATATGAATCCACACACTGCTGGGAAGCGCCTCTCTGTGGTATAATTAATGCAGCATATGAATCCACACACTGCTGGGAAGCGCCTCTCTGTGGTATAATTAATGCAGCATATGAATCCACACACTGCTGGAAGCGCCTCTCTGCGGTATAATTAATGCAGCATATGAATCCACACACTGCTGGGAAGCGCCTCTCTGTGGTATAATTAATGCAGCATATGAATCCACACACTGCTGGAAGTGCCTCTCTGCTATATAATTAATGCAGCATATGAATCCACACACTGCTGGAAGCGCCTCTCTGTGGTATAATTAATGCAGCATATGAATCCACACACTGCTGGGAAGCGCCTCTCTGCAGTATAATAATGCAGCATATGAATCCACATTACTGCTGGGGAAGCGCCTCTCTGCAGTATAATTAATGCAGCATATGAATCCACATACTGCTGGAAGCGCCTCTCTGCGGTATATATTAATGCAGCATATGAATCCACACACTGCTGGGAAGCGCCTCTCTGCAGTATAATTAATGCAGCATATGAATCCACATACTGCTGGGAAGCGCCTCTCTGCAGTATAATTAATTGCAGCATATGAATCCACACACTGCTGGGAAGCGCCTCTCTGCAGTATAATTAATGCAGCATATGAATCCACATACTGCTGGGAAGCGCCTCTCTGAGGTATAATTAATGCAGCATATGAATCCACACACTGCTGGGAAGCGCCTCTCTGCGGTATAATTAATGCAGCATATGAATCCACACACTGCTGGAAGCGCCTCTCTGTGGTATAATTAATGCAGAATATGAATCCACACACTGCTGGGAAGCACCTCTCTGCAGTATAATTAATGCAGCATATGAATCCACACACTGCTGGGAAGCGTCTCTCTGCAGTATAATTAATGCAACATATTAATCCACACACTGCTGGGAAGCACCTCTCTGCGGTATAATTAATGCAGCATATGAATCCACACACTGCTGGGAAGCGCCTCTCTGCGGTATAATTAATGCAGCATATGAATCCACACACTGCTGGAACCACCTCTCTGCGGTATAATTAATGCATCATATGAATCCACACACTGCTGGGAAGCGCCTCTCTGCAGTATAATTAATGCAGCATATGAATCCACACACTGCTGGGAAGCGCCTCTCTGCGGTATAATTAATGCAGCATATGAATCCACACACTGCTGGGGAAGCTCCTCTCTGCCGGTATAATTAATGCAGCATATGAATCCACACACTGCTGGGAAGCGCCTCTCTGCAGTATAATTAATGCAGCATATGAAAATCCACACACTGCTGGGAAGCGCCTCTCTGCAGTATAATTAATGCAGCATATGAATCCACACACTGCTGGGAAGCGCCTCTCTGCGGTATAATTAATGCAGCATATGAATCCACACACTGCTGGGAAGCGCCTCTCTGCAATATAATTAATGCAGCATATGAATCCACACACTGCTGGGAAGCGCCTCTCTGCAGTATAATAATGCAGCATATGAATCCACACACTGCTGGAAGCGCCTCTCTGCGGTATAATTAATGCAGCATATGAATCCACACACTGCGGGAAGCGCCTCTCTGCGGTATAATTAATGCTGCATATGAATCCACACACTGCTGGGAAGTGTCTCTGCGGTATAATTAATGCAGCATATGAATCCACACACTGCTGGAAGCGCCTCTCTGCAGTATAATTAATGCAGCATATGAATCCACACACTGCTGGGAAGCGCCTCTCTGCAGTATAATTAATGCAGCATATGAATCTACACACTGCTGGGAAGCGCCTCTCTGCGTATAATTAATGCAGCATATGAATCCACACACTGCCGGGAAGCGCCTCTCTGCGTTATAATTAATGCAGCCATATGAATCCACACACTGCTGGGAAGTGTCTCTGCGGTATAATTAATGCAGCATATGAATCCACACACTGCTGGGAAGCGCCTCCCTGCGGTAATAATTAATGCAGCATATGAATCTACTCACTGCGGGAAGCGCCTCTCTGCGGTATAATTAATGCAGCATATGAATCCACACACTGCCGGGAAGCGCCTCTCTGCGGTATAATTAATGCAGCATATGAATCCACACACTGCTGGGAAGTGTCTCTGCGGTATAATTAATGCAGCATATGAATCCACACACTGCTGGGAAGCGCCTCTCTGCAGTATAATTAATGCAGCATATGAATCCACACACTGCCGGGAAGCGCCTCTCTGCGGTATAATTAATGCAGCATATGAATCCACACACTGCTGGGAAGCGCCTCCCTGCGGTATAATTAATGCAGCATATGAATCTACTCACTGCGGGGAAGCGCCTCTCTGCGGTATAATTAATGCAGCATATGAATCCACACACTGCCGGGAAGCGCCTCTCTGCGGTATAATTAATGCAGCATATGAATCCACACACTGCTGGGAAGTGTCTCTGCGGTATAATTAATGCAGCATATGAATCCACACACTGCTGGGAAGCGCCTCTCTGCAGTATAATTAATGCAGCATATGAATCCACACACTGCTGGGAAGCGCCTCTCTGCGGTATAATTAATGCAGCATTTGAATCCGCACACTGCCGGGAACTTCCCAGCAGTGAGTGGATTCATATGCTGCATTAATTAGAACTCATAAAAAATGAAAAAGTAACTGATCAAAAAATGAATCGATCTGAATCAATGAATTGATCTCCAGAGAGGTGCTGCCTGGCAGTGTGCGGATTCTTATGCTGCATTGAAACCTATGGGTTAAAAAGCCTTGTTTCTTTAAAAAAAGTTAGGAAACCTAAAATTTCACCCTGAAGATGCCTAAAAAATCCTAAAAGAATAATTAAGTAAAGAAACTTACATTTTATTGGTAGTAATCTACTTCCCATTCTTAAATAAGCAATAAAAAACAAAATAACTCAGAAAAAAGTGAAAAGCCAACTAAGCCGAATCAGCTGAAATGATCTGGATCGTCGAAATGAGCCGGATCATCAAAATGATCCAAATCACCGAAATGAGCCGAATCGCCGAAATGATCCGAATCGATCCGATTCGCCGAATTTATCCGAATCACCGAAATGATCCAAAACGGAAAAAAAAACTGTCCGAAAAAAACCCAAAACGAAACCAATAAAAAGAAAGTCATGCACAACCCTAGTTAGCATTAGGCTTACTGGTTCAGTTTGTTTTAGGGTTAGTGTTAGGGTTACATCTAGGGTTAGCATTAGACTTACTGCTTCTGTTTGTGTTAGAGTTACTGTCAGGGTTATAGTTACTGTTTTTATTAGGGTTAGGGTTACTTCTAGGGTTGGGTTAAGGTTAGGGTTCCTATTTGGCTTACTGGTTCTGTTTGTTTTAGGGTTAGTGTTAGGGTTACATCTAGGGTTAGGGTTAGCATTAGGCTTACTAGTTCTGTTTGTTTTAGGGTTCGTGTTAGGGTTACACCTAGGGTTAACATTAGACATACTGGTTCTGTTTGTGTTAGAGTTAATGTCAGGGTTATAGTTAATGTTTGTATTAGGGTTAGAGTTACTTCTAGGGTTGGGTTAATGTTAGGGTTCCTGTCTGGCTTACTGGCTCTGTTTGTTTTAGGGTCAGTTGTTAGGGTTACAACTACCATTCATGTTTCTATTAAGGTGAGGGTTAGGGTTAGGGCTATTATTGCAAAAACAGTACGATTTTTTCGGTTAGTAAAAAGATTTTGAATTGATCCTAAACTTTATAGATCAATTTGATAACCTTTTATCGTTTTTGGTTGAATCAGAATTTAGGATGCTCCCGTATTGGCAAAATGTCAATATTTCATCCAAATATGAATTCAGACAAAAAAAAGGGCATGTCTAACATATATATATATATACAAACCCATTTACACGGATATACTTTTTCAAATTTAGTTGTTTCATGTCTTAAAAACTTTTTGCTTGAATTGTTATCAGTCAGGAAGACAGGATCATTAAATTGGTGACTCACCACTTGGTCTACAAAGGTGTTCCGCAAATGACTGAGCCCCAAGATGAAGAACAGTATCTGGCATCTCTGATAAAACAACTAAATCAGGAATTCGTACCCGAGCGATAAGACTTGAGTCTAGCATTTGCGATGTAGGGAGATTATCACAGCATGAATGAGTCATTTCTCCATCTATTTTATTTTATACTTTGATAGGGTTAATCACGGAAGCTTCAAGCCTGAAAAATGCATAAATTCACAGATATCTTTTACTTTACACAGTGACAGTTATTAGAAAGGAGCTTGAATTATTATGATGGGCTCATTTTTTTTTCCTTTATGACCAATTGGATTGTGTTGAGTTTGGTGTTGGCAAGAGCCTTGAATGCAGAGATGAGATGAGATGAGAAAAGGAGGTGTGTTTAAAAGAGGACGGAGATTAGACATGTGTACAAACAAAACAATTGTTTAATTTCGTATAGATTGGTTACTTTTTAGTTTCGGTGCGTTTGTTATGTTACTGTGATTCATATTTTGTATTGATTCGTTATTTTGTTTTTATTCATTATTTCGATTCATTATTTCGGAATGTGAAACAGATGAATTAAATACTTACACTAAGGTAAAAAAAGTACGTAATCCCACTGTCCTTGGTGCTGAAATATGTTTGAGCGCCAAGGACAGCAGCACCATGGGGCTCTGGAGCAAAAAAGGCCCATGTCCTCGGTGCTGAAATATGGTTCAGCACCAAGGACAGCAGGTCCGTGGAGCTCCAGAGCAAAAAATCCCCCTGTCTTTGGTGCTGAAATATGTTTCAGCACCAAGGACAGCACCTGCCGAACGCAGCCAGACTGAAGGAAAGAAAAAAACACTACAATCGGCAAAGACAAAAACCCTTGTAGTTCTAAACCATTTGGGAATCCATTGTTGTAGGTTGCTAGTGATTATCCACTCACAAATAGAGAGCCCCTGCACTGACTCTGAGTGGATCCACTCTGGTGGGTTTTTGCCTTCTTATTTCTTAGGTGACCCACACCCTGCTTGAAGTCTCTCATCCCCAAACATAGTATGGAATAGAAAGAACAAATAGAACTCTCCTTGTGCAGATCTGGTGGTTCAAGAAAATCATTGTTTTGCTGATTTTCTACTTAAAGTTGGAGGAGCTTCCATAGCTCTCAAATGAACGCCTATCGGTCATATGTATGTGCTTATGTGATGCTGGTTTAGGGGATTTCTGGTACCGACCTTTGGAGCTCTTTGGTGGTGGATGCACGTTGTGTGGTGCTACATCATCATCTTGTGCATGTTACCAGTCTCTCTCATTTTTGGGAGCACTATCTAAACAAATGACAATAGGGGTTATTCACTCCAGTGCGCTACAGAGATTTCAGTTTGCCAACCCTACAGTGAATTCACTATTCACCACATGGTCCCAGAAGTGTGTGGAATGGAATCTGCCGAAGACTGCTGAACGCCGCCGATCAGCCTGCTGAACTCCGCCGCCGACCGCCAAGCAGAACGCCGGACATCGCCAAAAATAGCCAACGATCTGCTGAACGCCGCCAAACTGATAAAAAAAGAAAGCGGAACTCTGCTATTTCAAAAAGGTGTTTTAAACAATGAAAATGCATGAAAATGCATGGAAATAATTAAAAAGGTCCTACAAAAATAATAATAAAACGGTCTGTTACGGAATAAAAAAATAAATGCCATTAAAAAAAGATGGAAATCAAAAATTTTGCCTACAAAATGCAGAAAAATACCTAAACATTTCAACAACAAAAATATAATGAAACGGCTTTTTGCTGAAACTGAAAATAATTAACGGCTTAATAAAAAATTAATTAAAACCGTTTTTTTTTTTTACGTTGTATCCTATGGGATTCGCCTGTTTCAACCTGTCGAACTGAACCACCAAAAATCAGGTAATTTCACTGACATTTCCGTGCAGTTCGGCGTTATGTGAATAGATGAACCATTACTTCTCTATGGGACAATTTCACTGTTTCCGAAGGTCACCGAATTGCGGCGATCTGAGGCGAACTGCACCGCATTTCGCTGGCAATTTGCCAATGTTTATAAAATTGACAGCTTTCTGAATAGCCACGATTTTCAGTGTCAAGTTCGGATCTTATTGAATAACCCTTAAAATACTTTATAAATAAATAAATATTGATTATTAAAAGGTTGACGGTCACCGAATTGCAGCAATCTGCGGCGAACTGCAACACATTTCACTGGCAATTCACCAATGTTTGGAAAATCGACAGCTTTCTGACTAGCCACGAAATTCGGTGACCAGTTCGGATCTTATTGAATAACCATTAACATACTTCATAAATAAATAAATATAGATTATTAAAAGAAGATTTAGTTCTCATTCGATTCCTCCACGAATTATCGTCATTATGCGCTACACCAAGATGGCAGAAAACCCGCATTCTGCCATCGGGAAACGAAAGGAAAAAAAAAAAAAGAATGCGAAACTAATAGAACGCTGACAGACATCAGCAAAAGACGTTCTACGAGCCGTAGAAATTTAACAACCACTAACGGCGTCATTTGTTGAACACCTGAGCTGGAGTGGATGAGAAAGCCATCCTAGCCACATAAGTCTATTTCGCAGACACACTAAATCTGTTTATACTGAATGAAAAAGGCATTATTCATGTTAACTCGCAGCATAAAATAGATCGTGGCATTAGGCAGGAAAATTATTGAAAGTGAAAGATCCTCAAAGAAAAAGCGAAAAAAAAGAAGTAAAACCACGATATCGAGCATATATGTAATGAAATTTAAATTGAATTCAGTTCAAAATCATTTACCTTTTGACATAATACATCAGTATACTAAGCATCAGTTAAGAAAGTAAATAGCTTTTCCATTTAAATGAAAAATTGCCCTGTCTCTTTTGATTTAACAGTAGTTTCCAAATTTAAGGTACACTGCAGTTGTTTATTTAGGACTGTCTTCAAACTGCTGTTTACGGATATTGCGCTCGTTTATCCTTTAGCTGCATTGCGCAGATTTTTATTTAAAGGCTCAAAACAAAATATTTTTCAAACTGTTTCTGTTATTAATTGTAAATATCGGAGCGTATTTATTTTATAATGCGGCTTCCATTAGCCTGGACTCGGTAACAACACGTAATGTCAGTCAGCAGCTGCTAAAGCCGGCAAAGGGAGTCGATTTTCAATTTAGGATGCCTCTTTGAGTTCTTGCTACACAAATCTTTTTGTGGTTTGTGAAGTTGGGGTCTAGAGGAAATTTCAGGCTATAAAACTAATTTCGGCTATATAAAAGCAGGTGAGACAATTGCCATTTATATACTTTGTGCTCTATCAGCTGGTGTGAGCTAACCCTGGAGTCAGCTTGTTTCTGCATTAGCGCCAGGTAAATTCAGTCTAGCGCCGGACCAACAGATCGTTTGCCTCTTGCTACAAATGGCGAAAACCACTTAGCGCGCGGTAAATAACGATTGGTAGTGCGAGCTTCCTGTACTTACCCTGTCCTATACTTAACATGGGCGGTGCTACAGAGCACTTTCACTATTCTAACCAACAGATCGTTTGGTCCCAGTGATAATGTTAGCGCCAACGCTAAGCGCCAAAAATTTACCCTGGCGTTAACTGACGGAAAAGGAAGAAAAAAGGGGAAAAAAACATCAAAAGTCCCAAAAATTACCAGGCAATTAACAGACAATTGAAAGGAATGCAGCGCAGGTGCTCTCTTGGCTCGCTGGATGTAGTTTACGTTTAAAAGATGCATTGTATAGTTCAGCCGGCGCGCTTCAGGGAAATGTTGGAAGATGCATTGTACGGTTAAGCCGCCGTGCTTCAGGGAAACGTTAGAAGATGCATTGTATGGTTAAACCGACGCGCTTCAGGGAAATGTGAGAAGATGTATTGTATGGTTAAGCCGGCGTGCTTCAGGGAAACGTTAAAAGATTCATTGTATGGTTAAACTGGCGTGCTTTGGGGAAACATGATAAGATGCATTGTATGGTTAAACCGGCGTGCTTTGGGGAAACGTGAGAAGATGCATTGTATGGTTAAACCAGCGTGCTTCAGGGAAACGTGAGAAGATGCATTGTATGGTTAAGCCAGCGTGCTTCAGGGAAACATTAGAAGATGCATTGTATGGTTAAACCGGTGTGCTTTGGGGAAACGTGAGAAGATGCATTGTATGGTTAAACCGGCGTGCTTCAGGGAAACGTGAGAAGATGCATTGTATGGTTAAGCCAGCGTGCTTCAGGGAAACGTGAGAAGATGCATTGTATGGTTAAGCCAGCGTGCTTCAGGGAAACGTGAGAAGATGCATTGTATGGTTAAACCGGCATGCTTCAGGGAAACGTGAGAAGATGAATTGTATGGTTAAGCCAGCGTGCTTCAGGGAAACATTAGAAGATGCATTGTATGGTTAAACCGGCGTGCTTCAGGGAAACGTGAGAAGATGCATTGTATGGTTAAACCGGCGTGCTTTGGGGAAACGAGAGAAGATGTATTGTATTGTATAGGAAAACCTGCCGTGTGTGAAGCCCGTAGGATTCAATGTAAAAAATATTATCGTTTTTACTCTTTATTTATTCAACAGTTTATTTTTTTAATCCACAGCAAAAAAACTTTTTATTTATTGAATTTTTAGAATTTATTATCAGGTCTATTCAAAGAAAGGTGAAACTCAGGAGAAGTGGAAACTCAGAAGGTGAAACTCAGACTGGAGAAGTGAAAATTGTAGGTCAAAATAGCCAAAAAACAGAAAAATTCTCCCATTTATCTCACTTTCCAAATCGGCTATTTGGTCTAGATTGTTCTCTTCTCCTGCCAATTATCCTGGTTTTCACCTTTCTTTGAATAGACCTGTAGGTATTTTTCTGGATCATTCAGGCAAAATTTGGGGTTCTGATTTTTTTATTTTTTTTATTTTTAATAACGAGGCTTTTTTGCACTGGAACGCTTTTTATTTTTAACCATACAATGCATTAGCGCTGGTTCTCAGCCTGGGTCTTAGCGCGCGCTAGAGAAACGCTAATGAATCTTGTACACGGACAACCGTGGACACGGTGATCTGTTGGTGGGTTGTCAGGCGCTACCATTTAGGCTAGGGTCAGACTAACGCAGCATTAACGTGCGTTTAGGCTAGGGTCAGACTGAGGCAGTGCGAACGCGCGTGCAGCCGCACATAATCACGGCCGTGCTAGCAGCAGATGCCGGGCAATGACGGCCAATATACGAAGTACGGTCGCACAAAAGTGCGGCCGCGCAACGCAAGCGGCAAACAAACGCATTTTTTCGAGAATGTGAAACCACTAGTACTGACGTACAGAGTGCGCTGCGTCCGCTAGCGGCGTGTGTGCGTGATTAGGAGACGTCAGACGCTGCTAATGTCCGGCCAACATAACGTCCAGACCCAAAAAGTGTTTTATTGATGATCCGTACAAAATCACGGATGAAACTGTGCATCGTATGACCGCTATTGCGTATTCCATGAAAAAATACGTCCATTCGTTCGAACGCACTTTTTCACGGACAACGTGAAAAATGCGTTAGTCTGACCCTAGCCTTAGCCGCACTAAATCACGGCCGTGCTAGCAGCAAATGACGTCCAATGCCAGGCAGCATACGAAGAACGGCCGCACGAAAGTGCGTCAGCGCAACGCAAGTGGCAAACGAACGCATTTTTGCAATAGCGTAGAACCGCTAGTACGGACGTACAGAGTGCGCTGCTTCCGCTAGCAACATGTGTGCGTGATTAGGAGATGTCAGACGCTGCTAATGTCCGGCCAACATAACGTCCAGACGCAAAAAGTGTTTTATTGATGATCCGTACAAAATCACGGACGAAAATGCGCATTGTATGACCGCTATCGCGTATTCCGTGAAAAAACGCGTCCATTAGTTCGAAAGCACTTTTTCACGGACAACGCGAAAAATGCGTTAGTCTGACCGTAGCCTTAGAGACTCGCGCTAGATTTTTCATGTAACGTTGGCGTTTAAGCGCACACCAGCTGACAGAGCCCTATAACTTTTAACAGAAAGTGTGGAAGAGGCTTATGAAAGCCGCTGTGAAGAATTAGAGATCTGGGGTCAAATTAGTCCTATAGACAGAATTATTTATATATATATAAATAATCTCCTCAATTGCAAATCTGGCACTCAGGATTTTCGTGAAATTTGAGGGGTTATTCAGAGAGAGACGATCTGGCCCTTAAATTGCACCAGTGATTTTCCCCGTACGGTAGGGATGTGCGTTTCGGGTTTCGGAATTTCGGAATTTTGACGAAATTTCCCGATTCGTGTTTTCGGATGCGGCCGATTTTCCGAAAATTTTTAGATCCGAAAATGGCAGATCTGAAAAGTTTTGCGAGCCGAAACGAAATATTTTCAGAATTTTCGAATGGACTTGAAATGTGTCAAATCGAAATTTATTTTTGCTCTATTCATGATTTGATCTTTATTTAATAAAAAAAAACACGATAGAATCGCCAGAATTATCGTAGACACTTTGAAACGAGGAGAACAGAAGTTCTGAAAAAAACGAAAATATCCGAAATTTCCGAAAAGTCGATACAAAAAACGAGCAAAGTGACACGAAAATACGAAAAATGGTCGATATTCCGAAAAAAAAATGTACATGAAAAACGAACCGAATCGAAACAGAAATCGGTCGAAACGAGCCGAATCGAAAAGTTTAAACATCCGAACAAATCGAACCGAATCGAACCGAAAAAAAAGTCGGTGCACAAGCCTACCATACGGTGCACTTTTGTGACCATTCAGCTATTCAAAGAGCTGGCAGTTCATCAAATATTGCAGAATTGCCAATGATTTCATGGGGTGATCTTCGGCTGCAGTAAAATCTCCATAGAGAAGCAATGGTTAATCTATTCAGAGACACCAAACAGCAGAGAAATGTCAGTGAAATGTCCTGTTGTTCGGTGGTTTCGTTCGGCAGGTTTATTCAGGCGAATCCCATAGGTTTCAATGTTAAAAATATTCCAGTTTTTATTTAATATCTAATAAACCGTTTATTCTATTAATTTGCAGCAGAAAGACTCTTTATTTATTTATTTTACGATATTTTAGGCATTTTTTTGGGCAAATTTGTTTACTGACTTTTTTTAGAAATAGTTTTTTTTTTTTTTTTCTGTAACAGACCTTTTTATTATTATTCATAGGACCTTATATGTAAATTCCAGACATAGTCGTCCAGTAGTTTTTTGCAAACAGCGTTTCAAATTTGACACTTTCGGTCGTCTATTGTTTGGTTTTTTTACCCCGTTCGTCGGCTTGTCGGCTTTTCTGGCAGTTTGAAGGCGCTGTGTTCAGCGGATCGTCAGTTTTTTCCGGACGCGTTCAGGGTTTTTTCAGCGGTTTTGCTGCAGGTGGTCGGCTTTCTTGGTTGTGTGCGTTGATTTTTCAGCGGTTTTACGGTGGTTTTTCCGTTCAATGCGTCGCGTTTTTCCAGCACTTCGGGGACTGAATGCTGAATTCACTGCAGGGTCGTGGAATTTGATTCTCCGAAGTGCGGGGAACGAGAGACTGACGAAATGTCGGTGACATTTTGGTGCTCTCTGAATAACCCTGTTGTTGTTCTGTGAATAGGCATATTGATATTTCTCTATAGGACAATTTTGCTGCTGCCGAAAGCTGCTGAGTTACACCGAATCGCAGCAAATTGCATCGAAAATGTACCTACGGTGAAATTCATTGTTCAGTGCAATTCGGTGGCAAATTTGGACGTTAATGAATAGCCCTCCATGTGTTACAT
This sequence comes from Leptobrachium leishanense, assembly GCA_009667805.1. Classification (NCBI taxonomy): domain Eukaryota; kingdom Metazoa; phylum Chordata; class Amphibia; order Anura; family Megophryidae; genus Leptobrachium; species Leptobrachium leishanense. The sequence goes on from CM019065.1 coordinate 388,117,546, forward strand.
TGCCAATTCTTCATAAAAATATTGAGCAGCATATGGATTTCCGATGTCCAACTCGATCCAACTCGATCCAACACTATCCGAAACTAAACGAAATATCGGATGAACCGAATCGATATTTCAACAAATTTTCGGTTCAGACGAAAAAATTTCATCCGAAACTAAACGAACCGAACAAAAATGAAATTTCACCGCTTGCGCTATCCTACTTTCAGCTTTGATTACTATGTAACTCAACAATGTTTTTCACAAAACTGTTTATATGTCTTCAGGAAAATGTTTTGGGTCAAATAAAAGTAAAAATGTGATTCACCGTTCAAGCTAAACTTTTTATTGCCTGTTTTTTCCAAGTGTTGACTCTCAGTGGAAAAATAATGTTAAAATAAGAATGTGACAGCATTTATATGTGTTGTTTTGTCTGTTCGTTTCTCTGTGTTTTTGTGCAAAACCAGTAACATTTGTGAAGACTTTAAAATGCAAATTCTGACTTCCAAATTAGACTTGTGCACCAATTTTTTTTTCGATTTGGTTCGTTCGGATTTTGTAAATTTTCGTTTCGGTTCGTTTCGTTTTCGTTTCGTTTTTCGTATCGACTTTTTTCGTAGTTTCGGAAATTTTCGTGTTTTTCGGAACATCTGTTCTCCTCGTTTCAAAGTGTCTATTCGTTTTTACGTAAACTAATGGTTTTTCGGATCCGATATTTCTGTCGATACGATAATTCTGTCGATACAATAATTCTGCCATTGAGATTTCTCATGTTTTACAAGAAGGATACATTGAGATTTCTCTGGTTTCACAAGAAGGATACATTGAGATTTCTCTGGTTTTACAAGAAGGATACATTGAGATTTCTCTGGTTTTACAAGAAGGATACATTGAGATTTCTCATGTTTTACAAGAAGGATACATTGAGATTTCTCTGGTTTCACAAGAAGGATACATTGAGATTTCTCTGGTTTCACAAGAAGGATACAGTGAGATTTCTCTGGTTTCACAAGAAGGATACATTGAGATTTCTCTGGTTTTACAAGAAGGATACATTGAGATTTCTCTGGTTTCCTGGGAAGGATACATTGAGATTTCTCTGGTTTTACAAGAAGGATACATTGAGATTTCTCTGGTTTTACAAGAAGGATACATTGAGATTTCTCTGGTTTTACAAGAAGGATACATTGAGATTTCTCTGGTTTTACAAGAAGGATACATTGAGATTTCTCTGGTTTTACAAGAAGGATACATTGAGATGGGAATGATACAAAATTACAGAATCAGCGATATAACCAAAATATAAGTTGTCCGAAATTACTGAAATGGAACCGAGATCAGGAATGGAGCCGAAATTACGAATGGAACGAAAATGATTTTCGATTTTACACATTTCTAGTCCATTCGAAAATTCCGAACAAATTTTCGTTTCGTTTCGGAAATTTTTCAGATCTGCCGTTTTCGGATCTGAAAATTTTCGGAAAATCGTCCGAATCCGAATGCACGAATCGGGAAACTTCGTGAAAATTCCGAAATTCCGAAACCCGAGATGCACATCCCTATTCCAAATGGGGATATATTGACACTTTTATTACATATCACTTTAAGAAATAAATCCAAGCGCATTATGTGCTGCAAACTTATCTTTTATTTTGAGAAATGTGATGTTTATATGTAAGAAATTAATGTACTAGGGATGTGCGTTTCGGGTTTCGGAATTTCGGAATTTTCACGAAATTTCCCGATTCGTGCATTCGAATTCGGACGATTTTCCAAAAATTTTCAGATCAGAAAACGGCAGATCCGAAATTTTGTTCGAGCTGAAACGAAAACTTTTCAGAATTTTCGAATGGAGTAGAAATGTGTAAAATTGAAATTCATTTTCGTTCAAATTCGTGATTTCGGCTCCATTCCTGATTTCGGTTCCATTTCAGTAATTTCGGACATCGTATTTATATCGCTGATTCTGTAATTAAATTTTGTATCATTCCCATAGGCGACTCTACGGTTAACCCCCCTAGGTTATTCCTTGCCCCCCCCATGTGCCCCCTCACCAAAAATCAGCATCCAGCTTCCCACCCTTATTCGGACCGCTGTATCTCCGTCCCTGTGCATCGTATATGCACGATCTAGGTCTAGGTCATTTGAAAGGGCAGATTCTGGCCTTTCCAATGATACCCAAAATGACCATATTCAGTGTAATAAAGTCATAAAACATTAAATAGAAACGGGCACTTAAACCTTTTCAAAGGGTTGAAATGGCTCAGCAGTGAAGTGGTTAATGTTCAGACTATACATTACATTGTGTATTACGTTAGTTTTTGCCTTGGTTTAGTTGTATATTAAGGGTTAATGGGTAGGCGTCATCCCTCACAGTATACATTTTATTTTTTCCTTGATTTATGGCATTGTAGGGGTTAATGGGTTGGCTACATGCCTCACAGTGTATTAATTTCATGTTTTACCTTGATTAATGGCAATTTAGGGGTTAATGGGTAGGCTAAATGCCACATTGTTTATTATTTTTATTGTATTTCCCTGGGTTTATGGCATTTTAGGGGTTATTATGGAAGTTAGAATCTAAAGAGTCTAATCATCTTTAGATCCTTTGCTTTTCGTCACATTTCGGGGAATTCGTTTCGCCGACAATATAGTGAATTCCTATTTAGTGAATGGTCACTGTAATTTGCTAAAAGTGGAGTCGTATAAGCAGCTATCAGACATTCAGCGAAAACTGCCGAATTGCAGCAAATAAAATATTGAATTTAAGTATCAGGTTAGTACAACAAAAAGGCATCATTGCATCACATTTCTCATTGCATCACATTACTCATTGCATCACATTACTCATTGCATCACATTTCTCATTGCATCACATTTCTCATTGCATCACATTTCTCATTGCATCACATTTCTCATTGCATCACATTACTCATTTTTTATTTATAAAAGGATTTTACCAGGAAGGATACATTGAGATTTCTCTCGTTTTCAAGTATGTCCTGGGTTCGAGAACATTGAGTGGTTACAGAAATACAAAATAGTAAAATGCAAGAAATTAACACAAGACCAAATATGCAGATTAACAGAAAAAATAAATATGGAGGAAATAAAGTCATTATGTTACATGTTTACAGGTGCATTTTGTATTGAGGTATGTTAATAGGGAAGTCTTAAGGGACTTTAGACTGGGGGAAGATTTGATGGTGTCTGGGAGGTTATTCCATAATTGTGGTGCTCTGTAGGAAAATGAGGATCGAGCCATTTTCTTTTTGTATTGTGGTATTGCAAGTAAGGTGCTGGTCCTGGATCTGAGGTTATAGGATGAGGGAACTGCCGGGGGAAGCAGCATATTCAGGTAGGGTGGTAGCTTCCCAGAAAAGCTCTTAAACACCAGGTTGGAAAGGTGAAGGGTGCGTCTAGAGTCCAGCGACGGCCAGTTTAGCTCTTTTAACATGTCACAATGGTGTGTCATGTAGTTACATTGTAGCACCAAGCGACAGAATGAGTTATACAATGTAGTAAGTTTCTGGAGGTGTGTTTGCGGGGCGGCTGCATACACTACATCTCCATATTCAATGGCTGGCATAAGCATTTGTTGTACAATCTGCTTTCTTACCGCGGGGCTCAGGCAGGATTTGTTTCTGTACAGGGCACCTAGTTTGGGGTAAAGTTTAGATGAGAGTTTTTCGATGTGGGGGCCAAAAGATAGATTTGGGTCTAACCACATACCTAGGTATTTGAGAGAAGTGACTGTGGTCAGCGTGCCATTTGATCTTGTCCCAACACATAGATGGGGTGTTTGCAATTTGTGTAGTTTAGTTGCGGTTCCAAAGAGCATTGTAACAGTTTTGTCAGTATTTAGAAAAAGTTTGTTATTTGCGATCCACTTTTCTACCCCTGTGAATTGTTCTTGCAGCACTGCCTCCAGCTGTGGGAGATTTGGTTTGCTGGTATAGATTACAGTGTCGTCTGCGTACATGTGTACAGTTGAAGCTTTGCAGACATTGGGCAGATCATTTATGAATATTGTGAATAGCAGGGGGCCAAGTATCGAGCCTTGTGGTACATCACATGTGACTGGGAGGGGGAGGGAAGTGCTGTCAGAAATGGACACAAATTGAGACCTATCAGACACATAGGATTGGAACCAGGTTAACGTACTATCACCAATACCAGAGTTCTTAAGTTTTTGTAATAGGATGCCATTACATTACTCATTGCATCACATTTCTCATTGCATCACATTACTCATTGCATCACATTTCTCATTGCATCACATTTCTCATTGCATCACATTACTCATTGCATCACATTTCTCATTGCATCACATTACTCATTGCATCACATTACTCATTGCATCACATTTCTCATTGCATCACATTACTCATTGCATCACATTTATCATTGCATCACATTACTCATTGCATCACATTACTCTGCGGTTTTGGAATCTTATTTATATATACTTATTTAGGGCACTAATACCTGGTGTGAGCTAACCCTTAGAAACATAGAAAATGTCGGCAGATAAGAACCTTTCGGCCCATCTAGCCCTTGCGTCGGCATGGTTTTGCATTAGCGCCAGATTAATGGAGTCTAGCTCCTGACCAACAGATTGTTTACCTCCCGCTACAAACAGGAAAAATCACTTAGTGCGTTGCTATTAGCGATTTGTACCGCGAGCTTACTGTACTTTCCAGGAGCACTAGAGATCTCCAGCGCTTTTGCAGCTAGCAGATCACTTGGTGCCAGAGCTAATTTTTTGAGAGGTGCTAATTGCATCATTTTACCAACTGCTCAACCTGGTGCCAACTCCAAAAAAACAGAAAAAACAGATCCTCGCCCAAAATTAATAGGCAATTGAAAGGAATGCAGCACAGGTGTTCTCTTGGCCCCATACACCATAGCAATGGATCTGGTCCGCATTGTCGTTGCTGTTGCAGTGATCTCTATTCTGATATAGATGTATCCTTTATCCACATATATCCTAATTCTAATATATTGCCTAATTTTAAAAATTTTATGCTGGGGGTTATTCATAGTAGGTAAGCGGTTGATTATTAGGGTGACTGTGTGGACCATGTTTAAATTTTTCCTTTAGCGCTGGTGTTTTAGCTCACACCAGGTGATAGGGCCCTTAGTTTTATTCAGTGGTATGATTTAATAGTGAATATTATTAGTGTCCCCCCCCCAGTTTTGACTGCGGTATCCTATGTGCCCCCCCTAAATATTGTTCCTAGAGTCGCCACTGATCATTCCCATCTCATTGAAGGGGGAACACTATAAATAGGGTCCATAGGTTTAGACATCTTCACGCTCTGGACGAAGCCGGTTATGCGGCGAAACGCGCGTTAGCGTAGTAATCAAGTTTTGGCAATGGCCATTTGTTTGCTTTTAATAATTTAGCACGGGGTGCTTTCTTTCTCTTTTGGCGATTAAATGATCTAATGATTGGAATTAGGCAGTATGCATATATTATATAACCTAGCATGTTGTTGCATTTAGGGACAGTATAGTAATTAATTCATTGATACATTTAGGGAAATACCAGCTATATACAGCAGTTACCCGCATCCGAATTCTGTTATTGCAGTGTGTTGATGTGCCCATTATGGGGAAATGACTTTCCTTTTACACAATCCCGATGCGCTGATTTTGACGAATCATTATTTCGGCAAACTAGATATTGCCCTTGGTTGAGAAATATACGTATCGAAGTGCGGGTTGCACTACAGCTGTATTTGCTATATCAGTTTGTCTATTGCACAATATTTTATCGTTCTAATTGGTGTTCCGATAATAGACGCCTTCGGGCTTCATATGAAATGTGTACCTATTTAGGGGCTATTTAGAAAATTGCCAACTGGCGTCTCCTGATCAGGGACCAACCATATATTGCGATAACATGAATGTGATAAGACCCTAATAGAATTTATATCTATCTTTGCTAACCCCTAAAGGGCTAACTGTTACTTTACCCATATCCAGGAATCACTATAGATATACCGAATTGATTCTAGTGGACAAGTACTTCTTATGGGTTACCTTGGAGTTAAAACCTTGTATATCTGCTTACAACTTGTGCAACTATTTACAACAATCTGGTATTCTAGGGATAGATGTATTAGTCCCTGTATGAACAGTGCATTTGCTTAGCAGCAATTTGGTAGATATAAATTGGTTTACAAATTTTGGGGATCTTATCGGTAATTAATGTTGTATTTGTAATGGGTGAACTGATTATCTTCAGTATCAATGATACTAGCCAAAGCGTGTGATAGCTTGTAGGACATATTTAGCAGAGTGTTCACTTTAACTCACCGAATTAAGCCAAATGTCTTCACCATTGAGATTATCAAGTGTTATACTCATAGTGACATACTCCTTGTATCCCCATATGATCTATACACATTACTATACTGTTTTGTTCCATTAACAGTAGGCTTATATCTTGAGACATTCATAACTGCCTACCCACGTATCTAGCTATCTGTATGTACGAAACCAGTAATTAAGTGGTGGTGTATGCAACCACTAAGTAAATCTCCCAACTGCTTAAAAGTAAAATGCTCAGTCTCTACTTGCCAGTTATATATTATATACTAACTCTATAGCTAATGTCTATCTTGAGACTCGGTGTACTGGTCTAACAGCAATTTGGTAAATTGTTCTATAAAATTTGGGGATCCCATTGGAAATCTATGTTATATTTTGCAATGGGCGAATTGAATATCTTCAGTATTAATGATATCAGCTACAGCACGTGATTGTTTGGAAGATATATCTAGCAGGGTGTTCACTTCTACTCATTTAATTAAGGCTAATGTCTCCACCATTGATACTACAGAGTGTTAACCCCTAGTGATGTACTCTTGGTATCCCCATATGATTGATACACTTTACTATTGTTATATTAACAGTGGGTTTATATCCTGATTTATCTACCACTGCCTATCAATGTATTTAGCTATATGTATGTATAAGTTCAGTAATTAAGTGGTGGTATATACAGCCACTGAATAAACTTTACAATTGTCGAAAAGCTAAATACCGAGCCTCTACTTGCTATTTGTACAATATATTAACTATACAGCCAATGTTTATTTGAGACTTAGGTTAATTACGTTGAGGTCTATATACATATTAACTAAAGGGCGCACTCGACAGTAAGCCCTGTCATTACCTATAGATCATAAGTTAGTCGTCAGTACGTATCACGAAGTAATTTTTGTTCACACTATGTTACACGATTTGTGTTGTATATGTTAATTAATAAAGAAATTTCCAAAGTACTAACCATTTAAATAAACATAATAATCAATAATTTTTTACCGGCACTTAGTGGCATCAGTTTAATTAGCCATTAAGGCAAGATAAAAATAGCCACATTTTCTTGTTCTTCTTCTTCTATAGAAACCTCAATGTATCCTTCTTGTAAAACATGAGAAATCTCAATGTATCCTTCTTGTAAAACCAGAGAAATCTCAATGTATCCTTCTTGTAAAACATGAGAAATCTCAATGTATCCTTCTTGTGAAACCAGAGAAATCTCAATGTATCCTTCCTGGAAATCCAGAGAAATCTCAATGTATCCTTCTTGTAAAATATGAGAAATCTCAATGTATCCTTCTTGTAAAACATGAGAAATCTCAATGTATCCTTCCTGGAAATCCGGAGAAATCTCAATGTATCCTTCCTGGAAAACCAGAGAAATCTCAATGTATCCTTCCCGGGAAACCAGAGAAATCTCAATGTATCCTTCCCGGGAAACCAGAGAAATCTCAATGCATCCTTCTTGTAAAACCAGAGAAATCTCAATGTATCCTTCCTGGAAATCCAGAGAAATCTCAACGTATCCTTCTTGTAAAACATGAGAAATCTCAATGTATCCTTCTTGTAAAACATGAGAAGTCTCAATGTATCCTTCTTGTAAAACATGGGAAATCTCAATGGCAGAATTATCGTATCGGCAGAATTATCGTATCGTATAATTATCGTATCCGAAAAACCATTAGTTTACGTCAAAACGAATAGACACTTTGAAACGAGGAGAACAGACGTTCCAAAAAACACGAAAATTTCCGAAATCCCCAAAAAAAGTCGATACGAAAAACGAACCGAATCTAAACGGAAATCGGCCGAAACGAGTCGAAACGAAAATTTACAAAATCCGAACGAACCGAATCGAACCGAAAAAAAAAATCGGTGCACAAGCCTATAATGTACTATATGACACACTATTAAGGCTAGGGTCAAACAAACGCATTATTCGCAGCAACCGTCAAAAAGTGCGTCCAAACGCATTGATGTATTTTTTCACTGAATGAGCAAAAACGGTCAGACGACGCACACTTTTGGCCGTGATTTTTTTACGGATCGTCAATAAAACACTTCTTGCGTCTGGACGTTGATGTTGGCCAGACATGAGCAGCGTCTGACATCTCCTAATCACGCACACACGCCGCTATGGTGCCGCAGCGCACTCTGTACGTCAGTACTAGCGGTTCTGCGTTCTCAAAAAAATGCGTTCATTTTCCACTTGCGTTGCGCAGCCGGACTTTCGTGCAGCCGTACTTCGTATATTGGCCGTCATTGCCCGTCATTTGCTGCTACTGCGGCCGTGATTAAGTTCGCCTAAACGCACTTTAAAAATGCGTTAGTCTGACCCCAGCCTAAAAGGCCACCCCAGACTCCAGAGGGGCAAGAATAAATCAAACAGAGCATGGTGAAATTAATCCCACCGCCTTTCGAAGTATGGTGAGGTCAGCGCTTCCTTCCGCCTTCTTGCGCAAGAGCAATTTTTTATTTTATGAAGAAAAATATTTTAAAAGTTTAAAAAAGCTCAAATAATCCTAATAAGGGGATATAAATTACTTTCACTTCCAGGGCGGGATTTGCATCTCAGGAGCCTGTAAAAACTGATTGCAGGCTCCTGGTGAGGAAGGCGAAGGTAGCCGCGCCGCCTGGGACCCGCGCTGGGACCCGCTGCTGCAGGTAAGATACATCAGCGGGTCCCAGGCATTAGAGAGGCCTGGGAGCACTTGCCCCATGACCCAGTCTGACCCTTGTCGCGACCCACATTTGGGTCACGACCCACTACTTGAGAAACACTGCACTAGAGGGTTTTACAAAAAATCAGGTGAAAACAAAGAAGTATTAGCTTCACTGTAGGTTAATGTTTGTAAACGTATTGACATTCTCCGCGTTGATACAATTCTAGTTGATTCTGATGATCCCCTGGATGTTATTTGTCTGTTAAATAGGGATTTGTGACAGCTGTTAAAGATTAAAAATCAGTTTCAAAGTGTGACGATCACAGAACAACATTATCCTCGACAGATTAATATAAGCAAAGCATGGAGAAATATTACGGCTTGCATTTTCCTTTATCTATTATAGATAATATTATATAATCTGTATAAACTATTTCTATCTACATATTCTGCAAAAGCGGAAACATTTAATGGCAGCTACTAGGTGACGGTAAATGTTTGGTTAACGCATCGGTGCGGTAATTTGTGCTAGAATTTAGGATACGTAAGGTATTACAAACGCTAACATAATATGGGGCATGTGTTAAAGTCACTAATCCCAGCGTTAACATTAGAGATTAGGGATGTGCGTTTCGGGTTTTGGAATTTCGGAATTTTCACGAAATTTCCCGATTCGTGTTTTCGGATGCGGCCGAATTTCCGAAAATTTTTAGATCCGAAAACGGCAGATCTGAAAAGTTTTCCGAGCCGAAACGAAATATTTTCGGGATTTTCGAATGGACTTGAAATGTGTCAAATCGAAATTTATTGCTTTGAAACGAGGAGAACAGACGTTCCGAAGAAACGAAAATTTCCGAAAATACGAAAAATGGTCGATATTCCGAGAAAAAAAATGTACACGAAAAACGAATCGAGCCGAACCGAATCGAAACAGAAATCGGTCGAAACGAGCCGAATCGAAAAGTTTAAAAATCCGAAAAATCGAACCGAATCGAACCGAAAAAAAAATCGGTGCACAAGCCTACTAGAGATGTGCATATAGTATTGCTCCGAATTGAAATTCCGACAAAATTCACCATTTTTGTATTTCGGGAGTATTTCCGAAAACGAAATATCGACCATCTGAAAATTTTGGGTCAATCCGAAATTTCTGATTGATTTTATTCTTTGATTCGGATCATTTGGCGATTCGGATCGTTTCGGTGATCCGGATCAATTTGGGTGAATCGGATCAGTTGGTCCTTCGCTTTTTTATGAGTTATTTTGTTTTTTATTGCTTATTTAAGAACGGGAAGTAGATTACTACCAATAGAATGAACGTTTCTTTACTTATTTATTCTTTTAGGATTTTTTTTTGTCATTTCTTGGGTGAAATTTTAGGTTTCCTAACTTTTTTTTAAAGAAACAAGGCTTTTTAACCCATAGGTTTCAATGCAGCATATGAAAAAAAAAAAAAAAGTCATTCACATCCCGAATGATCTGAACGCTACAATTAGCGTTCACTAGGGTATAGTGCCCTTTGAACGCAAAATATAAAATAATTGTCTCCGATACGGGGTTCTTTTGGATGGTGGTCTACTTAAAAAAAAATGGAATATGGAACTTTAACAGTAATGGTCTAGCTATTATTTTATTAAGCTTAATATGTGCGTGGCGTGCAAAATCTGGTTCAGATAATTCACGCAAGTAAAAATGCATTAAAATACATTAGCACCTTAAATGCTTTCTCATCCAATAAGGTTTTATTTGGATGAAATTCAGAAGCTGTTTATTAAACGTGCATTTTGTATCATTAAAATTTTGTTTTCGTCCAAGATTTGCATTTTCGTTCGTTTTTTTAGTTCCAAAAAACTCTATCGGCCAAATTGTGATTTCGAAATCGATTCTAAAACGATATCAATCGAGATGGAAAATGAACCGAAACGATATCAAACAATTCAAAACTGATCCGAAATTATATCAAACGGAACGAGAAAAATGAGAAAAATGTAACGAAAATGACCCAAAACAGAACAAAATGTTCCAAAACATAAATAAATAGGATCCGCTAAATGAATCGGATCCGAAAACCAAAGAGATCTGAAAACGTTATCAGACGATCCGATGTTTCGGATCGGTCCGAAATCACGAATCGCGGTGAAATATCGAACGACTCGAAACGGAAAAAAACGAAAAAAAACTTTGAAAAAAATCCAGGATGAAAAAACCCCGCTCTGCGCAATTCTACTGTTTTTTTATTGGCGTGCAGCGAAGAACATCTATGTATGTATTACTCAATGTACAAACATCAGGGTTTGAAAGAACAATATTTCTCATTTTTATGGTATACTACGTATCGTTTGTGCTTTTAATTTTCCAGTCATCTGTCATGATACCCGCCTGCTGTCACGATCCCTGCCTACAGCAACTCCCTGAAAAGTGCTGCCCTCAGGCTCAGCACTAACAACCAGACCTAAAACAGTTAAACACATAACACACACCACACCCCTGTGCTGAATAAAGGTCCACTCCTCCCTTCCATCAATGCTTCAGCATTGTCCACTAGTCCCTTTCCCTGCAAAGACCTGTACCTGATTGCTCCTACTGTGTACCAGACCTTCTGCTTTGCTCACTGACTCTGCCTCCTCTCTGCCACACCTTGAACCACGGATTGCTCATTGACTACGATTATTGCTTCTTCCTTTGGCGCCAAGCTTATTACTGCAAGGTACCGTCTGCCAAGCCACCCTGTTCCCTCAGGCGCATATTCAGCACCTAAGATTGCTGTATACTGGGCTCATATCGTTTGAAAATTCGTTAATTTTGAAATAACGAGTTGACTTATCTGAATTGAAATGAAACAAAGCTGTACATAACGAATTTGATTCGTTATACTGTTTCGTTGATTAAATGATTCCTGAGCAGGATTTGATGTATTGGGGTTTTATTTTAGTGATCCGAAATTCTAATTGATATCAAATATCAAATCGATCCCAACTTACAAAACAAGTCAGTACTAAAGTAAACAACATTATGAAACTAATTAGATTCGTTTGACTGTTTCACAAAGCAGCCGTCTCTGTAAATTGGTCTGCAGTGCTAAATCTGGATACAGCACTACAGACCAATGGACAGCTCAATATTTAACCCTAGCTTGCCTTTTAACAGCAGGATTTTATTTATTGGGGTTTTTAGAGATCTGAAATTTGAATCGATATCAAAATCAAGAAATCGATCCCAACTTACAATGGGTTTTACAGTGATCTGATACCAAACTAAACAAAATAAACAAAATTATTATGAAACAAAACCAGTTTTCTAGCCATGCACACCTCTAATAATAACACAATCCAGGGCTAAGCTGTATTATTGCAAATGAAATGTATTTGTTGCAAAGCTAGTTCATTTGCTGTTGGGCTCCTGAAGGTGCCCCCAAAGATTATGCTCCCTGGGCCTTACGCCTCAGGTGTTGACACTTTTTAAAACAAGCTGAGAATGTATCTAAATAAATCTCTCCAGCTCATCCTGCACGATGCCCAGAACTGCATTAACGCCATTTGGCCAGCAGATGGTGACACCTCCCTGCCAATAGGTTATTACAGTAAGAAATACACTGGGAATATTCCCAAATATTTCTAATTGTATAATTAATTAAAAATGATTTAAAAAAAAAAACCTTGGTTCCTAACAGTGTCTTTTTTTTTTTTAATCACTTGGTAGTAATAGAGTAAAAAATATAGATATGTTACTTCTTTTCGGGTTTGCCATCTCAGTTTGGTTGTTATTTCCTCCCTTTTATGTCTTTTATGCTTTTTATTGTAGTACGATTTAATAAGTGTCTTTTGCAATGCTTTTATTAGAAATTATCTTATTTTATTTTTTATTTGTCTGCTAAAAGGTCACCCCCTTTATTATTTACCAGCACTGGGATACGGTGCTCTTAAGAGATGAACACTAGTATGACCATCCTTCATTTGCTGAATCGAGCTCTAGTTAAATATTTTAGTAAATAGAGATGAAATGTCCCAGAAAGGTCACCTAGCTTCAGCGCTCCAGACGTTAACTAAGGCTAGGGTCAGATGAGCGCATTTTGTACGGACTGTGCGTCCGTGCAGTACGGACGTACTTTCTGACTGACGACAAGGTAGTGGCCACACAGTCCGTTTTTTTTCAATGACGTATTTTTTGACTGATGTAGCAGGGAAAATAAATTACAATGAAAAAATATTCTGTCCGTCAAAAATGCTGGACGTATAAATGCAGTCCATCTGACCACGCTCCATCACTCACACACAAAGCTACACGGACGTTGTAGACGTGGCGCACTCCACACGTCCGTTCTAGCAGTATTACGTTCTTGCCTAACCTGCGTCCGTTTGCAGCGTCCGTCAGCCCCGCAATTCTGTGCGTACGTACTTCGTGTGTGGGGCTCCATTTAATACAATTGTATGCTATCACAGATGTACTTATGTGCGGCAACACGGACGTTAACACTGCGTTCGTCTGACCCCAGCCTTAACAGTTCTCAAAAGGTGCAGAATACATCCTACTACAACAAATCACCGTGAGAAAAAGAGAAGAGAAATGAGAAAAGAAAGCTATGGCGATGGACAGAAAGACAAACAAGGAAAGATAGACAGAAAGAGAGAGAAAGATAGATAGACTGACGGACAAGGAAAGATAGATACATATGAATTGGATGCATGGATGATAGATGAATATGGGATATATAGATAGCTATGACATAGATAGATAGATAGATAGATAGATAGATAGATAGATAGATAGATAGATAGATAGATAGATATCCGCAGTGTGTGGATTCACATGCTGCATTAATTATACTGCAGAGAGGCGCTTCCCAGCAGTGTGCGGATTCGTATGCTGCATTAATTATACTGCAGAGAGGCGCTTCCCAGCAGTGTGCGGATTCGTATGCTGCATTAATTATACTGCAGAGCGGCGCTTCCCAGCAGTGTGTGGATTCATATGCTACATTAATTATACTGCAGAGAGGTGCTTCCCCGCAGTGTGTGGATTCATATGCTGCATTAATTATACTGCAGAGAGACACTTCCCAGCAGTGTGTGGATTCATATGCTGCATTAATTATACTGCAGAGAGACACTTCCCAGCAGTGTGTGGATTCATATGCTGCATTAATTATACTGCAGAGAAGCGCTTCCCAGCAGTGTGTGGATTCATATGCTGCATTAATTATACTGCAGAGAGGCGCTTCCCAGCAGTGTGTGGATTCATATGCTGCATTAATTATACTGCAGAGAGGCGCTTCCCAGCAGTGTGTGGATTCAAATGCTGCATTAATTATACCACAGAGAGGTGCTTCCCAGCAGTGTGTGGATTCATATGCTACATTAATTATACTGCAGAGAGGCGCTTCCCAGCAGTGTGTGGATTCACATGCTGCATTAATTATACTGCAGAGCGGCGCTTCCCAGCAGTGTGTGGATTCACATGCTGCATTAATTATACTGCAGAGCGGCGCTTCCCAGCAGTGTGCGGATTCATATGCTGCATTAATTATACTGCAGAGAGGCGCTTCCCAGCAGTGTGTGGATTCATATGCTGCATTAATTATACCGCAGAGAGGCGCTTCCCAGCAGTGTGCGGATTCATATGCTGCATTAATTATACTGTAGCGAGGCGCTTCCCAGCAGTGTGTGGATTCATATGCTGCAT